>ML682047.1:0-74976 GCA_007922195.1 Podocnemis expansa
GAGAGAGCGCGCGTCTGGGAGGCTTCGGCCTCCTTGTCGCCCTGCCCGCTTGCTCGGGTCAGGGGGCGGGGAGATGCAGTCCTGCCTGGCTAGCTCAGCAGGTAGAGCATCAGGCTCTTAATCTGAGGGTCCAGGGTTCGAGCCCCTGTCCAGGCGCCTGCCTTTTGCTCGGCCCTCCGAGCCAGGGCCCGCTTGCTCAGGCCTGCCTCCGGCCGCGAGGCTCCACGCGCTCTCCCAGCGCGGGGGCCCTTTCTGCCCACCGACCCCTGAAGAAGAGGAGGGGAGGTCGCTTCCGCGGGGCTGGGAGGCCGGCAGACGGTGTCTCTCCGCAGGCCAGAGCCGTGGCCAGAGGCGCCGACGGTTCAGCGGGGCAGAGGGAGCCGGCGAGAGAGGTAGCACACGGGCGGGGAGAGTCCGAGGGCGGTAGAGGCCAGGAGCGCCGTGAGCAAGTTGGGCCATGGCGTCCCAGGGCTCAGGGGGCGGTCCCATGGTGTAATGGCCAGCACTCGGGTCTCTGAATCCCGCAATCCGAGTTCGAGTCTCGGTGGGACCTCCGCGTGCCCCTCGGCTTCGTGCTTGAGGCCGCGTGCGTCAGCCTGCCTTTTACCTGAAGCTAGCTGCAGCTGGGGTTTCGGTCCGGGGGGCTTGGCCGCAGGAGGCTGGGCCCCCAGCGGGTAAAGGGAGGCCTCGGGGGGTGCCTCTGGGTGCCATTCCGGCCCCTTCCAGCGAGGCCCGCGGCCTTCGTCCCTCGCCCTTCTGGTGCCGGGCAGGCTGTCGGTTCGTCTTCCCCGTGTGAAGTTTGAAAGAGGGAGTGCCGTGGCGTCATGTCACGGTCAGGGGGAGGTTGGAGGCGGCCCGGGCCCCAGGCTGCGGCCAAGGCCCCCCTCCGCTTTGGCTCCGGCGCAGGGCAGGGTTGAAGCGGGCAGCTCTGAGGGAAGGCTCAAAAGCCCCGCAAGAAGGGAGCCTGGTGCAGGGAAGGCCCTGCCTGCGCACTGCTGCTGGGCTCCGCTCCCCCGGCACGCAAGAGGCTGCCTGCAGCTCAGCCCCAGCCAAGGAGCGCGCAGGACTGCCGCTGGGGCTCTGACAGCAGCCGCAGAGCAGCCCAAGCCTCTTAAGTGCACCCCCTTCAGCATTTGGGAAGGACCCTTTTCCCCCAAGCAGCTTTACCCCGGCCGCCAAAGAGTCAGGACGGGCCCGTCACCCTCCGGCACCGCAAGCCGCCAGGGAGCCAGGCCGACCACGAAGGAGCCTTCAAAACAGAGGGCAGGTTTTCTCCACCCTCCCACCCCACCCACGCACGCCACTCATCAGTGGGTAGTGCTCAGCTGAAGGAAAAGCAGCCAGCCCACGGTGAGCATCCCTTCAGGCTGCCTCAGGGGTTCACCTGAGCTCAGACTGCGTTTGGCTGCGAGTCGCCCTTGCCGTCTTTTGACTGTACTCGAGGCCCCCTTGCTTGCTCCCGCTCCCCTCACCCCCGCAGGGCCTGTGGTTGGAGGCCTGTCGGACACTGCCCAGGCCGTGGCGAAGAAGCTGGCACGTATCAGCTTCTGTCCTTCCTTCTGCCTTTCCCGCTTGCGCGGAGCCGCTTGGCTGAGCTTCCGGGGCTGTGCGGCCACGGGCACCCAGGGTGAGCTCACACGGCAGAGCATGGGTGGTGGTCGCGTGGGGCAATCCTCAGGGTGACTCTCTGGCCATGCTCCTTGTTTTGAATGGGAACAGCTTGCATGCTGGAGGTGGTGCCCACGGAGTCCCGGAGTGGCTGGTTCTGCCAGCAGTGCAGAGAGCAGAGAGTGAAGTAAAAATGAAGAGGTGCTGCAGAAGCCAGGGGTGGGAGTGAGGCGGCAATGCCCGAGAGCTGATTGGCCACAGCGAACTTGCGAGGCAGGGCCCGGGCGAGAGACGAGTGGGACATGTTGGGGTGGTATGGCAGCAGTGTTGGTGCAGGGCCGGAGAGAGGTGTGGAGAAGTGGGAGCCCTCTGCTAGGTTAATAAGGGAAGACACTTGTGTTGACCCTCTTTCTTTTCTATTCGGGTGATGGAACACAGGTGGGTGATATGAGGTAGAGCCACTAGGGGTTATTGTTTAGGGAGCCTGTACCTGGGACCCCGCGCTGGTCACACTGGATTTAGCTGGTTGGACCAGGGGGCGGAGAGGTGGGCAGAGCAAGGAGGGGAACAAAGAACCAAGGGGAAGGAGGGTAGGAGGGAAATGGAGGGTTCAAGAGACGGGACCCTGCCCTGGGGTGTAGCCCTAATCCTGTGGAGGTTTCACGTCTGGTTGTTCTGATGATGCTGATACCAACTGTCCTTGCTGTTGTATGAACTGGTTTGCTAATAAACCTTCTGATTGCCACACTGGTTGAGAGTCGCTGCTGATTGGGATGGCTGGGACGCTCCTGGAGGGAGGAAACCCCCTCCATGGGAGACCAGACAGAGCAAGGATCGGACCCTCTGAGCCTGGAGTTGGGAGCTGGCTGCATGGAGTGTGGAGACCCGGGTGCTGGATGGGAGGAGACTCCACCATAGCAGAGTCCTGACTGGTTGTGGACAGAGGGGATCCAAGAGGCTTTTCTGGGGTCTCCATCACACCTGGCGAGAAGTAGGCAGGGATGGCTGCAGACCCATCTCAGCTGGGCTTGAGTGGTGAGAGGAGCATATTTCTAAGAGTGTTATAAGGATTATGTGTGTTATAACTTTTGTTTACTTGTGATTACTTCTGACTCCTTTGTTAAATGATTATGCATTGATTTCCTATGAATTCACTTAAAATCATATTTTAATCAATAAACTAATGTGCGTTTCACCTAAAGCTGTGCAGACTTAAGAGGGTGTGAGTGAGGGAGTCTGGGCATGATCCATTTCTTTCTTAAATGGACAGACATGAGTGTATGGTGATCAGAGAAGGATCCAAATCTCTGTAAGATAAAAGTTCCCACTGTGATAGCTGGGTCTGGGGTGCTCACTAAGGCTATGTGCACACGCAGGGTATTGTTTCGCAATAAGTTATTTCAAAACAAGTCATTTTGAAATAAAGCCCTTATTTCGAAATGACTTAATTCAAAATAACCAAAAACCAAATAGAAATAAGGGAAAAGCAGGAATTGAAATAGCATGTCCACACTGTGGACTTGCTATTTCGCTTCAGGGGAAGGGCACCATGGGAGGTGTGGTAACATGACCGCCTCCCTGGGCCATGTCGGTGGCCATGTTGCCAGCCAATCCTATAAAAGCTGGCCCCGACCTCACTTTTCTGTCCATTCTGGCTAGCGGTACTCTGCGAGCGACAGACATGGACACTGCCCAGCTGCCCAGCCAGCACCTTGCAACACAGAGACCTTCTGCCCGCCTGCAGAGTGTCCTGTTGTTGTGGGACACTCTGCTTGGAGACAGAGATGGTGACCAGCCTATGCCCAAGGCTGTCATCCAGCTGGGCTGTAGAGCAGCGCTACTGCCCCAACCCCCCTCCATGCCTTGCCAGGTCTGAGCTCAGAAGACCAGCCTAGACTGGTGGGAGCGGGTAGTGCTGCGAACCTGGGGGGACGACCAGTGGAGGAGGAACTTCCAGATGAGCAGGGCCAGCTTCAACCTCCTGGTCGCAGAACTCACCCCGCTGCTGCGCCAAAGGGACACCACTATGAGACCTGCCATCCCTGTCGACAAAAAAGTGGCCATCGCACTGTGGAAGATGGCAACTTTGGGGTCGCACAGGTCTGCGTTGCACCTTTTCGGCATTGGGAGGTCCACCACCTGCAATGTTCTCGTGGAGGTCTCCAGGGCCATCAACCGGACCCTGCTGTGACACCTGGTCACCCAAGGGGAGCTGCAGGACAACATTCCCAGCATGGCCACACTGAGCTTTCCCAATTATGCAGGGATCCTGGACGCCATGCATATCCTCGTGTGAGCCCTGGAGCACAGAGCCATGGAGTACGAAAACCACAAGTGGTACCATTCCATCATCTTGCAGGCCCTTGTGGACCACCGGGGCCTTTTCCAAAACTGTTAAGTGGGACAGCCAGGGAGGGCCCATGATGCCAGGATCCTCCGTAACTCTGCCCTGTACCGGGGCATGGAGGTGGGCACCTTCTTCCCCCCCCCCCATAACATCAGTGTTGGGGGAGTAGAGGTGCCCATCCTCATTGTGGGAGACGCCGCCTATCCCCTGCGCCCATGGCTCATGTAGCCGTATGCAGGGCCCCTCGATCCCCAACGGCAGATCTGCAACCGCCACCTGAACTGCTGCCGCCAGGTGGTCGAGCGGGCATTTGGCCACCTCAAGGCACGCTGGAGGTGCCTCCTTACACGCCTCCACCTTGCGGAGAGGACAATGCCGCAGTTCATCAGTGCATGAGTGGCCCTGCACAACTTCTGCGAGCAGGGGGGTGAGCCGATTGCAGCTGCATGGGAAGCTAAGGCACAGCTCCTTGCTGGGGACTATGAGGAACCCAGACCTGTGCCCCCATGGGAGCAGCTGTCCCAGAGAGCCGTAACAGCGCGGGACGCACTAACGACCACCTTCGCCCTGGATGAACTCTGAGGGCCAGGCCTGCCCTGCCCCACACCACCCTGTCCCCCGTTCGCCCACAACCAGCCCCCACCCATCCACCCTCACTTTGAACTACCCCCAATAAAACCACGAATAGGTTTCAAACACTTATTAACAAAAGAGGGGTTGGGGTAGGGAAGGGCTGGGGAGGGTTATGGGATGGGGAAATGTGGGAGCGGTCTGGGGGGGACCAGCCACTTGGAAGGGGGAGATAGGTTGGGGGGAGGAGGTGTTGGGGGGGCCAGCAACTTGGAAGGGGGAGTTCAGAGGGGCAGCAACTTGGAAGAGGGGGATAGATTGGGGGGAGGGGGTGGGGGAGTCTGGGTGGCAGGGGAGAAGTTAGGCAGGGCCTGTGTGGGGGTCCGGGAGTGGTGGTGTTCCCTGCCCCTTCCCACAGCCGCCCTGGGTCCGAGGTCGCCTCCAGGGAGGGCCAGGTGGCAGAGCCCCTGCAGCTGCTGGAGGGGTCATCTACTCCACCAGCTGGTGGAGGCTGGTGGCAATCGCCTTGACCACGGTGGGGAGGCGGTCTCACAGGCACTCGACAGCCTGCACCTAGCACTCCATGGCGGCGACCACCCTGTCGTCTGCCACTGATGCCTTCTGCAGCAGCCGGAGGGTCAAGTCCTGCCACCCAGCTTGGTCCTGCCGCCAGGCCTGAGTGAACGCCTCAGTCCTCTCCCCCAGCTCCTCGAGGGTCTCCAAGAGTTTGGCTCGTATCCGGGGGGGCCCTCCTCCTCCTCTGTGGTGGCCTTGGGCTGAGGCGTCGGGCAGGTGGTGCGGCACGGCAAGGGGCTGGGCAAGCTGCTGGAGGGAAGCAGAAAACACAGTTGGCCCCTGCTGCCTGCTGGCCTTGTCTGTGTGCAGCCTGTCTGCAGCACACACCTCTGCCCTGACTGTCAGGAGGACTCATGATCCCGTGGGACAGTGCCCTGGGGAAGGGCTACCGGATCCCAAAGCCTCGAAAGGAGGCCAGGAAAGTACAAAAAGGAGGACATTGGAGGACACATGGGAGGAAATGTAATATGGCAGTGATATTCTTCGGTGTTTAGGGGGCCCTGGAACACTTTCCTGTACAAAAAAGTATCCTATGCTATATATATTCCAGGATACTTCAACCCCTACAGTAAAAGCCTGACAAAATTCTGTATTTTAAACTGCCTGCCAGACAGACAATGTGAGGATAAAAAGAACAGGACAGTAAAAAGAGGACCATGTTCTCCTTTTGCCTGACATCTGGGAACCATACACTGGAGGCACACATGCTAGTGATGCTCACAAGGGTGAGCTGCATTCAGTCACGCCTTGCTCTAGGGGGTCTCCCAAGGCCACTTGCCAGTGGTGAGGCCTGCATGCTCTCCACCCCACCCAAGATGCGGCTGCATCTTTGACACCCAGCACCTGTGAACCACCCCCAGGCACACAGGGGCCTGTGGCCCTGGTGCCACCTATCTCTCAGGTACCTGTGGCCATGGGAGGGCCTCTGCACCCGCTGACCCTGTGCCCTACCTGCCCCAGTGCCCGGCCCTGTACCCTCTCGCTGCCCATGACCTGGACAGGCCCAGCCCTGTGTGCCTCTGCGGGAGGGCAATACTCACCCACAGGGGCTCCAGAGGTCCGGCACGATGTCTTGGGGTCGCTCTTGGAGTCGCCTCGGGGCTGGAGAACAGCTCCGGGGTCCCAGGGGTAGCCTCTGCTGCTGATGGTGGTGCAGCAGGAGGCTCCCTGATGGAGACTTCTGAGCTTGTCTCTGCTGCCTCCGGGCCAGAGGATGGGCTCTGGCACGCCCCTATATCCACAGCCTTGGCAGGGCGACGGCTGGGCTCCAACCCCACGAAGGCTGGAGCTCTTCATAATAGGAGCTCTCGGGCCTCTCGGGTCCTGGCATGGTCCTGCCTCAGACCCTTTATTTTACTGCGGACCTGCTCAGTGGTCCACTCATGACCGTGCTCGGACATCGCTGTGGCAATGTCTGAATAAATATCCTCCCTTTGCCAGATCCTGAGGAGGCAGTGGACCTCCTCAGGTGTCCAGACTGGGGCTCTGCATTGCGCCCCCTGTGGCGTTGCTGCCACGTGCTGCTATGTGTGACATGCTGGCAGGCACACCCAGGCAGGAACTTCCTGTTTCCCCTGGGTGGTGTGCACCCTGGGAAGAAGGTCAGACTGTTATTTCGAAACAACACTTGTTTCAAAATAACCGTTGTTTCGAAACAGCGTGTCCCAAGGGCGTTATTTCAAAACGAGTCATTTCAAAATAACCGTCGTTTTGAAATGGAAGGGGTTTAAGCTGTTTCAAAACAAGAGAATGTCGTGTGGCCATGCCGGTTTTTATTTCGAAACAACCACTTTCTCGGCAGTCTCACAAGTACAGCAGGGCAAACGGTGTTTCCCAGGATGCACCAGAGATGCTAAATAGACCAGGTCTATTTAACGGCATATTTTGCAGAGCAGACTAAAATGTCACTAACTGAAAGGGACACATTCCAAAAGGCACGCCCACCTCTGTGTACGGGAACAGGCCTTTAAGCACCAGTGACTGGGGAGCAGACCCTGGCAGCGGTGCGCAGGCACGGCCTTCCCTGCTTCCTGCCCCAGGCTCCCTTGTTGTGGGGCTTTCGAGCCTTCCCTCGGAGCTGCTGGCTTCAGCCCCCCCTGCACCAGGGCCAAAAGGGAGGGCAGACTTGGCCGCAGCCTGGGGCCCGGGCCACCTCCAACCTCCCCGTGACCATGATATAACTCCACAGCACTCCTTCCTTCCTGAGGCATCCCCTTACCTGCTGGGGGCCCAACCTCCTGCGGCCAAGCCCCCCCAGACCAAAGCCCCGGCTGCAGCTAGCATCAGGTAAAAGGCAGGCCGATGCACGTGGCCACAAGCACGAAGCCAAGGGGCATCCAGAGGTCCCGCCGAGACTCAAACTCAAATTACAGGATTCAGAAACCCGAGTACTGGCCGTTACACCATGGGACCAGTTTGCAAGTTGCTCCCATTCAAGCCAAGGAGTGCAGCCAGAGAACCACTCTGAGGATTGCGCCACTCAACCACCACCCTCACTCCACTGTGCGAGCTCACCCTAGGCACCCGTGGCAGCGGGGCCCTGGAAGCTCAGCCAAGAGGCTCCGAGCAAGCAGGAAAGGCAGAAGGAAAGACAGAAGCTGATACGCGCCAGCCTTTCCTCACCATGGCCCGGGCAGTCTCCAACAGGCCTCCAACCACAGGCATGCGTGTGGCGGGAGGGCAGGGCAAACCTGCCCTCTGTTTTGAAAGCTCCTTCTCCCTTCTGGGGCCTCAGGGGTGCATGCGCCCTGGGGCGCAGCCTATGCCTCTGTGAGGACTCCGGCGTGTCCTCAGTCAGGGAGTATCACCTCCTCTGGCCTTGCAAGGTGGCCAAGGGAAGGGAGGGCACTCACCTGGAGCTCCAGCAGATCCTCCCTTGAGGGCCGCACCGGCCCGGCGAGCCTGAGCTGCCTGGTTACTCTGTGTGCCGGGGGGAGGCGGCAAGTGCCCCTGTGCTCCTGGAGCACCTTGCCTGGCTCTGCTTCGAGGCTTGAGGGCGCCTCTTTCGGAAGCCTGCAGAGCAAAGCCTTGGAGGGCTATGCCGGAAATCGCAGCCGAAGCGTGACTTCGACAGGCTGGGTCAGGAGCTCATGGGCGTAGCAGAGCTGGCTCACAGGCCACGCTCTGTGCTGAAGAACGGAGGCTGGGACCGCGGTGGGGGGGGAGCGAGGAGTCTCCCTGGTGAAGACGGCTACCACCCTGCTCCTGGCGCTGCACAATTAAGCCTCGCCTCCCCGTGGCCATTCCCCTTCTCGTGCCCGGAGCATCTCTGCCCACCCCTGGAAAGGGCTGAGAAACACCGGGAGAGCCTGTGACAGAGACCCCAGAAAAGCCTCTTGGATCCCCTCTATCCACAGCCAGTCAGGACTCTGCTATGGTGGAGTCTCCTCCCATCCAGCACCCGTGTCTCCACACTCCATGCAGCAAGCTCCCAACTCGAGGATCAGAGGGTCTGATCCTTGCTCCATCTGGTCTCCCTTGGAGGGGGTTTCCTTCCTCCAGGAGGGTCCCAGCCGTCCCAATCAGCAGCAACTCTCAGTCAGTGTGGCAATCAGAGAGTTTTTTAGCAAACCAGTTCATACAACAGCAAGGACAGTTGGTATCAGCATCATCAGAACAACCAGAAGTGAAACCCCCTAGGGGCTTAGGGCTACACCCCAGGGCAGGGTCCTGTCTCTTGGACCCTCCATTTCCCTCCTACCCTCCTTCCCCTTGGTCCTTTGTTCCCCTCCTTGCTCTGCCCATCTCTCCACACCCTGGTCCAACCAGCTGAATCCAGTGTGACCAGAGCGGGGGGGGGGTCCCAGGTACAGGCTCCCTAAACACTACCCCCTTGTCTCCTAGTGGCTCTACCTCATATCACCCACCTTTGTTCCATCACCCGAACAGAAAAGAAAGAGGGTCAACACCCGTGTCTTCCCTTATTAACCTAGCAGAGGGTTCCCACTTCTCCACACTTCTCCCCATTTGGAGACTGACCTGAGCAGAGCCACCTCAACCAGTGACCTGGGGAAGTTCTGGCCCCCCTCTCCGGGACAGGGCATCCGCTATCACATTCACACTTCCCTTAACATGGATCACCTCCATATCATAATCCTGGAGGATTAACCCCCACCTCATGAGCTTAGCATTAGCACCCTTCATCTGTAACCAAGTTAGCGGAGAGTGATCTATATACACTGTGAAATGGCGGCCCAACAGGTAAGGCTGCAATTTCCTAAAGGCCCAGACCATGGCCAGGCACTCCTTTTTGATGACAGCATAGGTTTGCTCCCGGGGCAACAGCTTCCTGCTCAGATATGCAACCAGACATTTCACTCCTTCATCATCGGCGTGCATCAGGACCACTCCTAGGCCAGTGTCTGAAGCGTCGGTGAACACAGCAAACGGTTTGTCGAAATCGGGGTTCAGCAGGATCGGGTCCTGGGTCAATGCTTTCTTTAGGGTATCAAAAGCCTGCTGGCACGACTCTGTCCAAACCACCTTGTCTGATCGCCCCTTCTTACAGAGCTCAGTGATGGGTGTAGCTATAGTGCTGAAGTGGGGCACAAACCTTCGGTAGTATCCCGCCATCCTGATAAAGGCCTGGATCAACTTTGTATTTTGAGGCCCAGCAGTAAGGGGTTCCCGGGTACTACTCCCACTGCTTGTTGGGGACCCCCTCCCGGGCCCTAAGTTTAGCCAGCTCCAGCTCATGCTGTCTCTCTTTCTCCCTCTCTGCTATCTCTATCTGTTTGCTTTCTAGCTCGAATTTGTGCTGGCGCTCTTTCTCCTCTAGCTCAAATTTGCGCTGGTGCTCATTCTCCTCTAGCTCAAATTTGCGCTGGAGCTCTTTCTCTTCTAGCTCACGTTCTTGGGCACGTGCTTTCAGTTCCAGCTTTTGCCGTCGCAGTTCCAGTTCCAACCGTCTTAAGTCCGGGGTGGAACGGAGCTGGGAGCACCCTCTACGGGCTGGGGACTGTTACCGAGAAGGCATGGGGCTGCAGCTCCCAGCTTCTCTGGCCACTTCATCTGGAAACAACTGGGGTTGTGTGCGACCCCCGTTGGATGGGGATTGTGGCCAGGAAGGCACGGGGCTGTCACTACTACTGCTCCTGGTCTGCCTGGAGGTTTCCTCCCCCAAGGGGTCTCTCTCTTTCACACCGTCACTCTCCACCAGCTGGGCAATTAGCTGTGCCTTGGTGAGTCTGCCCACACTCAGCCC
The DNA here is from genome assembly GCA_007922195.1 of Podocnemis expansa. Lineage (NCBI taxonomy): Eukaryota > Metazoa > Chordata > Testudines > Podocnemididae > Podocnemis > Podocnemis expansa. Next base: position 10,305 of record ML682047.1, read on the forward strand.
TCGAGATCTGCAGATAGTCACTAGTTCTGGTTTCAAACACCGCTTGTAATCCATGCTGCAGGATTGTCCCCAGCACTTTTCAGTTCAGAGACTGCCGGGGCAAGAGAGACGCCTCAGGGCACTGCTCCTAGGATCAAGTTTCAGTTCGAGGCTGGTAGGTGTAAAGGGTTTGAATGTCTCCCTGCTGACAGGGTCGGGTTACACCGAGCACAGCAGGGACTCTCCTCCGGACTGACCTCACTTCCCCCACCGACCAAACAGATGCAGGTCATTTGCATAATCACGGTCCCTCTCAGCCAGCCTCCCAGCAAGATGACATCTCTGCCCCGATACCCACTGTCCTGCAAGAGAGACAATTGCTCTGGCACATGGCACTGTCTCCCCTCCGCACCCTTCAGACCCCACTGGGTCGAGCAGTCACTCACTGTGCCGATCAGGATCCCACCGCTGCCACCAGATGTGACGGAAACCCCGTGAAAAGCCTCTTGGATCCCCTCTGTCCACAGCCAGTCAGGACTCTGCTACGGTGGAGTCTCCTCCCATCCAGCACCCAGGTCTCCATGCTCCGTGCAGCCAGCTCCCAACTCCAGGATCAGACGGTCTGATCCTTTCTCTGTCTGATCTCCCTTGGAGGGGGTTTCCTCCCTCCAGGAGGGTCCCAGCCGTCCCAGTCAGCAGGACTCTCAGCCAGTGTGGCAATCAGAGGGTTTATTAGCAAACCAGTTCATACAACAGCAAGGACAGTTGGTATCAGCATCATCAGAACAACCAGAAGTGAAACCTCCAGGGGATTAGGGCTACACCCCAGGGCAAGGTCCTGTCTCTTGGACCCTCCATTTCCCCCTTGGTCCTTTGCTCCCCTCCTCGCTCTGCCCACCTCTCCTGCCCCTGGTCCAACCAGCTGAATCCAGTGTGACCAGCGCGGGGTCCCAGGTACAGGCTCCCTAAGCACTACCCCCCTACCCCCTAGTGGCTCTACCTCATATCACCCACCTGTGTTCCATCACCCGAATAGAAAAGAAAGAGGGTCAACACCCGTTTCTTCCCTTATTAACCTAGCAGAGGGTTCCCACTTCTCCACACCAGGGACCAATTCTTCGTGTAGATATTTCAAGGAATGTCCATGGCAAAAAGCCAGCAACTTCTCTCCCTTTCCAATTGTCTCTCTTTGTATTTCAGTATCCTCTTTCCCCCATCCTCTCTTGCCAAGGTGATGCTTTTGTTATGCACTTCTCTGGCCTCTGTGTTCGCTCTCAGCTTTGGCTGTTTACTTGCTCCTCGAAGAGAATTTTGTTTGACCCTCTCTCCCTGAGCCATGTAACCTGCTGCACATGGGCACACATGCAGAATGCTGCAAGAAGCATGATGCCATAGTAATCCTAAAGAATATTTTATGATAATTCATAAAGGAACTTTGTTTGCCATACTTGGCCTCAAATCATACAATTTCATTGCAAAAGTGGACATGAAAGTTACACAGACCACACCCTAGGGGCACACGGATGTGCATCCCATGACAAGCAGATCCTCAAGGAATCCATTCTGAGGCACTCGGAAGAATGGAAGGTGATTGGAAATGAGTAGCATGGATTCACCAAGGACAAGTCATGCTTGAGTATCCTCATTGCCTTCTACAATGAGATGACTGACACTGCGGATGTGGGGAGGTAGTGGATGTGATATGCCTTCACTTTCACGAAGCTGTTGATATGGTCTTCCATGGTATTGAAGGGGATGGCATAAGTCTGCAAACTCCATCTTGGGCCTTAAGACACCATTTCAGGGATCCAGGGTGGTCACGTCTCACCTGTCCCCCTCCCTGAGGTCAGTCACATGGGCCATGGATCAGCAGATGAAGTAATACCCCATATAAGGAAACAGCCCAGACTTAGACCAGGTGGAGTGACAAGCCATGTAAGGTAAACAACCCAAAATCCAGGTTTGTAACTGGCTCTGTGCCAGCATTCCTTAGACCTGATCCTCCCTTCCTCTAAACTGTACTATATAATCCTTGTTATTGTTACCCTCAGGGAGCCAGCTTCCTTAGGGAACTGCGCCACCAGATCTGGTAGGTAAATAAAAGCATATGCGTGTGTGACCTCCTCTGCCTCTGTGTGTCTTGGGGCCACTTGGGCCGACTAGGGAAGTGCAAGGGCTTTGAGCTCTTACAGTATTCTTAAGCTATAGAAGCATAGGTTGACCACATGGCCTATAAAATGAATAGAAAGCTGACAGGACCATCATGTTCAGCAGGCAGTGAGAAATGGCTCAATGTCTAGTTGAGAGCCAGTATCGAGCAGAATACCCCAGAGCTTGATGCTGGAGTCAGTTTTGTTCAACATATTCACTAACAATCTGGACTAGGATGGGATGAATTGCACTCTGAGCAAGTTTGCAAATGACACTGTCACAGGGTGCACCTGGGCTATGATCTATGGAACTTTTCTGTTTGCTTTTGTAATGTAATTGTTTTGTCTGATGCCAGTTATGCCCTACAAGGTTCCCTTTTGAATGCTCTGCAATATTGTTATGATATCATGTTCCCTGCAGCATTATGTATGTGTACAGAGATGAAACTTGTTACATACCTCAGACCTTTAGGACTCCCTTTCTGAGGCTGGAGAATTACATGACAAAGGCAATGCAAATTTAACTATCTAGCTCAAGTAGAAGTAAAGAGAATCACATAGCAGCACAGAGTGGGAGGGGGCCAAGGGGGATAAAAAGGAATGACACATTTTCTGCTCCTTTGGGGTTTGGGCCCAAGACTCTCCATCTTGAAACATCTACAAGAAGGAATGGGCCCTGCCTAGAAATAAGCTGAGATGGCTGTAAACCATCTCAGCCAAACCTGAGTGGTGAGATGTCACATGATCTGTGTAACTTTCCTGTTCACCTTTGCAATGTAATTGTATTATTTAAAGCAAAATGCCTTCTTGAGTCTTTTCTGAATGCTCATGACATACTCTCTATTATTATTATTATTATTATTATTATTATTATTATTATAGCATGTTTCCTGCAGCATTGTACATGTGTACTGTGGTGTTTTGGACTACCTAGGGTCATTGGGGTTGTCATAGTGATAAATGGGAGAGTCATTTAGGTGCTAGGAAAACCTGGCCACACCCCGGCAAACTGCTTCAACTGGCGGGCTAAACCAGGTGAGGGTAGCTGATGGGTTTTATACCCTCAGTATTCCCGGGCTTGCCTACCTTGCATGTGAAGACTGGACTCCGGCCCACTCTGCGGAAGTAACCTCTATCAGGTTTAATGGAGAGAAAGGTGGATACAGCAGTGCACTGTGGAGTGCAGAGAGCAAGATGAGGCACGTAGGTTATCTTGGTCATCCACTGCATCCATCCCCATCCCCAGTCGTCTTGACTTGTTCCTGCCACTGGGAATTGATGGTCTCGGACGAGCGAGAGAGGTCGACGCTGCGCAACTCTTCCTCACTTTAATTAAAGTCTCGTGCAAGTCATCAGTCATACTTTACCCATTCCATTGTCTCCAAGTCCTGTGGCAATGGGCGCGCGACGTAGCGACAGGTGTGGGGACACTGGGAGTCGTAGCCGCAAACCTGCACACAGGCGGTTCAACCATAGGGTTGTTCCCCACTGAGTGGAGCAACAGTGGATTTCGGCAGCCGTCTGAGTGACTGAGCAGCCCTGTTTAGGACCGCACTGCTCACCTCCTTGGTATTGAGGAAGGGGCTAGAATAGGTGCCCTAAAAATTGCCTGCTCCATGTTATCCTAGCCGGTTTACCATGGCTGGCGGGAACCCTAGATACGAGGTCGAAACAAATCATCAAGGGAAAAAGCAAGGACTACAATTTTGAACCTTGCTACATGGAACTTTCACACGCTTCTTGACAGAGACGGTTCAGAAAGACCCCAGAGATGCACAGCACTTATTGCAAGTGAGCTTGCCAGATACAATATTGATATCGCTGCCTTAAGTGAGACCAGGCTGGCGGGAGAGGGCGAACTTTGTGAAGAAAGTGCAGGTTACACCTTCTTCTGGAGTGGACGAGGACCTGCAGAGCGACGAGAAGCTGGAGTCAGCTTTGTAATAAAGAAAACACTTATTGGCAGGTTGGTTGGCCCACCTAGAGGTGTGAACGATCGCCTAATGACGTTGAGACTCCCCCTTTTAGGAGGCCAGAAGTTTGCCTCCATTGTTAGCGCCTATGCTCCCACCATGACCAATTCGGATGTGATTAAAAACAAGTTTTATGAAGACTTGAATGATGTCATCACTGCTGTTCCCAATGCCACTAAACTCATCATTCTTGGTGATTTTAATGCAAGAGTTGGTTGTGACAGCACCTCTTGGGAAGGAGTGATTGGAAAGCATGGTATTGGTAACTGCAACAGTAATGGCCTGCTGCTGCTCCTTCAGACCTGTGCAGAACATGGTCTTTTGATTACGAATACCGTCTTCCATCTTCCCACTCGTAATAGGACATCATGGATGCACCCTCGCTCTAAGCATTGGCACCTCATTGACTTCGTCATTGTCAGGAGGAGGGACAGGCAGGATGTACGAATCACAAAGGTCATGTGTGGTGCCAAGTGCTGGACTGACCACCGCCTTATTGTCTCCAAGCTTAAGCTTCATGTTCAGCCCAAGCGACGTCCACAGGGTGTGAAAGTTTCAAAATGCGTGAATGTCAACAAGCTGATGGTCAGTGATATCAAGCAGCATTTTGTCGATACCCTAGACAAACGCTTGCAGTCCACCGTGTTGGACAGTCAGGACGTGGAGGCAGCATGGGCCGCACTACGTGAGACAGTGTATAACACAGCCATGGAGTGTCTTGGCCCCTCTACCAGGAAGCATAAAGACTGGTTTGACAAGAATAGCACAGAGATAAAACAGTTACTAGAGGACAAACGCCGTGCCTACAAAGCTCATCTGGATGACTCAAAGTCAACAGCAAAGAAAGATGCGCTGAGGAACGTACGCAGCATTATTCAACATAAATGGCGTCAGATGCAGGATTCCTGGTTGAGCCACAAAGCTGATGAGATACAGGGCTTTGCAGACAGGAACGATATGAGGAACTTCTACAAAGGGCTGAAAGAAGTTTACAGCCCTACCACCTCGAGTTCATTTCCCATCCTCAGTGCCGATGGGTCTACATAGAAGTGTTACCAGCAGATCAAGGGATGTGATCATTCCCCTCTATTCTGCACTAGTGAGGCCACATCTGGAATACTGTGTCCAGTTTTGGGCTCCCCACTACAAAAAGGACATGGACAAATTAGAGAGAGTCCAGAGGAGGGCAACCAAAATGATCAAAGGGCTGGAGCACAAGCCCTATGAAGAAAGACTGAAGGAACTAGGCTTATTTAGCCTGCAGAAGAGAAGACTGAGGGGGGATTTGATAGCAACCTTCAACTACTTGAAGGGTTGCTCCAAGGAGGAGGGAGCTCGACTGTTCTCGGTAGTAACAGAGGGCAGAACGAGAAGCAATGGTTTCAAGTTACAGCTGGGGCGGTCCAGGCTGGATATTAGGAAAAACTTCCTTACTAGGCAAGTGGTGAAGCAGTGGAATAAGTTACCTAGGGAGGTGGTGGAATCTCCATCTCTGGAGGTGTTCAAGTCCCAGCTGGGCAAAACACTGACTGGGATGATCTAATGGGAGTGGTCCTGCTTTTTTTGGCAGGGGGTTGGACTAGATGACCTCGTGGGGTCCCTTCCAACCCTATGATTCTATGATTCTACATTGATTACCAATAAAGAGAAAATTCTCAAAAGATGGGCTGAACATCTTGACAGCATACTGAATCGCCCTTCTTCCATCAATGATGATGCCATTGATCGGCTGCCTCAAGTTCCAATTAATGAGACACTGGGCACTATACCCACTATGGAGGAGATACAGGAAGCAACTCGTATGTTATCCAATGGCAAAGCACCTGGCTCAGACTCCATTCCAGCTGAAGTCTACAAAGGTGGCACTGCCCTAGCAGAGAAATTCCATCAGCTATTCCAGCACATCTGACAGCAAGAGACAGTCCCACAAGATTTCAAAGATGCTTCCATAATACATTTCTACAAGCATAAAGGAAATCGTCAGGTCTGCGACAACCATCGTGGAATTTCTCTGCTATCCATCACTGGCAAGATTCTGGCCAGAGTTCTACTCAACCGCCTCACTGCACACCTTGAGCAAGGTCTCCTGCCAGAGAGCCAGTGTGGCTTCCATGAAGATCATGGGACTATCGACATGGTGTTTGCTCCCAGACAGCTTCAAGAGAAGTGTCAGGAACAAAATGTTGACCTATACTCCATCTATGTCAATTTGACCAAGGCATTTGACACAGTCAGCAGGGATAGCCTATGGAGGATCATGGTGAAATACAGATGTCCCAGAAAATTTATTGCCATTGTACGACAGCTACACAATGGCATGTTGGCTAGAGTATATGATAACGGAGAGACATCCGAACCATTCTCTGTCTCAAACGGAGTGAAGCAGGGCTGTGTTTTTGCTCCCACTCTATTCAGTCTCATGTTTTCTGCCGTGTTGACAGATGCCTTCAGAGACGTGAAAATAGGCATCGGCATCAGATATCGTACTGATGGCTCACTCTTCACCCTCAGGAGGCTTCAAGCTAAAACTAAGATAATGACAGACACAGTTGTTGACTTCTTATTTGCTGACGACTGTGCCCTTAACACTGCCTCCGAAGCTAACATGCAATACGTTGCTGACAGGTTTTCTGTGGCCTGCACAAACTTCGGCTTTACTATCAATACAAAAAAGACCGAAGTAATGTATCAGCCCTCCCCCAGGAAAGCATTACATTGAACCCAACATCACTATCAATGGACAGTGTCTGAACGCGGTGGACAAGTTCACCTACCTTGGAAGCACACTATCCAGAAACATTGTCATCGATGACGAGGTGAATGCCAGACTCGCCAAAGCTAGTGCTGCCTTTGGCAAACTCCACAAGAATGTGTGGAATAGGAGAGGCATCACCCCAGTGACAAAGATCAAGGTGTACCGTGCCATAGTTGTTTCCACATTGCTCTATGGCTGTGAGACGTGGACAGTCTACCAACGTCATGCAAGAAAACTAAATCATTTCCATGTCACCTGCCTTAGAAAAATTCTTGGCATTAAATGGCAAGACAGCATCCCAGATACTGAGATCCTTGTTCGTGCCGGCCTACCCAGCATCTACACCATCTTGATGCAAGTACAACTTCGTTGGGCAGGTCATGTGGCTCGCATGCCAGATCATCGGCTACCAAAGAAACTGCTATATGACGAACTCCAACAAGGCAAATGCTCCCAAGGGGGCCAGAAAAAGCGCTTCAAGGACACTTTAAAAGCGTCACTAAAGGCCTTCAGTATCAGTCACTTTACATGGGAGCTGATAGCCCAGGGCAGAGGAGAGTGGTGTTCAGCTGTCCATCGGGGCATGGAAACATGCGAAGCCACCTGGATTGATGCAGCTGAGCAACGCAGACGAGCCAGGAAAGATAATGCCAGCAAACCACCATCAGCCGCAACCATTCCCTGTCCGCATTGTCGGAGAACTTTCCGGGCATGGATTGGTCTGATTAGTCATTTGCGCACCCATGGACCCCTACCCTACCCCCTGGATGACTAGATGGTCTTTGTCGTTACCGACGGACGAATACACCAAGACGACGACGAGGAAAACGTGCCTGTCTCCTCTCTCTCTCTCTCTCAGTTCTCTTTCAATAAAGACTTCTTATACAGCTCTGAATATGCTGTCCTCCTTATTGGATTATAATTTCCCTTAAAACTCCACATCTGGCGACAGAGGATGGGATATGTGATGGAGTGGCTATCCTTAACAATCCTGGCAAATTTGGAAAACCAGAATACAATATAAGAAGCAAAACTTTCTTTTACTGCTTGCATGGGGGTTTCGTTGTAGCTGTGAAAGCTGATCTGTTTGCCTAAGGGCTAGCTGGCTATTCTGAAAGCTGATCTGCCTGTTGTTAAGCACAAGGAAGAGATAAGGCTGGCTGGCTATTCTGAAAGCTGATCGGCCTGCTGGTAAGAGAAGAGAGAAACAGTAACCACAAAAGGGCATCATGGCTTTACTTACTACAACCTTTGAAGCATATGATCATTTGACAGATTCCTGGCAGACACATACAGCCCGATTTCAAAATTTTGTAATAGCAATCGACATAACTGATGAGAAGAAGGTACCAGTTTTTCTAACGGTCATTGGAGTTAAGACTTATAATTTGCTATGTGATTTGCTTTATCCAGAGAAGCCAGAGCAGAAACCTTACGGGGACCTAGTGGAAGTTCTGGGAGCACATTTTTCCCCAAAGCCACTAGTCATTGCAGAGAGGTATAGGTTCTACCAAAGGAACCAAAGGGAAGGTGAATCAGTTGTACAATTTGTAGCAGCTCTGTGGAAGCTGGCAGCACACTGTGACTTCAGGAACACGTTAGAGGAAATGCTGCGTGACAGGCTGGTGTGTGGCCTGCACAGTGAATCAACACAAAAACACCTATTGACTGAAGGTGAAGTCACCTTGCAAAAGGCTGTGGAAATTGCAGTCTCCATGGAATGCGTCACCCAAGACATGCAACAGATTGGGGTCAGTGTCCGTAAAGTATCCTTTCCCTTAATACTCCACATGTACAGATTGGAAACTTGCCTCTAAATGTCTTTTACGTGGTTCAGTTGGGGACAGACAAGCAGGGCTGTGTTTCTGCACAAACATGGAAGAAATGCATAACAAAAACGATGGAAACTATGGGCTGCGATTGGAAAGGGAAAAGTCACATGACCATGGGGAAGAGAGGAAAAAAAGAAAAAAGGAGACCCTTTGAACTGTTTGTGACTTCTTGTCAGGGAAACTCCATCATCAAACATCTCCATCTAAAAGCAACTGTATAAGGAGTGGGTTCTGCCCATGGAGGGGCAGAAACTGGCTGGAAACCATCATGTCTGAATTTCAGTGGTGAGCTGAGCATAATTATAGTAGTGAGTTTTGATTAGACTGTGAATTATCTTTTATTTTGTTGCAGTAACTCCTTGACTGTTTGATTAAATCAGGGGTCTGCAACCTGCAGCTCCAGAGCTGCATGTAGCTGTTTGGCTGTTGCCTTGTGTCTCCGAACTATGAGCCGCCCACCACCTCTGGAGTACCCTGTGGGCAGCCTGCTAGTGGTTCCAGCCCCAGCCCCAGCCCTGTCCCCATGCCAGGCTGTGGGCTCCCCACCACCACCAAGGGACCCTGCAGAAGGCCCACTCCTGGTTCTGGGCTCCCCCTCTTCTCCCATCAGGGGACCCTGTGGCAAGCACCCTGGCTCAGTTCCTAGCTCCTCATGTCAGGAGGCTACACCCACTGTGGCTCTCAAAACACTTGGTTTTTGAAGGAATTTTAAAAAATGGCTCTTCTTATTGTTTGCATTGCTGACCCCTGGATCAAATGATTGTGCATTGATATGCTATTCATTCATTTTATATCATGTCTTAATCAATAGATTAGTGCTTATTTTATCTAAAGCTGTGTGGATCGTAGAAGTAGAGTGACAATGGGGCACTAAGTTTGCTGTGATATTCACATGTCTCCCTTACTCTGTGCTGCTGCTGGCCTCTCTGCTCTGCCCTCAGAACCGGGCCTCCCAGCTGGCAGACCCCACTCTGCTCTGCCCCCAGCCTTGTGGGGTGAGTTCAGTGACCTGTGGGATGGTTCTGCCACCTGCCCTACCCTGTCCCACTCTAGCCCCTTCTGGTCCCATATCAGTCCCATCCAGCTCTTCCCTCGGCCCTGCATCCAGGTCGTGACCCCTCCTCCCTGACTCTCAGCTGCCTCCCAGGCCAGCCCTAGCTGGCTCTGCATCTGCCTGAATTGCGATTAACCACCATAAATTGGACTGAATGAGCTCCCCATTGTTCGGTGCCTGGACTCTTGTGTGTCTGTCAGCTGGACTGACTTTCCCTCAGGACTTGTCTTGTGTGAAGATTAGAGCTGAGGCCCCTTTAAAAGTCACTTCAGTGCCCCAGAGATGGATGGATGATTTTCTTGGGGGGTCAGGAACCCAGAGCAGACTCCAGAGTCCCCAATAAGGCTCCCAGACAAACATTCTGAGCTTGGGGCCAGTTTTGGAATCAGTTTATTTAGCAGGGAGAGGAGTAATCCCCTCAGAAGCAGCAGGTCCTGCAGAGCCCAGGTCTTGGGGTGCAACAGGGGGAGCAAATCACTGTAGATGTGAAGAAGAGAGTGAGGCACAAAGCAGCCTCTGGAGCGTTGATGCTTAGGAGCTGCAGGTGATTGCCCTCTTTAAGTGCTGTAAGACAGTGACAGATGGAGACCGGTTATGAGCTGTACAGGCAGGCTCGGCTGACAGCAGGGGTCGCTAGCCCAGCTGAGAAATCAACTGGTGCTGGTTAGCTGAGACCCACACAACACAGTCTACAGTGGTGTCAAACCACAGCCACCTGTGATGAGCACAGGTGTTTCCACCTTGGGTCAAAGAATCCCTCCCAGCTATACCCCCTGAAAGGGAGAATGGCCCCCCATCATGCCCTAAACTCAGCCAAGCCAGGCTCCATGGCATTGTGATCTGGTCTGGATTTCTGTGACTGGAAGGTGTGTCAAACCCCCAGGCCCATAATCACTCTTAACGCCTGATGCTTTTTATCAGTAGACCACACCAGGGTGCACTGTACATGGCTCCTGAACTCATCCCTTATCCCAGGAAAGGGCTCCTTCCCACTGCTCAGTCATCCTTTGCTCTGGGCACATGGTGCTCTGTCCTTGCAATCACAGCCTTTCTCCTCCAAGCTGTGCCAGGAACCACACAGCCAAAGTTAAGAGCTGACCTCCTCCTACCCAGATCCCGCCCTGCTGGTAGAAATCGATGTCATGCCAGTGAGAGCTACAGAGCTGGGTTTTCCCCTTTGCTTCGTGTATCCCATTCTGTATCCAGAGCAGGGTTTAGAATACCAAACCAGAGGCAGCCCTGTTCCTCACTCAAACCAAATCCGCAGAAGCTGAGACAGTTTCCCAGGCAGGGATTTGGGTCTGGGACAAGGGTGGCAAGGAAGGCTGGGCACGAGTGGCAGACAAAAATTGTTCATCAGAAATATTTATGGTGGAAAATTCATCCTTTGATTAAACTAAATCTGCCCCCCCAAAACAGCCTGTTTTCTGTGGAAAATTCCACTTTCCCCCTGAAAATCTCAGATTTCAATTTGGGAATGCTGCCCCGTGAGAGTTATTGTCCAGCTGCCTCATATGCCCTCTCTTCACTCTGAACTGGGTTGCTCAGCTGGATTTCATCTCCCATGACAGCCTCCCTTTGGCCAACGGGAAAGCCCTTGATGCATCATGGGAGATGCAGGCTGACCAGGGAGCCCAGCCTGCTGAATACAGTGGGGGCATCAGGCATCAAACAACAGCTGCCGGGAGACACTTCAGTGGCATCAGAAACAAAGTGTTTTTTAGAGTTGCAATGTTTTGCCAAAAATTTTAACGTTTCAGGAGAACGTCTCCCTCTCCACTCACAGCCCTTTTGCCACCCAGGTCTTCGGGTGCCTGTGCCACAAAGAGAGGTGACACAGAGTGAAGTCCCATTGGTGAGCAGAGGAACAGCATGGAGTCCTGCCTATGAAGCAGACCCTGTTCAGCAAGTTTTATAGGGAACTTTGCAGAAGATGTTTGTAACGGACAGTGCAGTGATCCTCACAGCCTTCCCCATGGGAATGACCTTCCCATGAATTATTTTCTGTGCTGTCTGCCCAGAAAGATTGTACCAGGATCTGCCTATATTTTTGCTTTAACAGGTGCTTAGGTTTGTTTTTACTTATTGCATGTTATTTTATGCTTTTTGTGCCCTTCAGAGCCAGCTTGGCTGGTTCAAGCTTGTTCAGGAAGGGTGGGCCTGACCCCCTGCCCCCTCTGAATTGTGCTATATGTTAGCACAGCCCCTATGATTGCTGGACCTCGCCGAATGGGCCATAGGAGAAAGGTGCCTTGGAAACCTCCTCTGGGTCATCCGCAGCCGTCCAGGGGTCCTCGGCTGTTGAAGGAACATGAGCTCTCACCACTTTATATTTTGCCTTGTTTTGCTTAGGGTGACTTATTCAGCATACTACCCTAGCATTTAATAAATATTAACTTTCTTTCAAGTGGTTTTTATCTGCGCCTGGTGAATCCACAAACGAACCTCCCCTTTCGGGATACAGTGAGGAAGCCAGCCGGAACCCACTGCAGAAACTTGGCACATTAACTAGCAACTCACCTGAGGGCCTTGGCACATTCATCTGTCAAAAGAAAGAGAGAGTTGTGAGTGTTTCAGAGTCACCACAGCTTCCTGATCCTGTAGTCAGCCAAGAAACAGCTGGGAAATACAAGAATGGACAATTCCCTCCCTCCATAAGAAGAGGGAACTGAGCCCTGGCCTGCTCTGTGTTTTGTGACCAATGTGAGTATGTCTACACTTAGAGCTGAATTCAGATTGATTGCCACCAATTCAAATTCTATTAAGTGCATGGACACACTGGCTTTCCTCAATTCGAATTGAGGAGCTCCTCAGTTCGAATTGATGAAAGCTGACTTCGAATTGGTCAAACCTCGTTTGACTTCGAAGTCAGAGTCAATTTGAACTGAGGAATTCGAATTGACCCAGTGTGGCCATGTCAATTCGAATTCACTTTTAGTTTGAATTAGCCACAGCTTGATTTTTCCCTATACAATAGCGCCTCCTACTGAATTCAAACTAGCAAGTCCTGTTCATGGACATGCCAATTCGAACTGGATTTTCTAGTGTGTCCATGTCAATTTGAATTGACTGAATTTGAATTAATAATTATTAGTGCAAATTCGAATTCAGTAATTTGAACTGAAACTCTAAGTGTAGACATAGCCTGTAATTGATTAGTGGGAGACAAATGAACCCGGTGCCTATGGCATTTACCTGACTTTGGCATGATGACCAGCATGTCCTCAGTGAGGCCTAAGGATAGGTAGAGCTTCTTTAATCTCTCCAGATCCTCAGGTCTGATCTTCTGGATTCTACCTGCAGGCAGATAACAGAATTAAAGCCAAATCTTTCCACCCCTAGTGAAAGAACATGGCAGGGCTCCTTTGTAGGTGGATGAACAAACTGATGACTGATCGCATGATGACAGGCCATAGGGAAAGCTGGGTAACCAAGAAGAGCTGATGAAAGTTGTGAATATGGGATCAGCAGATTGCTGGAGACAGGAATGTGTTCTGAATCATTGCCTGGGCCAAGGCTTTGATACACTGGATATTGAAAACCCTCATGATGGGCCCTGCTGCCAAAAAGTGGACACATTACAGGGTGCTGGGTTTTCCAGCATTCATCTAGCAGTGAGTCAGTGACAGCACCACTGAAAGCTGTCTGTTTGTATAAAACATGCTGATTGGCTTGGATTGTGCCCATGTGCCCTGGGTTGTGGCCCCAGCCCTGGAGTTGTGCCAACATGCTCTGGGGTTGTCTTTGGGCAGTACTTTAGGTAAAGAGCTTGCCAGCAGCAATGTTTACAAAACAGCAAATATTAGAAAGCAGTCACAGAAACATTGGCAAGTTACATTCAGCCCAGAAAAGAAAGAAATCCATGTTGCTTGCATCCAGTCAAAGCCAGCCAACCTGGCTCAAATCTGGCAATCTCCAGCTACCCCTGTAAATAGCCCCCATCACCTGAGGACCTGACTTCACCATGGGAGCCGAGTACACGTCACACTACCCATGCAAAAGGCAGACCCAGGCCCCTCCATGGAAACAGCTCATTGGTCAATTTCAAGTCGCAAATGGAGCTGAAAAACCTGCCAACTGCTCAAGGGTCACTTGTGACCAGAACTAAAGCTGCCCCATTCCAAGGACTGTATCAGTTTGTTTCTCTCTGCACAAAAGCTTCTGGTAATTTTTGGTGGCCCCTTGGGTGGGGCTTGGGACCAAATTTGTTGTGTATTTGTGTCACCTAATTGCCTGGGCTGCTGTAGTAACAGAGCTCACTTGTTGCCACAGTAATAAAGTTAGACTATTAGGTGGTTAGTTCAGTTCTTAGGGTTGAACAATAAAGACTCTTAAACATGGACTGGCTCTGTGTGTATTTATCCCGATCCCCTTGGATACAAGCAATTCCAAAGATTCACGAAAACAGGATTCTCTGTCTGGTCCCAGCATTGTCCAAGATCAACAGAAAAGGCGAATGACCCCAGTGAAGAGTAAACTCAGGTCGCCCAGCTGAGCTCATGTGGTAAAATACATGGTCGTCTCTGAAGGGGCCAAGGCATCACTGAGACAGGCACCCTCAAGTAGACACCTTAGCAGTGATGGGGGCAGAGAGCCCAGGAAGCTGACCTCGGCCAAGAATGGGGGACACCTTAGCTGCTGTGAGATTCACATCGCCCATAGCTCATTTCAACACTATTTTCTCCCACAGCGTGCAGGCCGCATTTCTCTTCTCCCAGGACCTACTAAAGAGCTGCAGGGTGGTGCCACTCTCTGGGCCTCCATTTCTGAAGGTGTACACAATGGCGTAGTGCTCATAGTCCGTCTCCATCACACGCAGCTCTCCCATGCCCTTCTCTGCAAGAAGAAACCAGATGATGCCTGAAAGCTACAATGTCAGAACCCTCCTTTCTTTCCCAAACACCACACAGACACTGTGAGGGGGGTACTGTGGCCTAGTGGTGATGGTACTAACTAGGTCTCAGAGGACCTGAGTCCCATGCCTGGTTCTGCTGCTGGGTGAGCTTGGGAAAGTCAGTTTGCCATTCTGTGCCTCAGTTTCCCCATCTATAAAAGAGGAATAATGATGCCAACCTCCCTTGTACTGAGGAAAAGGGCTACATAAGAGGTAGCCTAGGGTTGGCACCAGGGCTACGCACATTTTGGATCCTCACTTGGACAAGTCTCTGCACAGAGTCCTAATAAATCTCTAACCCCACTGTTACCTGGAGGAAGCATGTTCCACTAACCAACCCTGCTGGTTCCAGTTTGTTCTTCCTCACTGTGCTGGGTGACATGTGGAAACCAAGGCGACCACAGCTCTGTTTTATGGCTGCCCCCTCCCATTGGCTGAGGCCAGCCTGATCCCGTGTCACTGCTGCTGCAAATGGCTAGACTGGCTTTGAAAACATGCATGTGGCCAGCTGCCAGGTTTGCGGCGCAGCTGCTGTGATTGAAGGCACAGATCCAGGCAGCTGGTGCAAATGGCCAGCTCTGGTCATTCTCTGTGCACAGCTCTAATTTGCACACACACAGCTGTGGGAACCGGGCATGCATAGATCTTTGCACATGCCAGTGCTGCTCCCAGTATGGACAATCGGAGCTGTCTGGGGAACGCAGCCTCTTGTGATGGATCCAGCTCAGATATGATAACATGGAAGCTATAATCATCAGCTGGGAGCAAAGGTTTTGCTGGACCTGCCCCCTGCTCCCAGCATCTGCAGTGGGGAGGGAGAGCAAGGAGCTGAGAGCAGTTCCTGTTGCTCGCCTCTCTGGGCATGTCCACATGCAGCTTTTAGATCGAAATAATGCTGGTTATTTTGGTCTAAAAGAGTTTATGCCCACATGATGTTTTCCTTGAAAACATTTTCTGTGCCCATCTCTGTGCTGGCCAGGATGCAGCACTCCAGCCCACAGACATACGTGCACGGGTGTAGCGTCCTGGCTGCCCAGTTTTCTCAAAGACCAGATCCATTTTCTGACAGCTGCCCTGGCTGAAACAACAAAGGACAGAACAAGCTCATGTGAAACAGAACCTGAAACACCCAGACCATCTGGCATCACCTGCCTAGGGGGGTGGGCATGAGCCCATCCTGAGCCAGGTAGGACATGGCATCACTGGGTGGGGTAAGCCAGTCCCGTCACAGATGAGTGGAGCAGATGCAGCATTTCTGGGTGCAGTATGAACCTGTCTTGATTGTGGGGGAGGGGACATGCCATCTCTGGGGGGGCAGTGTGGGCCTGTTCCAGCCAGAGGAGGGGTCACGGCATCACCGGGGGTGAGTGTGAGCCTGTCCTAGCTAGAGAAAGGGCCATGGCACCACTGGGGACGAGGGGACAAAAGCCTGTCCTAGCTGTGGGAATGTCATGTGTCATTGCTGGTATGAACCTGTACTGACCAGGGGAGGGGATGGGGCATCGCCAGGGATGGGGGTGAGCCCATCCTGAGCAGTGGGGTGTAGTGAAATTTAGTGCAGATCTTCATTGGTGAAATTTCACTGTCCAAACCCCTGTTTGCTGACAGAAGGGTCCCCCTGGACTGCATCCAGTAGAAACAAGTGGTGCACACATGGTGACCCCACAGTCCTCAGTGAAGGGAGCCCCTGATAATATCAGCACGGCAGACCTCTGCTGTAGAGCTATCTGCCAGTCACTGTAGTTACTGGGTGTGACCGCTAGGGGACATAGGGGGGCAGTGGGCAGGCTCATCATAGTTACTCACGTGGGATAGCCAATTTTTAACTTCAGGTTGCCCCCTGGCATAAAGGTGATGATAGCTGCAGATGTCTTCATGACAGTCTTCATCTTCTGGAAGACCAGACAGTTCGACGCTGTTGCCATGATGTGCCACTTCCCTGAGAACTGCAGAGAACCATTCTGGTGAGAGCTTGAACCCTGCTCCTGCCACCTGCAGCCTCAGGTCAGGGTGCAGGACAGCTAGGAGCCTCTACACAGGAACAAATCCCAAAGCTCACTCCTTTGTGTTATTCATTGTGACAGCACCGAGCTAGCAGTCCTCTTCCGGTGCACTTTACACAACCAACCAGCAGTAGTATCCCTATCGTAACAATGGGGAAGCCAAGGCACAGAGCGTGAATGTGATTTTCCCATGGTCACTCAGCAGCTGTTGGCAGAGCCATGAAAAGTCCAGGTGTCCCGAGTCCCGGTGTGGGCACTGTATCCAGTAGAATCATAGAAGACCAGGGTTGGAAAGGACCTCATGAGGTATCTAATACAAACCCCTGCTAAAAGCAGGACCAACCACAACTAAATTGTCCAGGGCTCTGTGAAGCTAGGCCTTAAAAACTTATAAGGATGGAGGTTCCACCACCTCCCTGGGTAACCAATTTCAGTGCTTCACCACCCTCCTAGGATAAAAGGTTTTCTTAACATCCAGCCTAGACCTCCCACTTGCAAAGTGAGATGACTACACCTAGTTCTGACATCTACTACCACTGAGAACAGCCTAGTCCAGCCTCCCTGGAGCCCCAAATCAGGTAGTTGAAGGTTACTATCAAATCCCTGCTCACTCTTCTGTTCTGCAGACTAAACAAGTCTAGTTCCCTCAGCAGTAACTTAAAAGTCATGTGCTCTAGCCACCCCACCCCCCTCATCATTTTGGTTGCCCTTCAAGGTCCTGGGTTCAATTCCCAGGGGGTTGGACTCGATGATCTCACGAGGTCCCTTCCAGCCCTATGATTTGATTTGATTTGATTCTCTGGACTCCTTCCAATTTGTCCATATCCTTCCTGCAGTTCGGGGTCCAATACTGGATACAGCACTCCAGATGTCGCCTCACCAGCGCTGAATAGAAGGTAATAATCACTGCTTGATCTGCCAGCAATACTCCGACTAGGACAGCCCAATATGCCATCAGCCTTCTTGGCAACATGGTCACACTGTTGACTCATACCCACTGTTGACTCATATCCACTGTAACCTTCCGGTTCTTTCCTGCACAGCCTGTCAGTCCCTAGTCTGTAGCAATTTAAGGGATTCTTCTATCAGAAGTGTAGGACTCTGCACTTGTCATTGCCAAACCTCATCAAATTTTTTTTTGCCCAATCCTCCAGTTTGTCTAGGTCACTCAGTATCCAATTCCCACCTTATAGTATATCTACCTCTCCCCCTAGCTTAGAGTCATCTGCAAATTTGCTGAGGGTACCTCCACCCCACCCTCAAGATCATTAATGAAGATGTTGAATAAAATAGACCCCAGCACCAACCCCGAGGCCCTGTGCTTGTTAGCAGCTGACGACTAGGCATGGAGCTATTGCTCATGACCCATTCAGCCTGATGATCTAGCCAGCTTTCTATTCATCTTGTAGATTATTCGTCCAACCCATAAGCAACACTGCAGCAAAATTACTATGCTATCAGCTCCGTTTCTGGTCATCTGGGGTTACAAGTTGGTGCACCACATTTACATCAGCCATATGAAGAAGTGTGCATCGAGTCTGTGATCATAGAAGATTAGGGTTGGAAGAGTTAGGAGATAGGGTTGATCCAGCTGGTCTTTATCACAGAATCATAAATATGTGGGGCTAGAAAGGCTCTCAAATGTTCATCTAGTGCAGCCCCCTGCTCTGAGCAGGACCAAGTAACTCTAGAGCAGCCCTAACTAGTGTTCATCCCACCTGTTTCTAAAATCTTCTAATGATGGGGACTCCTCAACCTCCCTTGGAAGCCTGTTCCACACCTTAACTGCCCTGAGGGTTAGAAAGCTTCTCTTAATAGCTAACTAAGGATATATCCATATTAGCAATTTTGTCAGTACAACTTATATCACTCAGGGGTGTGAAAAAAAGCTCACTCCTGGGCAACATAAATTACACCAACAGAAGCACTGGCGCTGACAATGCTTTGTCGGCAGGAGATGCTCTCCCTCTGACACAGCTACCGCCACTCATTTGGGGTGGTTTAATTCTGTAGCCAGGAGAACTGCCTCCCATCAGCACAGAGCAGCACACCTGCATCAGCACCTCTGTGCCACTGTAAGCTCTCTAGTGGAGACATAGCCAAAATCTCTCTAGCTGAAGATTGAGTCAATTATTTATTGTCCTACCCTCAGTGGACATGGAGGACTATGATCCCTATCCTCTTTCTAACAGCCCTTCACAGAGTTGAAAACTGTTGTCCGGTGTCCCATCAGCCTTCTGTTCTCAAGATGAAATGTTCCCAGTGTCTGGAGCCTCTCTGCCCAGGCAGGTTTGCTTTGCTCTGGGCTTTCTCCACATCTTTCCTAAAGTCTGGCACCAAAATTTGGATACCGCTCTGCAGCTGAGGCCGCAGAGTGTGCAGTAGAGCAGATCAGTTACCTACCCCCAGGTGAGTCAGGCCCCTGAAAAGCCCCTTCCTCCAGGGGTTAAAGTAAGCTGGAATGCACTGGAATGGCATTCCGGGGCCCACTATTTTTAAGTGGTCAGCATCCTGGGCCCCCTAAAAATAGAAAATGGAGTCCGAATGCTGTGTTCTGCAATCCATCATTTAAAAATAGTGGGTACAGGAATGCAGCATTCCAGCTCTATTTTCTATTTTTAGAAGCCCATCAAATGGTGCACCCTGTGAGTGCCAGAATGCCATTCCAGCACTTTCCAGCAGGACAAGGAGCTGCCTCAGGCTGGGAGATTTTAAATCTCCTGCCCTGAGCATCCTCTGACTGAGCATGCTCAGAACCTATGAGAATGCTCAATCAGAGCAGGCCCTGGATGGAAGCCTCAGCCTGGGCTGGGGCTGCTCCACAAGGCAGGCAGGTAAGGGGGCCCTGGGGGGGGGCGTTTCAGGAAGAGGTAAGCCAACCTGATAGGGAAAGGGCGTGGGGGAGGGAGTCAGCCTGGGACAGCAGGGGAAGACTGCGTGGCATGGCGGGCAGTTGGGGGAGGGTTGGGGGACTGGCAGCGAGATGGGGGCTGGGGGCAGAAGCTGGGGTCGGGGGGAGGTATGTGGCAGGCAGTAGCTGGGATGGAGGGCAGGCATGTGGGGGCAGTAGCTGGGGTGGAGGGTAGGCGTTGTGGGGCAGTAGCCGGGGTGTGTGAAACGGGCCCAGATCTGTGGGAAAGGGGCCTGGACCTGTGTGAGGGGGGCCTGGAAATTTAGGAGAGTTCCAGGGCCTGCCAAATTGTACTTTAACCCCTGCCTCCTCCCTGCCCACACTGCAGGGTATGGCCATCAGGGAGAGGGACCAACCCATTCTACACATGCATCAGCCAGTCAGGAGATGTGCAGTGACAGCCATGTGGGAGGAGATGGACCCACCAGGCTAGTGGTGAAAGGCCTCCTGCCTCATTGGGCTATGGCCAAGTCTTGGCTTGCTCATACTTTTCTTTGTGCAATGTTTGTTCCTTGCTGACATAGTCCAGAAAGGACCTTTACTGTCTGGTTCAGAAGTGCAGGTGCACAAGGCTGGAAGGAGCTGCTCCCTTGTAGTTTGCTAGGACCAGGAGTGTGCTGGGGCTCAGTATGCATCCACTCACCCTTTACAGGGCCATAGCTGGATCTCTCTCCTGGGGCCAGACCAAAGGAAGAGGGACTGGGTACTGCCTGGGTCTCCCCACACCTCTGCCCCAGAGAGAAACGGTAGTGTCACAGAGGGGCAGTATGTTCTTCTAATGGTGACCCTGGGAGCCAGTACTGGAGTAGGCTAGCCTTGCCATGTCCAGCCCTGCCCCAATCCTGCCAAGTTGAAAGTGGGACAGGAATAATAGGAAATCAAATCCAGGGAGCTTTGCTATGTTTCACTCGCTGCTTGCCTGGGAAACAACCACTGCAATCAGAACTCAGGATATGACCAAGGGATGCCAGGCCTGATGAGCATGGGCAAAGTGGGGGGCTTTCTGTCCAGGATCTCTAGAGGATCCTGAGCTAGAGTAGTGGGAAATGCTGCAGATCAGGCAGGGGGTATGGGAGGAGGGGGTTGGGGCCTCATGTGACCAGATAGGAAGTATGAAAAATCAGAACAGGGGCCGGGAGCAAAAGGCAAAGCCCTGAATAGTGGGACTGGCTCTATAAAATTGGGACATCTGGTCACCCAGTGGGGATCCCAGGCTGTACCAGAAGGCGTGCAGCAGACCATTCTGGAGGTGTCCTGGCCATGCTGACTGTGAGCCAAGACTAGACCAGCCAAGGTGCGGCAGGCATCAGCCAGCACAGAGGTCTGGAGAAGCCTGCTTCATTACTCTGTTGTGTCTCACGAAGCAGGGAGCTCCATGGGCCATTCTGCCCATGGTGGGTTTTACCTTGGCAGCATCGAAGCCTGGTTGCACAGGAACCTCAGCCCGAGCCTGGAGCACACAGAGTAGAGCCAGCACAGTACTCAGCAGCATGGACATCATCCTCACGCCTGTCCCTGTCACTTCTGGCAGGTATGTGCCAGCTGCTGGGGGCACCTGGCTTTATATGCCTCTGCTGAGGGCAGTGGCCACAATTCACCACCCAACCCATCCCACTCCTTACATAACAAGTTGTGCAACAGCAGCGTGATATAACAGTTGCGGGTATTTGGTGACAGACTTAGCTGCTTTCTATCTGATTCCTGAGTCACCACTGGGAAATGTGTTCTCCCAGAGACCCAACAAAGAGAACCTTTTAGCTCCGGAGATGGCAGGTTGGCCAGCAGAGCATTCGGTACAGGGTCAGCTTATGCCCCACTGAATAACCAGGCTGTGTTCAACACAGAACCCTTTGTGTCCAGGAGTGTCCATGTCAATCGGTTTCTTTGTTGTTCCCCTGCTCTGAGCAAACCCAGCTCTTTGCTGGGTCAGATTAACTCACTGCTAGTTAGCATGGGTACTACCCAGGACCTAGCAGGGCTAGAATGGAGCCCAGAACCTGTGAAGCCCAAAAGCATCTTGAGCTGAAAGGCTCTGCTCTCATAGCTGAAGCTGTAGCAGGCTCCTCAACCTTATGAGGCCCAGTCACCAGTTACGGTGTCCCCATATGTCAACCCCAGGACATGGGCTTCCAGAAAACTCCCCAGCCAACATGTCCATGGGCAGGGCCCCCTCCTGTTTGAAGTGAGCACTGAATTCAGTGGGGGTGCATGTTGGCACAGAAGTCCCAGTGTTCAGTGTGGCCAGCTCAGACATTCAGAAATCACCAGGCGAGGCCCAGAATCATGAAGCTACTTAACAATCAAGTCATTCCCAAAGCCATAAATGTTGAATTCTTTTGGAAATTTGTGGAACTGCTCATGTCACCGGCTCAAGTTTTTCTCTGCTAGAAGGCTCAAAATGTGGTAGTTTTCCAACTGAAAGTCAAGAGCTGCTTGTAATTCCCTGAGTGCAGGCTCTGGGCCTGGAAGGGAGACTTATGCTGAGGAACCAGGGATATGCTGCAGGAGCACCCCAGTGTACTGCTGTGCACCCAGCCAACCCAATACCATGAAGGCTCTACTTGCAAACGCAAATACAGGCCTGCAGGCACCAGTGGGGAATTTGTAAACTCTGAGGGTGCTGAGATTTGTCCAACAAATGACTCACACTTGAGTCTCAGCCCATCTCTAGCCCTAGGTGGGGACTTCCCTGTTCTCCCCAACATTCCAGAGGAACCAAGAGGCAGCAGCTGGCAGGATGATGGCAGGGTGGTGAGGAATGCCCCAGTGCCCAGGGATGTAGATAGAATCCCTACAGGGAGCCTCTAGTGCTGGCTAATGAGGTGCCAGTTTGTGCCATGGTCGCCATGCTTAGTGTTACCAGATGTCAGGCAAAAGGAGGACATGTCCTCCTTTTTACCTTCACTTCCTCTGTCTGGCAGGCATTTTAAAATACATGACTTTGTCTAGCTTTTTACATATGGGGTTAAAGTATGCTGGAATGCCACAGAATACCTTATTTTTAGGGGGAAGCATTCCAGGGCCCCCTAAAAACAGAAGAATATTACGCTAATACTGCATTTTCTCCATGTGTCCTCCAATGTTCTCCTTTTCATACTTCCCTGTCCTCCTTTCCATGCTTTGGTATCTGGTAGCCCTACCCATGCTCCACTTTAACACTGAAATGCAGAGTTGGAATTAGTTGGGTTCGCTTGTGTGATAGTGCTGTCAAATAGGACTTATAAAAATGTGCTCATCATTTTGACTTTGCTGACTGCTCGTGAGTTACTGCCTGCTAAGCTCATTTCTAACATCTCTCTCCCATTGCATTTGAGCTTGTACATTGTAAGTTTCTATAACTATAGAAATCACCAGCCAAGAGAGACACTAACTATTGTAAAAAAGGATACTGAAACTGGCCTGAGCTACCATCAAATGTGTGAATAGTGACATTGGGACAGTATCACTGAGAGTGTTTGGAAACAGCTGGCACTTTGTGGGAATTAAAGCCAGGTGTGAAAAGGCAGCTTCTTTTTAGCTATGAACTGTGATTCCTGGAAAGGGCTAATTGCCTTTCCCAAGGTCTCCCTGATCTCCTCTCTCCCACCAACCTGAGCTCTGATTGCACAGCCCAGGCCCACAGCAGAAAGAGCACATGCTGAGGGGATGCTCACTGCCACGCCTATTATGCAGCTGCATGGGCTGGGCCTTGTGTGTAGACTTTGCTGTCCAAAGTGCAGAGCTGTCCTAAGAGGCCACCCAGCTGGGCCTGGCAATCCTGCTGGATCCTCCTTTCCAGACACTTGCCACTGCCAGGGACTGCCGTGGTGCTGAGCATACCTATGCCAGGCCTGACTGTGGTGGCCTGTTCTGTTCCACTGCCAGAGAAACAAGTTCCTTCCTGCCCCACCCCCACACCGCAAATAATGAGCCCTGGCCAAGCTGACCCACATGCAAAGATCTGGGCACGTTGTGAAGCAAGACCACTCTCTCTGCCAGCCACAGAGGCACTTTGTCAGCTGGTGGAGTCACGGAGAAATACAGAACATCAAGCCCTTAGCATCCTGTCCCCTTGCTTTGAAATGCTTGGAACTTGTCAATGATGGGCATTATCAGCTAGTCTTAGCATTTTACACCCTGTGATCCCCCTTTCCCCCAAGCATCTTTCCATCCAGCTGGGGCTCACTTTCCCAATCAGCAAGATAGGCTGGAGCCACGTGTAACGTCCCCTGCCCTGAATCTGGTCTGATGTGCCACTGTGACCCCCTGATCTCCACTCTTGAACCCTGACTTACCCTGCTTTGCCAGGTAACCTCTCACTGCTAAGTCAGTCCACAGCAGCTACCTGCATATGATAGGTCCCAGGCAGTGGGTATGTGCCCCCTGGACACCTATGGGACAGTCCCCAAGCAAGCACCCCTAGCCCCAAACACCACACCGCAAACTTCCATTCTATGGAGAAGACCCTTCCCAATCACTGTGGACTCACAGACCCTTGCCCATCTATTTGACATTGAAATGGGTATGCCCAGTCTCTCTGATTCACATCCTTGAAAGTCCACAGCTTTAGAAAAAACAAATACTAGTTTATTTATTAGAACATGATTTTAAGAGAGTATATAGCAAAATAATGCACAGTCATTCAGGGGTTAAAGTAAGGCAGAACGCCCCAGAAAGCCATTCCAGGGCCCACTATTTTTAGGGACTCAGTGTTCCTGGCCCCCTAAAAATAGAACATGGAGGCAGAACGCTGTGTTCTGGGGCCCATCACTGAAAAATAGCAGCCCCGGAATGCAGTGTTCTGCTTCCACTTTCTATTTTTAGGGGCCTGAACGCTGGGCCCCTAAAAATAGCAGGCCCCAGAGAGGTATGCCATGTTCTGGGGGGGAAGGACAGGAGCAGAGCCCAGGGGTGTTGCTGAGGAGCTCAAGCCCCACCCCAAACCCCTCCCTTTCCATGCCCCATCCCAACCTGGGGCCTGCAGCCTCCACCCCAGCCACACCACCGCCCAGACCTGGGACCTACCACCCCCACCTCCCCAGCCGTGCGGCCACCAGTGAGTCTGAGGGCGGACCCGCTCATGCGGGGGGGGTTTTGGGGGGGGGGGGTGGGGGGCTCTCGCGTGGGGGGGGGGGGGCAGGAGCTGGAGTCTGGGGGACCACCTGTGCAGGAGGGGGCCCACCCGCATGGGGGGGGACCACCCATGCAAGAGCATTCCAAGGCTCCCCCAAATTATACTTTAACCCCTGCTGTCATTTAATAAAGAAGTTGGGAGTTACCACAAGCAAATGAAAGATATAAAATGCATACTAATCTAATAACACTATTCCAAGATTACTCTTTAGTCTGTTCTCCTCATTCTTACCCACAAGGCTGACTGTGGATGGTGTTCAGCTAGTCTTGGCCCTCCTGGCCACTTCGATAGGCCCAGTCTCTTTGAGTTGTTTTCAAGATAGTGCTTCTTCAGCAGAAACCCAAAAGCCTCTCCTTCTTCAAAGTGTCTGCATTTCTTTTCAGTTCCCCCTGGTCCCTCCCTCTCTGTGGTGCTGTGTGATTCTCTTTGTCCCACCTGAGCCTGGGAGCTCAGTTTGCAAGGTCTTTGTCATGTACATCTCAAACCTTGATGCTGAGATAGCCCTGATGGTCTGACACATGTAACATGCTTCATATGGGCACATATACATGATTTTGCAGGAAACACGACACCATAACAACACGGTAGAGCATTTGGTAGAAAACCTTGGATGGCACAATTGGCATCAAACCATACAGTTACATTGACAAAGTTAACAGAAAAATTACACAGATCATAAGCTATGGGTGCACAGATGTGTATCCCCTGACATCATGCAACTCATGTGCAAACCCCACAGTGAGGGGTACACTGCACCAGGATGTGAACTCATACTGGAGTGACCCCCAGCCCAGTGACTCACACACCTTGCACTGTCAGGCCCATGCACCCTAGATCAGGCCACTCTAGCTTGTTTTGGATACCAACGATTTAGGTTGGGAAATCTCCCTTCTCTCCCATCCCATTTTTTCCCCCTTTTGTTCTGTTTTTGCTGCATTCTTGGTGTGGCCATATTGACAGAAGGGCAGACTGACACATGCCAAAGCATGCTTGTCAAGGAATGACACTGCATGATCAGTGATCACCATGTGTCACCAAGGTCGCAGTGGTGTGATAAGAGTAGACTACGGACATAGACTAACTGGCCACTCAGCTGGGCCTTAAGAGCTAGTTAGAGATGCAGCCAAGTTACTCCCTGGCCCTCCCATAACTTAGACTCCCAATGGGCTGCAGTGTTTTCTGGCATATCCACAGTACTGTGGCCTGTGCCACTGCCCTAGCATTCCTGATATGCTCCAAATGCCAAAGCTTGCAAGTTGGTCCTCAGCCCGCGTTTGTGTTCCACAGGGCCTACACCTTCCCCAGCCACAAACTGGATGTGATGTGCTGAACGTTACTGTTATGGTAGCACAATTCCTCCAAGGTCATGCATATGTATGGATATGGAAGTCTGTTATATCTCATGTGTCCAAGTATGTCTCCCCTCTGGGTTGAATGGATGCTGACAAACACAGAGTGGTGTTTCCACACCCAGCAGAAGCATGCATAAAGGAACACTGGACTGGTCCAACCCACTTCTAAGCACCTTTACTCGAGAGGGAAAGCTCACACCCAGTGCGAGATATCGACAATCACCTGACCCCAGCGAGACTTGGGGGGGGGGTGCAGGAAACTGTAAAAAAAAATTTAAAAAAGGAACCCTTGTGTAGGGCAGTGGTTCCCAACATTTTCTGTGCCATGGCACACCTTGCTACCTTTAATTAATTTGAGGCACATCACCATATAGTTGCCAAATGAACTCATGAATATTCATGAGCCAGGCCACAGCTCCAAAGAGTAGTTTTGCAAAAGATTTTGTGGCGTACCTGCTCAGGCGTGACAGCACACCTCAGTGCCATTGCGCACTGGCTGGGAAACACTGGTTTAGGGGATCTCTCTAGAAATCTTGCTCCAAGCAACAAGGACAGTTACCTACCCACAGCTAAGGAGAGTCGGACTGCAAGACATGTTACAGCCAATTTGTGATGAGCTGAAACACAGACTAGAACAGGGATCCCAGCTTAGAATTAGAGTTATCTTTTATTTGATTGTAGCTAGCTCATGACTTAATAATCTTCTGATTTACATCACTCTGACTTAGAACCACTTAAAATCTTACTGCAGTCAATAAACTGATTTGTTTTCTCTGAGGCAGTGCATGTGGGTTGGGAGCGTGCACAGCCCTCACTGGGCGTGACAGAGCACGTGCATACTAATCTCTTTGATAAATTGACAGACAGGTGTAAATGAACGTGTGGGGTGCACCGGGCAGCACTGAACCATGCAGGTCAGTAGTCCCCAGGGTTGCAACTTACGATGTTTGCTGGCCAGGGTACCCTTCCACTGGTTGCAGGATAAATTACACACAGGAGGCTGGTGTGAGCTGACCCAGGCATGGGGACTCACACAGCAAAGTGGGTAAGTTGGGGCCCAGGAGTGGAGAGTTGGGGTGACATGGCTGCACAAAAGTCCAGGCTGCAGGAGGGGAATATCGCACTGGGCTCTCCTCTCTGGGCCTCCTCGCCTTGGCAGCTCTGGCCCTTGCCCCCAGTATAAATGGCTGGCGGGGTGGGGGAGGGTTTCACCCACAGCCTTTAGAAAAGTGAACAGGATGCATGGCTCCCCAGCTCATACACTGGCAGACACAAGGGGAACAGCCAAGCTCAGAATAGCAGGGACCCACCGCCATATTGCCAGGGCAGCTTGGTGACTGCTGAGGAAAGCACTGCACAACCTTCTAAGGGGGTCATGCAGAGAAATCCATGCTGCTGTCCAGTCCCTGTGGCTGGCAGCGGGCAAAGCTGACAGGTCTGGGGAAGCATGATATGGTCACCAGCTGGGCTATCTGCAGGATGGTCACGCCTTGACTGGCCTGAAAGCCATACAGGCAGCTGACCAGTCAGCCCAACACTCCACACAGGCTGCTGACCAGTCAGCCCAGCACACTGGCGTTTGTCACTTAGTGACTAGGTTTTCATGAGGAATGGGACCCCCCATGACCCATGCCCCACCCAATCCTTGAGCCAGATAGTTACCACAACCCTTCCTTGCAGAGTGGGACACGGTGCAGTGGACAGCAATGGTGAAACAAAGGAGGGAAAGCCCATGCACCCAGCGGGCAGGCTGAGTAGCACAAGGAATTGGCCTGGCTGGGTGCTCAGTTCATGGGATCAGCCACAGGAAGAAGTGGAAGCACTAGGAACACAGTATAGTAACCCTTGGGGAGGAAGGGGTTAACACTCTGGTCAGTGAGTCCCAGCACAGCCAAAAGGAACAAAGTACCAGATTTTGAATTGGAGCAGCAGCCTTGCCTGTTCCTGGTTGGATGCAGCAGAGTTCCTGGAAGAATCAGGAGGAGGCCAGAGAGAGGCCTGAGGGAGGACCCAGGGACATCCTTACCAAAGATATGCTCAAGCTTGTTACTGACTGGGCATGAGTAGAACTGGGAATGTTTACTTAGATGCGGTCAGAGTATTTCTTTGTTTTTGGCTTGGTTTGATTTCTAAGTGCTAAGCACATGTACCCCCTCCCACTACACTGTAACTACCTAAGTTTAATCCCAGAGCAGCAACTCTCTCTGTGTTATCTGTTCTCTTTTAAGTAAAGATTTTACTCTTTTAAAGTACGATCTGGTTCTGTGTCCTGAAAGGCAAGAGGTTTGTGCGCATATGCCTCACACAGCACAGCCAGCTACTAAAGGGGATTCTGTCCCAGTTCCAGCGCATGGCCCAGCTGGGGTTCAATCATTCTCCTGAGAGACGAATAAAAGTGATTGCGAGTACCTCACAGGAAGGAATTCCCATGTGTGCCTTCCTGAGTTCCCAAGAGGTTTTTGTATTTGGGTAGTGGCAGCAATACCACTCCAAGGCCAGGAATTTGGAGGTCTTGGAGCGTTTAAGACCAGGCTTTAAGGCCTGTCGTGGGCCCCCACCTTCTGCACTCAGAGTGTCAGAGTGAGGAAACAGCCTTGACACACAGACAGCCAAACTCTTCTTGCAAGGCACTGCTGGAGGTTCCATAGCCCTCACTCACGAAAGCAGGGTCCTTTCAGTGGCCAGCTCAGCCCAGCAAAACACAGCTCCTCAGTGAGTTCTACAGGGAGGATTTGACTCTGGGCCAGTCACCCATTTCACATAGGTGCATGGCTCAGAGCAGGTCTGAATCTGCAGAGCTGTCCCCTCTCTGAGGAGAGACCAAGTCCCACCACCGGGGGATGAGGAATCATGTGGGTGGCTTGAGGGCAATAGTCCCTCTAATTTTTAATAGACTGTGTACACAAAAAATTTCTGTGTGCACGCAAAAAAATTCTTTGTGTGCACTAATATTAGCACTGTTGAATTTTTTTGTGTGTGCATACACACACATGCAAAGCTTAGGGCAAGAGTCTCAAACACACGGCCTACTGGCCGTGCACCCCC
The DNA here is from genome assembly GCA_007922195.1 of Podocnemis expansa. NCBI lineage: Eukaryota > Metazoa > Chordata > Testudines > Podocnemididae > Podocnemis > Podocnemis expansa. The sequence goes on from ML682047.1 coordinate 39,366, forward strand.
TAAAGCTATTTCCTGTGGCCCGTGATGACACGATTGCTACTGATATTTGCAATATCATTGTATGAAACGATTTCAGTGGTGCAGCCCTCAGGCTAATGCACTAGTCCTCATGCAGCCCTCTGCTAGTCCTCATGCGGCCCTCATGGTGATTTGAATTTGAGACCCCTGGCTTAGAGGGAACAGTGCTTGAGGGAATCTGTTTCCCCAAACAGGGTTGTAACTATAGGAGGGCCCGGGTGGGCTCAGGTCTACCCAGCTGGTCAGTAGGCCTGCCCACCCCTCCATGCTGTAGTGCCTGGCAGCAGTGCAAGCTTGTCACGAAGACTGTGGACTAGCCAGCAGCTGGCAGCCACAAGCAGTGGTACTGTGGGCATGCAGGCAGTGGTAAACTGCTCTCTGCCTGCTCATCTTCAGCCCCGGGCAGTCACTGAAGTGTTTGCATGGCAGGAGCTGGGCTTCCTCTCCCCCTCTTTCCCCCTCCCAATGACACTACAATTGCTAGGCATTGCTGGAGCATCATCAGGAAGCTTTCAATCACATGACGATCTCACGAGGTCCCTTCCAGCCCTATGATATGATTTGATTTGACCTGGCCAGAAAAAAGGGGCTGGCTATGTCCACTGAACTCAAGAGGTGTCATCAGTCCTGTATTTACATAAAGAGGAGCCTGGTTTGGCCTGTTCTTGCCTCTAGCCCCAGCTTTCCTGAGAGCTGTTTGTGTTTTGCTCTTCACTAGGCTTGGGCTTGGCTAGCCCTTGGGCTGGGGGCTGAGCTGAGCTGAGCTGGGCTGGGATTTGGGTACCATGATCCAAAACACCAGTGAGCTAGTCCAGGGAGATTTCAAGCCCATGTGGCAGAAATAGGGACCTCTCGAGACTGCTACTGAGAGAAGGGACTTGTGGTCCTAGATACCCCTCCCCACCTCAACAGCCCTTGTGCCCAAAGGCTCAATGAGGTGTCAAGTGAGAAATGACAGACTGGTGTTTCACACCTGTTTTATTCTGGAGGGCTGCTATACACAGAAGCACTAGCCCAGACGGGCATGAGACTACAGAGCAGAAACTGCTACATCCATGTAGGGAGAATCCAAGCCAGGGGGTTAGCATGTCACTTTCTTTCAAAAGGAAACTTGAAATGGTGTGTTGCAGCCTCTGCCTACAAGAAAGAAGGAAATACCTCTTAGTGTTGCTCTGGGTACACCCCAATGGCCTAACCCAAGAACCTCTAACAACCAGCAGTCTTTCCCAGGACAGGACTTAGGGAGACCTGTGTGGTGACAGAGCCAGAAGGAACACCATAGTAAATCACTGTCAGATCCCTGAATGAGACTGAAGGAGAGTGTCACAGGCTGGGGGCGTTTGTCTGACAGAGCCCACCTTGCAAACAAGTGCTACTGCTGCTGGGAAAGGGTTAATTGGGTTCTTCTAACTCTATGGTAAGCGATCCTACTCACCTACGCAGCATCCGTCATGCATTTGTCTGGGGAGAGAAGTACAAACAGAGATTAGCTGATGTGCCTCAGCCTTTGGAGATATCCACTGGTCAGAACCCCTGGGGAAGGCACCTAGGAGATACCCTCTGCTCAATGCTTCCTTGGGACATTAGCCAGGTGCAATAAGCCTCAGCAAGATGAGCAGTTCCTTCCTGCTTATCTGCTACTGGTTATCACAGAGATAGGCTCACTGGTCTCAGGAGCTAGCATGAGGCTATCCCGGCTTCCGCATGTCTCTGGTGAGTTGTGGGGCAGAAAGCCCACTAGGAAGGACTGTGAGAGCAGAGGAAGCTCATCCTGTGAGGAAGTGCTTCTGTCCAAGAGCAGCTGTCCTACATGCTGGCTTGTGGGGCAGGCACGCTGGGGGAGCTCCATTGAAAGCCCAATTTGAGCCACAGTTACAAGTCAGGACTGGGACAGTAGGGGCTGTGGGTCCTGACTGAGGGGCTTCAGCAGGTCGTGTGTGTGGGGAGCCCTCACACTGGCAGGGGTGCTGCTGTGCTCTGATACTGCAGGAAGCTTGGCAGCTTGTCCACACCATGCCTGCCCAGGTTGCCTCCTGGGCACCACCACTATTCCAAATCCTTAAGAGTGCACTTAAGAGATGCTGGGCTGCGACAGCTCTGGCTGAACACTAAAGCTCTGGACAGTGCCCTAGAAAGGACATTCAGGGCATGGGCTGCTCCAAACAGGCTGTCTCTAGGACTGCATCCCCTGGCCAGGCTATTCCAGGAGCGTCCCTGTGCTGAGTGCCATCCCATTGTAGCTGTCTTCCCCATACTTTGCCCTCAGCTCCTGGCCTTGCCTTGCCCAAGGGCAGGCCTCACGCCCGCCTTTTTGGGGACTGATCCTGGCTGGGCTCCTTCTCAGGGGTGTATCCAATTGGCCCAGCTCAGGAGCTGGGTCTGAGATGCTGGAGTGGGGATGGCAGTGATTTGTGAGCAGTGAGCCAGAAACCAGGGTACCATGCGAGCACCACAGCTGCAGTGGAAGGGAACTCTGGGTGACCTCACTAGGTACCCCAGGCCTACCAACATGCTCTCACTCTTGTAGCCCCTTGAATACACCAGGGCTACACAGGCATGGGCCACTCTCATGAGCATGGGTCAGCAGTGGTGGGGCAAGTGGGTTTGCTCTGGATAAAAACCTCCTTTAGTTTTTTCCCCCCACCAATGCCAGCCATGAACTGAGCTCCCACAGATCTGGGTCTGGGGACTGCTCAGCAATACAGACACACCTTCTGCACCTCATTCTAGCACAGGCCAGCTTGCCAGGGGGCACTCCCAAATTCTAGCATCCTTTTTGTCAACCACCCTGATTCCTGTCACTTTAAACTCAGAGTCATGCAGAGAGCAGAAGGCTGCACTGACCTCAGAAGCAAATTCAAGGACTCAGTGTCCATGAGATCAGCACCCAGTCCAAAGTGCAGGTTATCGCTTCAGCAAAGCTCATGGCCCTAACTCCTTGGTGCCCTCTGGCTGCTGAAGACATTCCTCTTTAGATCCTAGCTTAGCACAATGGAGCAGGAGCCTTAGACCACTCTGCCAAGCTGGGAGACTCGCTGATCTGTGCAGTCCCTTGCACAAGGAGCTGGCTGTATTTGCCTGGCCATGCATGAGAGTCACATGCTCTGGAGTGACTGGTGCTGCCACGTGACTCAGCAGATTCCCCCTGGTTCAGGGGTGTGGAGCTGAGTTAATGGGTATTTAATGGGATGTGCCCAGGATCAGGGACTTTCAGGGCCAGAGTGCCCTCCATTGCCAATCAAGTCACTTGGCCTCTGTGAAGATCAGGCCAGATTGGACACAGATGCTCAGATTTAGGCACCTGTATTTGAAGAGGCCAGGCAGCTGGGCAGACAGCCTGCAAGCAGCTTGCTCTACAGACAGGCTTGTCCAGTGCAGCTGGTGCTCCTGAGCACCACGTGGAACTCTCCCAATCTTATCTCTTCTCTGTTTACCTCCAGTTTGTTCTTACCAGTTTTTGGCAGGAGAAGAATCATGTCCTCTGTGAGCCCCTGTGCCAGCGAGAACTGGGTGAACTTCTCCAGCAGATCAGCCCTCAGCTCTGTGGTTCTGCCTGCAGCCAGAGAAACAAGACACTCCAGAGCAAGAAGAGGGGAGATGGGTAACACTATGGTCCAGGAGCCATAAGCAGCACCTTTCGTAACACTCTGAGTTGGCAGAAGGCCACAGGCTGTGGGAGTCACCATGGGAACCAGAGACACTCGAGGGTTGTGTCAAGCAGCCTGGCCAGTGAATCCCCTTTCTGTGCATGCCCACCAGCCCTGCCATCTCGGGGCACTAGGCTCTGTGAAATGACCCCAAATCTCTGGGACTTGAGCCACATATGATGAACTTCTGGTTCTGTAGGGGACCTAGGATTTCAGCCATTTCCTTCCTGGGTGGTCCTGCCCCAGTGGGGGTGACACTCCCTCCACTTCCTCAGGACATGTCTCTCAAAAATTCAAACAGAGCCATGTTGAGTGGAAGGGGGTCTCTCTCAAACAGAGGGGGCTGGAGGCCTGCACTGGAGTCCTGGATATCTGTTGGCAGAATCCCCAAGGTGCAGGGCACAGGTGTCACTCCATTGTCCCAGGTCCAGGTGCCACATACCATACAGAGTCACCATGGTGAAAGTATCTGTGCCCTTGATCTTCTTGGTGTAGACCAGGGCGTACTCGTCATAGTTGGTCTCCACCACACGGATGTCATGCCGGCTGCCCCAGCCTGCAGGGACATCAACAGAGGAGTGAACTGAGTTGAGTACATGTGGAGAGAGGCTCTGTCCCTAGGCCCCCCTTCCCCCAGCTAACAAGCGAGACTGTGCTTCCATGCCTGTCTTCCCCAACTAATAAGTAGGGGTCTGCCCCCATGCCTGTTGTCCCTGCTAACAAATGGGGTTCTGCCCCCAAGGCTTCTCTGTCTTGCTCTGTTGACATCATGACAAGGGGCCCAAAGGCTGAATTCCAGCTTGAGGGCCCAGGGCAGGGTCTGCAGGCTGGACTGGGAGTCAGGGGCTGCTGGGTGCTATGAAGAGGCAGGGAGTTCAAGGGGAGAGTTCCACATGCAGTGGCTGAAGGCTGAAGTGTAGCCCAGCCTGGGGCTTTCATCAAGACACCTCTCCGTCCTTTTTATTCTGCCAGGTGCTCTAAGGAAAGCAGGGACACTGGATAAAGCCAAGTACCCATCTGCCTCTCCATCCCTGTCCACCTGCCAAGCACTATCTGGGCACAGGACTGCCTGGACAATCACACTGAGCTCTCTGCCCAAATGCCCCTGTGGCTCTCAGGCTCTCAGACACACGCAAAGGGCTCCTGGAGTCCAGCCTGGTTACTGGCCACAAATCCACTTCTAACTCTGCATGGATGACTCAGCCTCCCCAAGGTGCCCTGCACCCCCAGCTCCCACTGACATGTCAGTGCTCACAGCCTCCATGTCAGGCCAGGGCAGAGAGTGGGTCAATGGGGATCAAAATCCAGATATGAATCATCTCCAGATGGATTCCCCTCTGAGTAAACAGCAGATAGCCTGACTGGGGCCCTCTGCTAACTGCCTTGGCGCTGCCCTGACTCAATGCACACATGCTCCGTCCAATGGCACTGGGACACACTGCACAGGCTGAGGTTCCAGTTGGCAGCTCCTTGATCTCGCTTCCGGGACAGTTAAGTTCACTAAATCTTTGGGATTGAGCTGGGCTGAAAGATGCCTCAAAGAACAACAAAGGGCAGATTGTCCTGCTCTCCACTTCTTGGCACTGCCCACAGCATGGCATGCCAGGGCAGGGCGGGACACTGCAGCGTAGCTGCACTCACGTGGGCTGGTGTAGCTGAAGCGGCCTGGCTGGTCGGTCTTGATGAAAAGGCTATTCCTCTTCTCACAGCGATCAAGCCTGGACATGCATGAGAAAAGCAGAGAGCACACATTAGCAGGCTGAGGCAGGATCCCTGATGCACCCTGCACCCCCAGTGGGGGGATCCAACATCCAGCTGGGGGCATACCAGTTCCTGGCTGGGCTCTCTTTCTGTTCCATACACATGGGCCTGGTTCTCATCCCACAGCCCTGGAGCTCCACTGGTTCCATACTGCTGTGGCACAGGTTGAAGACATTCAGCCCCTCTGGGTCTTTAAACCTGCAGCTCCTGGGCTTGGGAGAGATGTGGTGTGTCCTGCACCACACCATCTGAACCTTTGGCTCCCACTGGCTTCAGCAGAAGCTCAGGCAGTCAGTCCTTTGCAGATTGGGCCCTTGGGGACCAGTGTGGGTAGATGCCCTACGGTCATTTCTGGGAAAACTGAAATTCCCCCAGATGCCACAGAAGGCCCCACCCTCAGGCACACAACAAAGCGAAGTGCAGCCTCCATGCTGCTGTCTGGCATATCCTGCAGCGAGCATCCAGCATCCCTGTCAACGTGGGCCTCCGCGACCAGCAAAGGAAATCTGCCCAGACAGCAGCTTCATTAACATCCTGTGCCTGCCTGGCAAGGCCTCCAAGCACCTAGCCTTGCTGCTCAATACCAGGGCTCCATGCACAGGTGAAAGGTGAGCTGCAGTGAGCCTCAACATTGGACGTCAGCCCCACACTGGCAGAGTCAGGTCAGCCTAATTGAGTCTGTCACCAGCATATCTCAAGAGCCAGCAGCTGGCGGGCAGAAATCTCAGCTCACAGCTGCTTGGTGAGTAACCAGACAAGGGAACCAAACTGGTAGGCAGTGTTCTCAGCCACGTGGTGAGTAGCCAGACGAGGGAACCAAGAAATCAGGATTCCTGTTTAGTATTTCCAGCTCTGCCACTGACTTGCTATGTGACCTCAGGCAAGTCTGTTGCTGTCTCTGTGCCTCAGGATTCCTGTTTAATATTTCCAGCTCTGCCACTGACTTGCTATGTGACCTCAGGCAAATCCCTTGCTGTCTCTGTGCCTCAGTTTCCCCATCTGTGAAGGGGTGACCCTGACCTATTTGTGGTTGTGAACGTTAATGAACGACTCCAGAGTGCTCTGTGATCCTTGGATGGAAAGGCAAGGTGTTTTTCGTGTTCCCACAGGAGCCCTTGCTGTCAGGACCACCACAGCCCCCATGGGCAGCACAGCAGCCCCCACGGGGTACTTGCAATGGAGCCTGCTGGGTGGTCAGACCTGGGACCAGTTCTCAGCTATCACTGAGATGAGCAGGGGATGGAGAGGGCTGACTCAGTGGCCCGTGGCTGGGGCAATGGAGGGGGTCCTGTCCAAGGCAGATTATGCCAGGGAACACTGCCCCCCATGGCAGGGACAGGATGCTGAGCTGGCACCCTGGGAGTTCCAGGAGGGGCTGAGTCATGGGCTCAGTCTAGTCAGCTTGGGGGGACCTGGCTTCCCCTCCCACGGGGCACTTCGTATCCCCAAGGTGCTAGGCATCGGGGCTCAGCCCCACCCTCTCTCCTGGCTGCTTGTGCCTGTCTCCCATGGCCCCTTGTTGCCCAGACTGTTGGCTACTGCACACCCACTGCCTTGGGGTGGAGTCTTGTCAGTGTGGGAACAAGACCCCAAACCCATCTGGGCCCTCACTGAGAGTGGAGGGAGGGGAAGAGAGCATCCCTGAGGTGAGGGGCCCCCCAGGACCAGCTGGGCCTGAGGACAGGAATGGGCTGTGCCATGTGAGGTGGGGGCGGTGCCCTTCCCCTGCCCCCTGGGGCAACTAGCTGCCTTACTTGGGGTAGGTGGAAGTGACGTCCAGGTTCCCATCTGCTTCAGGTGTGACAATCGTGGTGCACATCTTCAGCACCTGCTTCTTTTCCTGGAACCACTTGGAGCTGGAGGCCAGGCCAATACTGTACCACTTCCCTGTGAACTGCACACAGCCCTGGTTACCATGGCACTCCCGGGGCAGGCCAGACTGGGTCCAGTGAGCCCAGGTCCAGGAACAGCTGCTTCAGAGGAAGGAGTAAGACCCTTCCTAGCAGCTCATTGCCATCCCACTGGCCCCAGTTCTTGCTCTGCACTCATCTAGTGGTGGGATGGTGCCTTTCAGTGGGAGAGGTTTGACCTCTGGCTAACAGGAGGAGCTGTTACTGTTCTCAGCATGCATAGAAATAAGAACTGCCTTGTCCTTTTTGGGCAAGCTCTTGGCCTCTAAAGAGTTTTGTGGCAGTGAGTTCCACTGGCTAATTCTGACCCTCTGATCAATTTCTAATGCATTTCTTCCAGACTCCCTCAGTACCCCTCACTCCTCTTTGTGCAGTGGGCACATCTGATTGCCCAGCACTGCCTCTGCCATGCACCTCTGCATGGGTCCTGCCCCTGCACATGGTCAGTCACTGTGCGTATTGGTCACTAGTGCCAGTGAAGAGAGGCTTGTGTGAGCATGAGCCAGGAACAGAAGAGGACAGAGCCAGACTAGCTTCTCTGCAGTTCTAGCTCTCAAAGCCTCTGCCCTGTTCTTCGTCATGCACCTTTTGCCTGGCTAGGGGTACCCCTGCTGGGCATTACTTGGTATGAGGGGAGGCTGGCTGGCTCCCCAGCCCTGGCCTATCTCGCAAGGTCCATGGCTGCAGGCTCCTCTGCACACCACAGCCAGCCCTGGCCCCCTCTGAGAACAACAGCAAGAGGCACCTTTGACCTGCAGCCCTGAGACTGAAACACGAGCACAGCCATGGAGCAGTTCCAGGCTTAACCTGGCAGTCCTGTACAGCTGTCATGCCCTGCGGACACAAGGTGAGGTTCGGCAACAAACATCAGCCCTGTTGGTAGCATCAAGCCGGGGGGGGCGGGACCAGGGGGTGGAATGGGAATACCATTTTCCCCTCTAGCTCACTGATTCATAGGCTCTGAGGTCAGAAAGGACCAACATGATCATCTAGTCAGGGGTGTCAAACATACACCACACAAACCTCTTCCACCTGGCTTGTGACTGTGCTCCATGAGATCACATTCACTCCCTAACAGAGAGAGGGAGAGAGTGGTCTCACGGTATAGAGGAAGTTCAGTCTCACATGCCCAGCACTCGGAGATGCCGCAAGAGTGCAGGGCTAGTATTTCAATTTACGATATGGGCAGCCCACTTGAAGGACAAACCTGGCCCACCATAGCAAATGAGTCTGACACACATGAGCTAGTCTGACCTCCTGCGCAACACCTCACCCACCCACAATAACAACAAAGCTATCACCTAAGACTGAGTTATTAAAGTTCTCAAATCATGGTTTAAAGACTTCAAGGCAGGGCTGTATCGAGTGGCTCCATTTTACCACATGATTGAGGGCACGTTCCATGCTGCTCACTCCAGGTGTGCACCCTGGAGAAAAATTCCTTCCTGATCTCATTATGGTGATCAGTTAACCCAGAGCATGTGGGCAACACTCACCAGTCAGACACTCAAAAAAGAATTCTCAGCAATAACTCAGAACCCACCCCATCAATTGTCCCATTGGGATGTCTACCACTCCAAGCCTCACATTTTCCCTCATATGTCATAGGAACCCAGCTTTCTGGGAACGCTCCTGTCCGGTGGTTCCCATCCAATGGCACAGGGGCCAAAAGTGGCCCATGGAGGCTTTCAAACTGCTGGCTGCAGAAGGGAGCTGGAATGTATTTCCTCAGGGCTAGATGACTAGTGCAGGCTCCTTGCTGCAGCCATGGGGATGGGAAATCAGCAAAGTGCTTCACCTGGATCCAGACGTGCTGGGGTCCTTTCTGGAGCCAGAAAAAGCAGGGCACTGATCTTCCATTCCCCTGTCTGCAGAAGGGAGCCACAGCCTAGGGTGGAGGTTCCCAACCAGTGTGCCAGGACACACTGGTGTGCCGCAGCAACACCCAAAGTGTGCCGCGAGCATCCCTGAGAGCTGGAGTTAAAGTTCCCTCCCTACTCAGCCCAGCCATGTGGGCTGTTCAGAGCTGGGAAAAGGCAGGGGTTGAAGTAAGGGGGAAGACACAGAACACAGTTCTGGGACCCCCTATTTTTAGGCAGGCAGCATTGCAGCCCCCCTAAAAATAGAGTAAGGCACTGGAACATGGACTTCCCCTAAAAATAGCACGAGCAGCCAGAAAGCAGCATTTCGGTGGCTCCACCTTAAGCCTAGCCAGCAGATTGCTGCAGGAGGCCAGGAATGTGTGAATCTTCCCCTGCGGGGTGGAGCAACTTGTGTTAGCTAGCCTGCAAACAGCCCAGGTAAGGGCTTTGGGGGGGGGAGGGCTGCTGGGGGTTGTGTGGGGCAGGTGTGTGTGTGTAGCAGAGGTGGATGGGAGTGTCTGTGTAGCAGAGGGTGTGTAGCTGGGGTTGTGGGGTGGCTGTTTGGTTGGGGGGTGTGTAGCTGGGGTCTGGAGGCCTAGTTTTGGCCCCTGCAGTGATGGGAGGGTCCATCACAGGCAGCAAGGGGCTGGGGGAGGAGAGGACTGGACCTACTGGGGTGGGAGGGAGCAGCAGTGGGGCAAGGATTTGCCTTGGGTGGCAGGGAGCCATATGGAAAAGGGGGAAGTTGGTGCTGTGCCATGCTCCCATGCCCTACCTTCCCACTCCCCAAGTTTCCCCCTGCCCCCCCCCAGCCACTCTTGTTCTTTCTTTCTCTCTCGCCACCCTGGTGCTGTTCCCACGTGGCTGTCCTTGTCCTCTTTTGCCACCCCTGCCCTGCTCTGCCCCCCACACTCACTCCTGCAATTGCACATGACTCCTGACCTCCCCTGTTTTGCCACCTCTGCTTTGCTAACCCTACTACCCCACATAATGGTGGTGTGCCTCGAAAAATTTGAAGGTATCAAGGTGTGCCTCGGCAGAGAAAAGGTTGGGAACCACTGGCCTAGGGACCCAGATAGAGCAAATGGGATGCTGTTTCCTTGCTCCAGCTGGAGGGATGGGTACTCCCTCCATCTGGTTGCAGTGGGGGGGTGAATGGGTGGCCCTTCAGGGCTGGTAAAAATGATATCTCTGGCCCTCAAGTCAAAAATATTGGGAACCACTGCTCCTGTCTGTCACTGTGCCTCAGGCTCCAGCAGCAGCAAGGTGGCTTCTAGGCGCTGCCTGCACAACAGACAGGCCCCTTCCCTGGCAGACAGAAATTACCCCCCTGCTCAGGTCCCACTGTCCTGGGGAGAGCTTGGCCCCACAATACAGCACCCAGGCAGCACCAAGCCAGGTCCGGGTCTGGTTCCAGCTCTTTCCACCTCCTCCTCCAAGGCACCCTGGCTTTGAGATTCTCAGCTGCAATGGGGCAGGCCCACACCATGCAGAGATTGTGCGCCATTTGAGTGGCGATTGACCAGAAATGAAACCAGGCTCTGGAGCTCCGACGTTAACAGACCCAAAGAAAGGAACTGGGGACCCTGCTTAACATGCAGAAGGTCCTGGGTTCAATTCCCAGGGGGTTGGACTCGATGATCTCATGAGGTCCCTTCCAGCCCTATGACTTGACTTGACTTGACTTGACTTGACCTTGCCCAGGCAGCTGGTTGATATCAGGGGCATCACTGCCCCCCCAGAAATGCTCAGGGCCTGGGGCCCAGGTCCCAACCCCCACTGGCCTCACCCTTGCCACATCAGGCCAACCCCTGGCCCTGATCCAGCCCCAGGGCCTGATCCAGTGCTGCCACTGACCCTGGGGGCCAGAACCAGGGTGCGATTCTGCCACCATTGGCCCTGGGTATCCTGCCATTGCCAGCTGGTGGCCCAGCCCCAGGTCCCTGACTGGGCTGCTTCTGCTGCTGGCCAGTGGCCTGGTCGCAGGTTCCCAGCCACGATCAAGATCAGATGGGGGGCTCAGGGCAAACACAGGATCTCTGAGCCTGTGCTGCCAATGGGACTCAGGGCATTGGATCTGGACCTTGGGGCTCGTGCCCTGTGTGCCAATTGCCAGCAACGGCCATGGTTGATACTGAGGAGTTGTCTCTGTGGACACTGCCATTGCTCTCCCATTCTGGACAGGCTCTCCCCAGGTCCTGCTGATGGAGAAGGGCTGTCCACAGACCTGGTGATGGCACCTGAAGGGAAACAGCATACAATTGGCCCCTTCCCCAGCAGGAGAAACTTCCCAAATAGGACAGCAACAGAGGTGAAAAAGGAGGGGCTCAAAGACGACTCAGCCACGCAGAGAAGGGAGAGACTGGTATGTGTTGGAGGGTTGCGGTGGAGCAGCCATGGGACCAGCCTGGGTCAGATCAGAGAACACAAGCTGACCTAGAGAGAGCAACTCTGGAAGTGATGGATGAGCCAAGTGCATTTCACATTTCTGGCCCTAGATGGCCACAGGGGCCTCTGAGCCCAGCCTACTTAGTACTCCCAGGTGTGAGGAAAATAAGGCAGGAAATGTGTGCAAAGCTGCCTGTTGAATAAAGGGTGCTGCAGTTGGACTCCTTTGAAGAGTGTCTGTTTCTCGTGGTACTCTTTTCCCAGAGGTCAGTGGCAGGCCCATAGTGCTCCCTGGCTGGAGTTTTGGGACAGGGGAGAGGGAGGAGGCTGAGGAGGGGCCAGGTTTCTGGGCTGGGCAGGGGCTGTGGGGTCACAGCTCTCAGGAGGGAGCACTAGACAGAGGTCAGTACCCCAAGAGCATGACTAGGGACCCCAAGACAGCAGCAGTGCTTGGACTCTGTTCAGATCCCAGCTCAAAAGAGTGGCTGAAATCCCTGAGAGCAACCAAGAGGGGTGCTCATCTGGCCCTGGGCCAGCTCTGTTCTGGGGGAGTAAGGCACACAGGTGCCCACAGACCAGTGGGCTGTGCAGCTTGAAACTGATCCCATTCACAAACTCATTCTTAGGAGCACCTCTTTCATAGGGAAACAAAAACTGGCCCTAGCCTGTGACCATCCGGACTGGCAGCCTGCACCTCACTCCCTCTGTGGGACTGCCTCCTACTCTCCCTCGGGCTCCACATGCTGCACAGATAGCAAGGCACTCCACAACCTGGCAACAGCTACCACTGACCACCCTGTGCTGAGCACAAACAGGGCTGGATCCTGCTCCCAGTGCCCTGGTGTAAATCTGGAGTAACTCCACTGTGCAGCAGGCCCCAGGCCCAGCCTGCGCTGCCCTCCTGATGCTGTGAAAGGGAAGCTCCTGCCATGAAACCCCTGTTTAGGGCTTTCGAGTCTTCGCAGCACAGTCACTCACCCTGGGGATGCTTCCTTGGCAGCTGATGCCTGCCTCGGGCAGAGGTTTGCTTGGGCATTAACTTCATCCCTGCTGGGCACAAGGGTGGTGTCTGCTGCACCCAGGTCCTGGCTCTGCCCTGGCTGCACAGGGATCCTGCAAGCCCTCACTGAAACCAGGCAACTGTCACCATTGGAGAGGTGTCTCAGCCCTTCTGAGCTGTCCGGGCCCACACACAGGAGGTTCAGAATCTGAACCAGAAACGGAAGGGCCGAGACCTCCTAGACTGGGCTGGAGCCCCAGATTCAAATACCCTCTGAACTGGGGGAGGGTAACTCAGTACCAGCAAAGACCTCAGCTTTCAGCTGGGCCCCCAACTACTCCATGAGAGCCCTGCTTTTGGCAGCTTCTGAACATGGAAGGGAGAGAGACCATTCCCTGGCCCTGAGTACACACAGGACAGCCCATTATTACCTTCTCCTGCTGGAAGTTGGGTTGCACAGTGACTTCTTCCTGTGCATGCAGAGCCCCAAACAGGGACAGCCCCAGGAGGCTGAGCAGTGCAGCCTGCATGCTTCTCTGTCTTCTTTCCCTGGGGCCCTTGGGAGCAGAGCGCACTGCAGAAGAGAGTGAGAGGCAGGTTGCATGTGAGTCTGAGCCCAGCAAAGCCCCTATTTATTGGCAGGAGGTTGATATCCCTGGGTGGGATAACACTAGCAAATGCCAGCCTCATCACTCCCCTGCTGAGCTGGATTATGCAAGAGAGAGTGAGCAGTGAGCAGGCTCAAAAGCGTAAAGGGCAGGCTGGGGGCTGGGTACCCACCAACTGCTCCCTGCTGTTGACTTTAGCTGTTTTCCTCCAAATGCCAAAAGCTCAGTCCCACAGCAGAAACAGTGGCTCCCAGCCAGTTTTCCAGCCATCCCAGCCCCCAGGAACAGCAGAGTTTAGCTTCAGCTTGTGGAGAATGAAAAGATGGAAATGGCAACCAACAGATGATCAAGAACACCAGGGCAAGAGTTATTCCTAAGGGGGAGGGGGTCTAGGAGCAATTAGTTTCAGCCTGACCCAGGTAAAGTGTTTGTCATGTTTCCCCACATGCACAGAGCAACCTGCGTACTCACATCCAAATGGCTACTGCCAGAGATTCAGGAAAACAACAAAAGCAAGACAGGAGAAAAATGAAGTGCCCAGGAGAGAGAGCACAGTGTGTATGCCTCTCTGCTGACATGCTCCATGTCTCAGATTCAGGGGCTGTTTAACTTATGTCAGAATCCAGACTACCCCATGTGGCAGTCCGCTAACTCTTTGCCAGTCACAGGGTCACAACTAATTCAATCTTCCTTGCTAATACACCTCACAGCTTTTGGAGGTTTTGATACTGAAGCTATTCACCTGAGCCCATGGTCACTCCCTCCTACCCTCCTTTATCCTTCCTCTCTCTGCTACCAGGGGAAACTTTCTTTTTGCAAGCATCACTTTCCTGTTTGCACCCTACTGCTTCCCATCATGCAGCTGCTCCAGCAGTCAGCCAGATTCCTACATGTTTTCACCTGCAGCAAAAGCAACCTCATGACATTCCCAGAGCAGCACTCATGTCAGAAATCTAGGCCTGGCATCCCCTTCCCATGCTCCACAAATACCAGCCTCTCACTCTGCTGAGTGCTCCCTGTGATTGAGTCCAGAGGAACATTCAGTATCCCATCCCCTCTCGCCCAGCAAAGCAGGACAGGGCACTGGGGTAGTTCAGGCATTTGAAGAAAATGGGAGGTAGACAGGGCCAGGAGCTCAGAACCTTGCAGGATTAAGCCCTTAATTAGCAACACTTGAAAGTGTCTCTTGAGCTCCAGGGGTGGGATCTATGTTGGGAAGGATCCTTGCCCTGGTCAGAAGAGTCAGTGTGTGGCCCTCACTGATGCACTACCCAGCAGTGAGGTGAGGAGTTTCATATTTCAGCCCAGTGGTTCCCAACCTTTTTCAGGCTGGGGACCCCTTTTTAACAAAAAAATCTTTGTGGCCCCCCGGCTGATTATATAATCTGACCCGCACCACTGGGACAGCTGGCGAGCAGCACTGCCACCACCATTGCCCACGCAACTGGGGAGCCAAGCCGCAGCAGCTATGGCCCGCTGCCCTGGCCCCTGCCAGGGAGCTGCCACGGCCCCATTCCCCTGCCAGGATCTGGCCATGGGTGGAGGAAGGTAGTCCTGGTGGGTAGCATCAGAGCTGTAGCTGGATTCTGGCCCCAGTAGGGAGAGGCTCTGTGGACCCCCTGCAACATATCCGTGGTCCCCTGGGGGTCCCCGGACCAGAGGTTGGGAACCACTGTTCCAGCCCACTGAAATCTCCAAGCTTCTCAGCCTTGATCCCAAAAGCTCCTAAAGCTGTTCCTATTCCTTGGCCTGACCCTTGGGGCCCAGGCCAGACCCCAAGCCAACTAGCAGCAAAAAGACTCCCAGTTTCCCACCCTGCTTCTAGTTCAACATGCACCAACTCTTGCTCATCCACAGAGCTGCTAGGGGCCTTGTTTCTTCCTGCATTTCTCACCTGCTTCCCACATGGTGTGTCTACACTGCAATGAAAAACACACAACTAGCCTGGGCCAGCTGACTCAGGCCACGAGGCTGTTTAACTGTCATGTAAACCAGTAGCTGTCAAACTTAGGGTTGGGAACCAGTACTGGATTGCTGACCCTCAAGAACTGAGTCATGGCACCGCTTGCTGCCACTGCCAAAAGACTGGAGTGCATTGCTCAAAGATGTAATTGCTGAGTCATGGGCATGATTTTTTTTCACTGGGTCCCGAGGAAAAAAGTTTGAAAACCACTGCTGTAGACGTTCTGGTTCAGGCTGAAGACTGAACACTGAAAGCCCCCAGCTCACAGAGTCTCCAGCTAAACCCAGACATCTCCAGTGCTGTGAAACAGTGCCACAGACCAAGCCATGGGAGCCTGAATCAGCCATCCAGGCACTCGCAGGCTTTCAGTTGCACTGTGGACCTACCATCAGAGCCTTGCGTAGCTGCCTTTTCTTGACCATTCTGTGACTGTTCTTTTGGGTGCTGAGGACGGATTTTGGCATTTTACATCTTACCGAGGCTCTTGGGGCAAGCGCTGTTTTCTGCTTCCACAGCTTTGGCAAGAACAGCAGAACAAATCCTGGAGGTGAAATCTTAGTCAAATGCCCACTGACTTCAGTGCAACCAGAACCCCAGAGGTCTTATTTGCACTCACACAAAAACAACTTATGCAGAAAGTTTCTCATACTTCCTGCAAAAGGCACTTGCCATTTCCTCTTCCAGACATGGAGCTCAACAGTATTTCACTTTCCATGAATCTAGAAAAGGTCTTTTCACCTACAGATTTTTGTTTCTTAGCACACTTTTCTGCCTTTTCCATTATGCTTCCCTAGCCAAAGGCCTTCGCTGTTCCCTTCTGAAGGGACTACTTTTATGCCAAGCCCTACAAGCAAGATTCGGTGCATTGGAGAAATTTTCTTCTCTCCTTTGTGTGCTAAAGGACAATGTACTGGCCCTGTTGTGCAAATAGACACATGCCAGCCCATGAGAGAAAAGCGTGCCCTCCCCTTGGGATAAGTGGCAACAAATCCAAAGTACAAAAGAAAGTAATTCCCCTGGTGCAAAGTACTGACAGCTGCCCAAACCTTGCCTGCAACATCCACTTCCTAATTCATAGACTCAGAAGATGAAGTTTGGAAGGGACCTCAGGAGTCATCTAGTCCAACCACTGCTCAAAGTAGAACCAACCTCAACTAAACCATCCCCGCCAGAGCTTTGTCAAGCTGGGCTTTAAGGATCTCCAGGGACAAAGACTCCACCACCTCCTTAGGTCACCCATTCCAGTGTTTCACCACCCTCCTAGGGAAGAAGTTTTTAAATCCAACTTAGATCACCCCTACTGCAGCTTGAGACCAGTGCTCCTCATTTTGTCATCTACTACCACTGGGAACAGCCTCACTACAGGTTCCCTGGAACCCCTTTCAGCTAGTTAAAGGCCACTACCAAATCACTGCTGACTCCTCTTCTGTAGGTTAAACAAACGTAGTTCCCTCAGTCTCACATCATAAGTCACATGATCCAGCCCACTCACCATTTCAGTGTCCTCCTCTCTCCAGTTTATCAAAATCCTTCCTGTAGTGGGGGACCCAAAAACTGGACACAACACTCCAAATGTGGCCTCATCAGTATGGAATAGAGGGGAACAATCACATCCCTCCATCTAAGGCAAAGTTGCTACTGAGGCACCCAAATATGCCATCAGCCCTCTTGGCAACAAGGGCACTGTTGACTTATAGCCAGCTTGTTGCCCACAGTAACCCCCAGGTCCTTTACTGCAGAAGTGCTGCTCAGCCCATCAGTGCCCAGTCTGTAGCTGTGCATAGGATTTTTTTTGTCCTAATTGTAGGACTCTGCACTTGTCTTTGCTGAAACTCAGATTTCTTTTGGCCCTATCCTCCAGTTTGTCTCAGTCACTCTGTATCCTGTCATATCTACCACTCTCCTGACCTTCATGTCACCTCTGAACTTGCTGAGAGCACAATCCATTCCACCCTCCTGATCATTAATGAAGATGTTAAGCAAAACTGACCCCAGGACCAATCCTTGGGGTGTTTCACTTGATACTGGCCGCAATCTAAACATCAAGCTGAGCTCATTGATCCTGGCAGCTTTCTATCCATCTTACAGTCCATTCATCCAGCCCATACTACTTTAACTTCCTGGCAAGAATGTTGTGGGAAACAGCATCTAAAATCATTGCTACAGTCAAGGTGTGTCACTTCCACAGTTTTCCCCAGATTCACAGAGCCAGTCACCTCCCCATAGAAGGCCATCAGGCTGGTCGGGCATGACTGCCTTTCACACAGAGCTTTCACGGGCCGTGGGGGGAATGTCAGATGGGCAGGAGATAGAATGATCACCTTGTTCATTTCTATAGTCATCACATTTGCTAACTGCAGCAATCCTACTCTGTCAGCCCAGGCTGAGGCCCTGCCCTGCCGGCTCTTGTGATATTTGGCCTTTTCTTAAAGCCTCAACTTCTGGAGTCATGGAACTAGTGTTCATTAAAAAATTAACAATATGGCAGTTTCTTGCTCTTCTGACTGTGGAGAAGACTTGAAAAGGTGACGTCTGCTGCCCAAAAGAGTGCAGGGAGCAGAAGGTAAATACCAAGAACCTAGGAGTGACTGGTCTTAAAGGCTATGTCTATATTAGCAAGGTCAGTTCAGACTTGCTTAGTCTGAACTAAGCAGTGCCCAGTTAGTTTCAACCAACTGCAGCTTTTAGGTCAAACTAACTTTTTAGTTTCAAATTAAAAAAGCACAGCTAGTTCGAATAAAAGTTAGCTCAAATTAAAAAACAGTTCAAAGTAACTACTTAGTTTGAACTTATTTAGTTCAAGCTAGCATGGCTACTAAAGTTTGAAATAAGTTTTTTTAAGTAAATTGTAACCTTCTGCTAGAGCAAGCTGGCAGAACAAGGGCTGGGTTCTATACCTAGGGGGTTCCCAATAATGTAACACCACCAACCGCCTCAAGCCCCCACCCAGATTTCTGGGAAATCCTGCATTGTTCCCTGGGCACCCCAAAGGGGTAAGCCTTCCCCACTCGCAAGCACGAGTCTGAGTGTAGTAAACAGAACTTTTAAATAGTAGTAAAACGCCAAGTAACAGAAATCACTGCTGATCTAGCAAATCAGTACAAATCAAAGTTCCCAACAACCCACACTGCATAACAGAACATACAAGACTTAATGGCAAAATCAACACTGATCTGGGGAACTAGGCTAACTAGGCTCCCAACCAACCCTAGGGTATGTAGAGAGCGTCTCTCACACCAGCTGTCTGCCAGCACCAACTACTGTCACTCACTCCATTCAATAGTACCATCCCTTGGCTCCGCCGTGTCAGCGGAGGTGGCAGCCATGATGGCCACCCCGCCCCACACGTAGCCCCCTGGATTATGCTCCCTGATGGGCCTCCATCTCCGGGCCATCCAGCACAAGGGGAAAGAGTGTTAAGTATCAATCTCCCCTGATGGCTCTCAGTCTCCTGTGTGAGTTTCTTCCTCCCTAGCTTTGTGTCAACAAGGAGGGGGGTGAGTTCCTATCCCCCCTGAACAGTTTCTCAGCACCCCCGTCACCACGAAGGAGGGGTCATTGTCTGGGGTCCCAGTTTTATCATTGGTCCTGACCAGGATCCCACTCCTAATTGGCTATTTTTACTCTGGCTGGGCAAAATTCTATTAAAACTCCCTGTCTCAGCTAGCTTGTTGTTCTCCCACCCTCGGATGCTAAAGGGCACGTCGCAACCCGGTCGGACTGATCCCCCGACTGAGACAGGGAGTACCCACCCCCGAGACCCTCTTTTTTTTTGGGGGGGGGGTGTACACGGATTGCCGGCCGAACGATTAAGTGCTGAGATGCTGCAGCTGGTCTGCCTCCTCGCTTTGGGTTCTACTGTGGTCCTGGGACAGGTATTATAAATCGATATAGGCCTCCTACCTTCTCTTAATCATTCTACTTGGTACCATTTATATATAGTCTGTGATTGTAGCTTCTTTACCTGAGTTTTGTATAGTTTGTGTAGTTGTTATTATTTTCTCTGTATCCTGCATAATCTTTTTATGATATAGTTGTTTAAGGTCTAGCATAGTTTTGAGTTGTTAATTTGCCAGGTGTTTTGTTAGTCATTTGTATTTTGCATCCTTCTTACTGTATAATTGTTCATTACTCTGCTTCTGCTCGAAACTGCTGGCCCCAAACTTCCCCAGTGTACACGGGGGGAGTGTGGGGGTTTATTTTTCTCTCATCTGATTTTTTTCATTCTGCCGCCCACCCTTCTTGGCTAGCAAGGAGGAATGGCTTCCAGCCATTGGTAAATACGCGTCGGGTGGGCTGGTCAGTGCCTATACCGATGTTGAGGCAGTAAAAGGCCAGAAAAGTCCTTGACTTATTATGGCCACCCTCTTGTAGGTCATTAATCCATACTGTTATTTAACTATAAGTACTTTGGTAGGTTGTAAGTGTTTTGCATAGACTCTCATACTTTATCCTGTTGTTTGGCTGGAGGTGTTTTACAGGTGCTTTATATAGACTCATGCTCCACACTGTTACGTGGTTATAAGTGCTTTGCATAGGTTTTAGCTTTATATTGTCATTTAGTTATAAGTGTTCATTTAGATTTTGCTTTATGCTATTAGCTGGTTATAAGTGTCCTATATAGATTTTTGCTTCATATTGTTAGTTGATTACAAGTGTTTTTGTATAGATCTCCTTGTTTTACACTGTTAAGTGGTTAATGGTGTTTAAGGTGTCACTATAAAAGTAGTTTTTTTTTGTTTACTTGAACTGGTGTCTGTCTCATTGGTGGGTGTCGCTGGTCCATCCCAGTCACATCGCGAACCCGGGGTTCAACACGCCGCTGTCCACCGTCTCTGCCCACCGGCCACTCACACCACCCAGCTCACCGCTGGCCACTCTCACCAATCGCTGCCCGCCAGCTACACCCACCGGTCACTCATGCCACCCAGCTTACCATTGGCTGCTCCCACCATCCGCTGCTCCTCTTCAGTGACTCTAGCTCAGAGAGAGAGAGAGTTTGCCTCTCTTGTGATTCTAGCTCTTAAACTTTAAGAAGCTGCAAGCAGCTACTTCCTTTAACATGAGAAAGGAAGCCTTAAAGAAGCCCTGCCAGATCTATCATTTGACAGAGGGGCTAGACGGGTGAGACAAATTGTTTTAGGCATCACTCCAGAAAGAAACATGCTAACCCCCTCTCTGTCTTAAAGCTTTTCCAGGCTGAAATCGCCAGTGGCCTCTCTTACAGGTATATTTTTAACTAAGGGTAGCTTTTATCCCTTAACTAACCCAGACAGATTTGAAACAAGCAGAGAATAGCATATCACCAAAGACAGTATTTCATATTTCCCTTTAGTGGAATTACAGATATTGTCAGATTTGTGATCAGATTAACCCCAAATACCATTACCCACTATGTCCTGCACCCAGTGTGCTAATACCTAATTCTGCTCTTTGTGTTCATGCTAATATAGGACCCATGCAGATTAGTTGCCCCCCTTCAGAAGCTGTTAAGCACAGCTTCTAAGCCTGCCTTACAAAATTTTTTAGTTTGAACTAGGCAAAGCATAGTGTAGATAGGGACCAAATTAGTCCAGATTAAGCATCCTTAATCCAGACTAATTTGCTAGTGTAAACATAGCCACAGATCTCATGACTCAGTATGGCACTCTGCCTAGTCACTAATGGATATCTCTGGCCTGCAAAGTGTTAGCCCCCTCTGCCTTCCTAGGTCTGGCCTTCTGTCCAGCAACCTCCAGCAGACCAGGGCCTCACTTGAAGAACCTTTGCTAGTTAAAGCTTCTGAGCAAGGGTAATTCTCACTTGTCTGCCCTGAAGACTCAACAATCCCAAGGTTCTCAGCACTGATAAACTCCTCTGTCCTATTTATCAGCTGAGGTGCCTTGCTCCTTACAAAGCCCATGCTAGGTTCTGGCCAGTGGCTCTGGGGAAATGCCATGCACTGAAATTGCAGTGGTGGGAACAAACACATGAATTCAGGCAGTGTGCCATGGGCCCACTGTGCAGCAGCTAGGGGAGGGGTGCTGGGTCTTGGCTTGTGTCCCAGTGCAGTAGGAGTCCAAGGAGTTTCTGCCTCATTTTGTAGAAGGAACACTCCTGCAGTCAAGGATTTATACCCCAAGGGCAGTGCTGTAGCAGGCCCTTTGTAGTGCATAGCCCATTATCTCTCCAGGTCTGCATGTTGGGACTATATTATCCGGCAGGCTGTGAAATCTGAGGCAATAGAAAGCCTTGTAATAAAACTATAAAGGCCCATCTCTGGCACCCTCCTCTCATTTTCCATCCTGTCCTGCTCTGAGCACCAGCTGGTTTTGATGGGTCTCTCTCTGTGCAGGAAACTGAGCTGCGGGAGGGTCACTGAAGGAATGACATGAGGGAAAGCAGCAAAAACCTGGGGGAGCCTCCCAAGAGCCCCCTGCCTTTGTGCCTGCTCCCTAAGGAGAGAGGACGTTTGGGCTCACTCACTTCATTTGCAGACAGATATTGCTGAAGTAGAGAGAGATGACTGGACCCAAAGAGATGGGCTGCTGCTGGTAGTCCTGAGGCTTGGCTTCTGTTCCTGAGCTGCCTGGATGCCCCTTACTTAGTCAGGCCCCTCTTTGTGCCCAGCTTTCCCCCAGGGAGGAATGTGGACAGCTAAGCCTCGGAAGAGACGTCTCATAGCAGCCTTCAGCCCCAAGAAATAAGAGAGTCCTGAGGCTAGTGCATGGTGCTGGGAGTCAGGGCTCCTGGATTCTAAGCCCAGCTTTGGTTCCAGGCCTGTGCCATGCTTCAGTTTCCCCATCAGTAGCACACAGCTTCTGCCTGGAGAAGTGTGGGAGTTAATGTGTTTGTATTTATGAAGCACTCTGAGATCCTTGAGAGGAGGGGCTGTGAATGTGCAATATATTTCTAACATTGAGTCTTTCTACTCATGTACAACAGTGCAGGGGAGGCTGTGCAAGTGCCACAAGGATCCTGTGAGGTGGCTGCCCTAACTGGGACCCCCTCCTCACCGGCATGGTTCGAAGTCCAGCCTGTCCCCGCAGTTACTTCCTTGCAGGGCAGTTTTATGTAAGGTGCCTGCTTTCATAACAGCTGCTTTTTTCCTCTCCACATTCCCTGCTGCTGCCCCTGGCTCTTGGAGCACATTCCTCCTGGCCAGCTGCAGACCGTTTCTCTTGTGTGAGGAAGAGGTCAGGCAGGGCCAGAGTAAAAGTCCTAGGAGGAGCAGGGCAGGGCTGGGGTCGCAGCCTTTCCACTCCAGTATCCCATTGGACTATAAAACCTGGAGGCCGTAGATACAGGGGTCACAGTCTAGCCTCATCCATTCCCAGGGCCTCCATCACACACTGTCTGGCAGCAGACACATTCCTGTATTTACCCTACAAGCTCCACAAGGCAGGCAAGGATTATTCACTTGGCATCATGATGGGGGTCTCTGGTTCCCCAGTGGACTGAACTTTTCTCAGCGGCTTTGAACCCAGTTGTCAAAGGGCAGTACAAATTTGGCATCAGATGTTAACTCTGCAGAGTCTACGTGAGCGACCTACATAGCTTGCCTGGAACAAGCACCTGGCTTTGTGTGATTGGGGTGGAGGGGGTGGTTTAAATAATGAACCTGACATTCATTTCTACAGCACCTTTCCTCAGGAATGATCCCAACCCACCTGTACTAGAAAGAGTGAATGGCAGCCACCTCTTGGAAGAGCATGGCAGCTGTTAAAACAGGGCACAGCAACTTGATGCACATTTAGGACAGAGAGTGAAGCAAACTGTAACTCTTCGAACTGCTAGGGGAAGGATCCATTGGGTTTGGCCAGGACCCCACAGCAACCCTGACGCTCCAGGCTCTTGGACTGTTCGGAGGTGCAATGGGACCTGTTTGACTGGCCGTGAAATGCCCAAGAGACAATGCCAGATCCCAGCTGGACATGGGCAGCAGGAGCAATGAGCTGTCTGAGCTGGGAGAGAACACAGTGGAAGGGTCATGTGGTGTTGCCTTACGTAAGCTCCCCTGATAAACAACATGTGTTAGGAATTTCAGCCGAGATTGCAAAATCCCAGTGGTTGGGCTGGGTGTGGCAAGCAGCAGAGCCTGCTCCCCCCAGGGCCTCTCTGCAGACCCCTCACATTAGGGGTCTTTCAATCTGTGTCCACTCAGCAAAAGCCTGGGGTTCACACAGGGGTTCCTCTTCCTCCTGAACATTCCTCACTCACACGGCCTGGAAACATCCCAGCCTAGACTGCACCGAGCAAGCTCACAACACAGTACAGAGTATACAGGCTCAGCCATGCTAAGTAGGCTTTCATTGTGTTCCTCAACCCCAAGTCTCCTACTCCAGCCAACTCTGAGTCTTACCAGTTTGTACATACATTGCCTCTCATTCTTTCCCCTTCCCCTGCAGATGGTCCATCAATTGCACACTCCTCAGACTATGGCAGTCCTGTTGTCCGGGGGGAACTAGTACAAATAAAACAAGGAGTCCAGTGGCACTTTTAAAGACTAACAAATGTATTTATTGCATGAGCTTTTCGGGGGGAAAAATCACACTTTGTCAGATGCTTGAAAATGGGAAACTTACAGAGCAAGACTAACACAGCTACCCCCTTGGAACTAGTAGCACTCAGTAAATGTCAATAGTACAGTTTGGGAAACGAGGTTCCAACATACTCTGACCCACCTGCCCTGCAGGACTGAAGCATGTTTCACCATGATGTGGAGCAACTGTGTCGTAGATGGGTCCCATAGCAAACAGGAACAGCAGATGGAAAGTTGCAGTTCTGTTCAGCACACAGTCCTGGACTCACTGAGCTGTGGCTTGTCCACATAGGGAGGGGGTTGCAGATGATCATATGGATTTTTGTGGTATAACAAAAGAAGTGAATCCATGCAGCCAGTCTTGACCCATCTCTTGGCATCAGCACACAGTATTCTGAGCAAGGGTCTTACTACTGGGCTCTATGCAGGCTGGAATTCTTCTTGGGGTGCATTGTAGGACACCAATGGAATGCCAGCCACTGGAATTTTGGGACTTGGGGTCAAACTAGCACAATCTCATGATTCTGCTGTCCTGTGCTAACAGATGTGAGCTCTTTGAGGAGGAAGATACAGGGCTGGGCTGGAAAGGCACAGTACGCAGGGTCAGGGGAGACCAGCTGGGCCTGGAATCTAGCATTAGGTGAGCAGTCATGTAGGAATGTGGATAGGGGACACAGAAGTTGTACGCAGTGGCAGAGGCAGCCTTAGGAAATTGGGGGCCCCTAGGCAAAGGCCTATTGCAAGGCCCCTTGTAGATCCCCGCAGCATCACTCTGCAGCCCCAGCTCCACACCACCTGCCCTGCCAATGACCCCAGCTCCCCCCCACTGGCCCTGAGCCCCCCCTCTGCGCACTTCCCCCACAGCCCTGGCTCTCCACTGCTGGCTCCCAGCCTACCCTCTATCCCCCCTGCAGCCATGACACCTTGGCCCCCCCCTTGACTCTGGCTCCCTGTGGCCAGCCTCCTCTGCCCACCAGGGGCCCCAAAATCCCCTTGCAGGCCTAACACCCTGCCAGGGGCCCCAACCCCCCCCCATAGCCCCTGCTCCCTGTGGTTAGCTCCCTCCATAGCTCCAGTGCCCTGCCAGAAGCCCCCAAAATGGCCCCAGTGCCCTGCCAGGGGCTCCAACCCCCCACTGCCAAAGGCAAGGGGCAGGGCAGGAGAACAGACCTAGACCTCTAGGCTGGCCCACTCTGCCTCTGGGGGTGGAGCAGCCAGCCCAGGGGTGGGAGGAGAGCCCTGCCTCTAGGACAGCCTGCTTTCCACCACAACCTCCCCACCAGCATCAGGGCTCCCGCAGCTGGATTGGCCCTGGGCCTCATCTCCCCCCAGAGCCCACCCTTGCTGCCAGTCCTGGCCTGGACCCCTGCCATGTGTTCCGCAGGGTGGGAGGCAGACATTGCTTTTGGGGTAGGCAAAGGGTCCCCTTGCTCTTTGAAGGCCCTAGGTGGGCACCTGTTTCGCCTACCCTGAAAGGCGCCTCCGTACAGAATGACAGGATGTGAGCAACTCCATCATGCTGAACAGGGCTGATGCCTCCATCACAATGCTGGGTTTTCTTCACTTGCCCTGGAGGTGGCTAGTGTCTCTTCAGATGGTAAAACAAACAAGGAATCTTTTGGGCACTTTAAAGACTAACAAATTTATTAAAGTATAAGCTCTCATCAGATGATGTGCTTGATTTAGTCTGCAGAAGAAAGGAGCTAGGGAGCTTTGATAGCAGCCTGTAACTACCTGAAAGGGGCTCCAACAAGGCTGGAACTAGGCTGTTCTCAGTGGTGGCAGATGACAGACCTAGGAGCAATAGTTTCACATTGCTCTAGCTTGGTGGCTGGTCAGGGCTCTGATGCCCCAGAGTTTCTCTAGCTTTGGCCCCTTGACATGTAACCCTGCATGGGACTGTCGCTGAGTAACTCTGACCCTCAGATCAGCTGTTCCAAGGTCAGGCACAGTAATTCAGTGATGAGGGGCCAGGGCTGGGGCTGGAACACACACAGCCCTTGGGGTGAGGAGCAATGGAGTTGTCTCCTGCAAACCATCTTGAAGGACTTGCTCACAGCCTGGCCCTCCTTCCCTTAGGGGTGAATGCCATTGATGTGGAATGGCCTGCCAAGGCAGCAGAAATATTTGAAGTGCCAGATCACTTGACCCACAGTGGCTGGACACATATACGGACCCCAGAGAGGTGAGGGGAATCCCACCAGCCCAGCCCAGCCCACCTGGCACACTTGTGTCTGTTTCCCATATTCAAGGAGCACAGGAGCCTTCCCTGCCTGGACGGCTTTTCTACTAGAATGTGAGAAGAGAGCATGTGATGGCATTTGCCCAATGTCAGCCTGCTCTGAAGCCAACACAACAGGCACAGTTGGGCCTGGGGCATGGAAAGAGCAGCTCACAACAGACAGTGGAAGGGGACAGTGACCAGATCAGACACTCAATTAGAAAAGGGGAGCTGGGCAGGGAATCCTCCAGGAGGGTGTTGGGGGGAATTGCATGGATGAGAGAGAGAGGGATCAAGAACTGGGGTGAACAGTAACGTAAGCACGAGAAAGCAGACTCCAATCCCACCCCTCCATCACCCTCCAGGCCCAGCATCCACCTGGAACCATCCAGTCCTCGCTCAATAACTGGACAGTCACTGGTGGCTCTCAGGCCAGGGCTGTGGCCAGGCCCCTTCACTTAGCATGGCTGCAGACGTGGCTGATTGGCTCCCGGTGTCTCTGGCATTTCCCTCTATGCCTAGGGCTTCGTTTCTGAAAAGCAGAGAGGGGCTAAGGGGAAAGACACCTGGGGCCCAGGACTGCCCGCAGCCACCACCTGCCCACCCCCTTCACCCCTCTGACAAGACGGGGGATGTCTCAAAGCAATGGACAGGGCTGGAGAAACCTTCCTCATCCCAAAACATTAATGAGAGGGAGATGGGACCCACACTGGCATAGACCTCACCTCCCCCTGCCCAGGGAGGCCCCCATCCCACCTGAATCTACCCCTCACTGCCCAGGGAGGTCCTCTAATCTGAGCCCATCCCTCCTAACCTCAGGGAGCCCTCCAGTTAGAGGCCACTTCATGGTACGAGGATAAGCTGCCTGAGTGTGGCAGCCTCACACATCCCAGAAGAAAATCACTCCCCCACCAGCTCTACTGGGAATAGCTGTGATGATGGGAAAAAGACTTTTCCATCCCTTCCCCCTGCCCCAGGCTGAGCGGGGAGCTGTGTAACCCACTTCCCCTGCAAGGCCCTGAGGCTGTTGGGTCTTTGGGAGTGCAACTTACCATCAAGCAAATGAAACTGGTTTGCGGATCCACAGAACCCTGCAACAGACAGATCAGTCAGTGCTAGAGAGCAGGCCTAGCCCCAGTGCACAAAGCAGCCCCCAGGGCAGGTGGGCAGTGCTCCACTGAAATGAATGGACACCACTCACCCCAACCCATGGACATGACGGACACTGGGCTTTCATGCCAGGGGACCTGGGGTTTATCTCCTGATATAGACCAGCAGGCAAGGCACTGAGCTCCCCCCTTGGGTACACTCAGCAGCTCCTCACCCCTGAAATTCCCCTGCTGTATTCTGCCCGTCCCTGCACAGGGATGGCAGGGCTTCTTAGCCCACAACATGGCGGAGCACCAGGTTCAGGCTCTCACATGTACTCCCAGCAGCTTTGTGGCAGACACCTGGTTCTGCCTAGAACCACCATGCTGCCTCGAGCAGGCCTCAAGCCATTGGCAGCTTTGCCACCCCCCCCCCCCCCAAAACCTGCCTCCCTCCTCCTTCACCAGCTCCCCTGCCTCTGTCTGGACTGGAGCTTGACAAATTTGCTTTGCGTCTAGGAGGCAGCCCAAAAACTAAGGAGCTAGGAGTTTGTACTTAGTGACACTGCCAAAACCACCCTGAGCACTGACTTTTCATTGGCTGCTGGGGTTGGGGTGGGGGGCTTTCCCACACCACAAAGCTGTGGAAGTGTCAATGGCTGAGGTTTTTTCTCAGCAGCAGGGTAGGGGGTGGCATCTCACTTCTGAAGGTCCACAGCACAGCTAGGCACCATGATGAAATTTCTAGGCACCATGGTGAGCAGGCGCTCAGGATTTGTTGAGTCCTGATCTAGACAAAAGTCCCCTGACCCCACCAGAAATGATCATCTCTCCAACACCCCCCTACCTTCCCAAAGTGCCACAGGGCTGTGGAAATCTGAGAAGAGGCCCCACAGATCCTGCTGTGCTTTGGCCTCAGAGCTCTGGCAACCCTTGTTACTGAGGTCCCAGCACAATGGGGGTGTGGGCAACCCTCTCTGGGGCCTTTGGGCACTACAGTACCAATGAAGCTTTACAGGGCACTTCTGGGTTTTGTGGACTCCCAAGCTGAACACAGCCACTAGCCACACTCAGCTAAGTAGCGCTGACAAGAAAAAATGGGGGGGGGGCAGAAATAAGCTGTACCCTTGACCAATTACACCTCACAGGAGCAAACACTGCCATTGTGCCTGCACTGATGTCCCTGGAAGATCTGCTCCACAGCTGGATGCACCAGGCAGAATTCAGTCCCTGGGGATTCCTGCTAAGGTCCAGCACCCCAAGCCCCCCTTCACAGGCTCACAGAATTTCAGCAGAGAAAGGATCAACATGAACAGCTAGTCTGAGCCCTGTACATCACACACCACCTGCTCCTGTAACTAGTCCCAGCCTCTAGTTTAAAACAGAAAATGGCTGTTGCCCCATACTGCAGAGGGAGATGAAACCCACCTACCACCTCCCTGGCACTGAGCAGCTAGGACTCACCATACTTGGGCAAGTAGTACGTAAAATCCTCATTCATGTTCATCTCTGTGACACGCTGCTCGAATTTATCCATGATGGTGTCACTGATCCGGATGTTACGTCCTTTGGGAGGGTGGAAATAAAATGAATCCAAGATCAGTCTCTCTGCTCAGCCTCATGACACTAGTAACTGCAGCATGAGTGTGGTCACAGACAGGACTATTTCAGAGACTGGGTTTCTGTTAGAAAATGGCAGGGTTACTGTAAGAGGCCAAGAGAGGCTCCTTTATAGAGGGAGGCAAAATGGCCTCCATCAAAGACAGGCAGCCAGGTCTGGTCTGCCCCTAAGGGTGTGGAGCCTGGGACAGGGAGTATTAAAGGCAGGCCTTTGCGCTCAGTCAGGGCTTGGCAGCCAAAGGGGAAGGAGCTCCCTTCGCTTTCTCCACAGGCCCAGTAGGAGACCTGGCTAGCTGAGAACTTACCAGTGCCTTGGGGACCAGATGGCAGCCTGGACCCACTGGCCAGGGAAGGGTCAGGGACATTGCCTTAGTGCACCACCCTGGCGGAGTTCCTGGAGCTAGCTATGCCACTGCCACCACCACTAAGGAACCCAGCAGTCCCTACCAAACCCTCCATCTCCTGCAACTGAGATGAACTTCCCCTGGCCAGTGAGGACCACCCCAAGGAGGCCTGGCCTGACTTGGAGGACTTGCCCTTGGTAGAAGACCTACCTAGCTTGTTAGCCCTGTAACACCCTGGGGAGAATGATGAGGAGTGCAGGAACCTACATCTAGCCCACTACCCGGAGGAAGCCGAGGAGGATGCGGTACTGTGGGTCACTGTGGCCAGGGATGAACCTGAGGCTCAGAGCCTCAGGGCAGCAGAGGCTGAGCCTGGAGACAAACCAGCATGTTGCGGACAGGACCCTGCTGGTCCCCTACCCAACTGTGAGGCCCAGCATTGGAACCTGGGCTGGGACACAGTGGAGTTGGGTTAGCCAGTGACCTCCCACCTCCCCACTTCTGAGTGGTTGTCGGAGGCTTTGCCTAGTGACCATTAGCAACCTGGTGGTTGTTCCCCACCCTTTGTCGTGAACTCTTAGGCTATGTTCACACGGGGGGGGGGGCTTGTTTTGAAACAAGCTGTTGCAAAATAACTCTTTATTTCGAAACACCTTATTTCGAAGGACAAAAATTTAGTCCTCGAAATAAGGGAGCGAAATAGCATGTCCACAGTGTGGACATGCTATTTCGCTTGGGGAGGGGATTGCAGGCACCCGCAGGGTGCAGTGCAGAGGGGTGCTGCACCCCACGGGTGCAGCACCTGGCTGCGCTGCACCCAGCGGGTGAGGCACAGCGGGGCGCCTCACCCCGGGTCTTTAAAGCCCCAGCTGCCCCCAAACCTGGCGGCGGATCCCCTGCGCCCGCTGGAGCCCACTGCTGCAGGGGCCAGAGTGAGCGCCGGCCCCTGGGATTGTTGTTCCGAAATAAGAAGTGTGTGTGAACATACCCTTAAAGACAGTTTCATAGACTATCATACTTAACCGCCTGCCCAGCTATCAAGCCAGAGACAGAGTCATAGACTATCATAAGTGACTGTCGGGCCAGAGACAGTGGTACTCAGTGATTGTCTCACTCAATATGTGAGGTGGTTGACAATTGTGCACAGGTGCCCTACCAGGAGGCCCAGGTGCTCTGTCTTACAGTTACTTACCAGTAACCATCCTTCAAGATGAGCTGCTTGCACACATTGTGTTTGGTGTCTATGTGCTGCAGCACATGATTGGTTGGAAGCTTTTTGCCCTAGCCTGTCAGAGCAGAGTCGGTGGCCAACACCCCCTCTGGCCACTCCCATGGCTGTATATACAGCCCCAACCCTGATCCTCCCAGTCCCTTCTGGTTGCCAACTCTGAATAGCAGGGATGGTGGGAGGGTCCTGAATGTATGCAAGCAGCCCATCTCAAAGAAGGATGGTTACTGGTAAGTAACCTGCTGCTCTTCTTTGAGCGCTGCTTGGATACATTCAGTTTTAGATGACTACTAGCCATACTGTGGACAGTGGGTGGAACTGGAGTTTTCCGCATTCACCATGGCTAATCCCCAAAAGGTAAGCTCAAAAACCTAGAAAAGTGCCTGAAAGGCAGGCTGCTTAGCCTACCTGAAGGGGATATCCTGTAACTCTCAAAAGTCCCGAGAAAACGCTGAGTGAAGGGACCTGAGGGAGGCTGTGTGTCACCCTGCCTTAGAGGTAGGGACTGGAACACTGTCTATGTTAAGGCTTCTTAGTCCCCACAGAGAGAGAGCATGCACCTCTCGGTTGTTCTAAGAGCACTTCCCAGAGAAACCATTCAAGAGAAATATGCCATCCCCTTTGAAGGTGGGCATAGATACTGGGACCTGCTAACTGCTTTGGTGGGGGGGGGGCATCAATAGTAAGTATGATATAATTGTCAAGAGAAGGGGAGGCTTCTACTCCAGGAGACTAGTGAAGGAAGTGTGCCACCTGTTTTAAAGGTGGGACCTGCCCCTGGGACTGTAGAGGAGTTCTGTGGAGTTGGAAGTGCTGTGTGTGTTTGCTTTTCTGTTTTGTATTTGTTTTCTGGTTTGGCTTTTTTCATTTTTTCCTTCTCAGTTTGCAGGGGCTAGGCAGTTGGGATCCAGTGACCCCAATTAGGGGTGGAGCCTTCCTATTAGGAGAGCTATAAGGGCAGCCACTCAAGCAAGCTGCAGCACCAGGAGCAGGCAACAGGGCTGTTAACAGGGGAGTTTGACAGGGAGTAAGACAGACTTATGGCAGAGATGGAGGTAGCAGCAGAAGTCACTCCAACAAGGGAAGAGACAAGAAAGATGAGATGATGTGGCAGCTGTGGGATGTATGTTATCTTGGATGGTATAACCCCAAAGAATTTTGTTTGTATGAAGTATTGCCTCATAGAGCTGTTTAAGGAGAAAATCTGAGGGTTGGAGATGCAGGTGGCAACTATGGTTGAGTTTAGAGGGGGGTTTGAACAGTCGATGGAGCAGAGGACTGGGGAGACTGGAGACAAAAACTCAGACCTGCAGATGGAAACAGGAGCAACTAGTTCTGAGGGGAGACTGCTAGGTGAGGAAAGTGAGCAGTGGAAACACATGACTGTGAGAAGGCGGCAGAGAAAAAGACCAGCTAGTGAAGGTGAAATAGAACTCAGTAACAGGTTTGCTGAATTAGCAAATGAAGGAGTCCAGCAGGGGAACACTGAAGGTGGGAGTGTGAAGCAGAAGAGGAGAGCAGCTAGTCCCATTCAAAGTGAAGTTGATCTGCTGGAGATAAATAAGAGCCCAGGGAGCATTCAGGAGCAGATGCAGAGGATTGTGAACAGCAGCTTTAGACCTCATGACTCCTGGTCAGAGGGAACTGGGGATAGACTGGAGAAGCACACTCTTTCTAGGAAAAGGCAAGTGTATGTGATTGGGGATTCTCTGCTGAGGAGGATAGACAGGCCTATAACTAGAAGTGACCCTGAGAACAGAAGGGTGTGCTGCTTACCTGGAGCTAAGATGCATGATGTGGATCTGAGGCTGAGGAGGATCCTAATGGGAGCAGTAAAGAATCCTCTGATTATCCTTCACATGGGTATGTATGATATAGCTAGAGTCTCATTGGAACATATTAAAGGAGACTATGCCAGGCTGGGGAGGACTCTCAAGGAGCTAGAAGCTCAGGTGATCTTCGGTGGGATTCTGCCCCTCCTTAGAGGAGGACAACACAGCTGTGAGAAGATTCTGGCAGTTGGCTCAGGCAGTGGTGTTACAAGGAGGGCTTTGGGATGTATTGGCACTGGGAGGCGTTCATGGACAGAAGATTGTTTGCTAGGGATGGACTTCACCTGAGTAGGGAGGGAGGGAGACTTCTGGGAGGGAGGCTAGCTCAACTGATTAAGACAGCTTTAAACTAGAGAGTGGGGAAATGTTTGGGAGATGTTTGGACAATCTCTATGCCTGATACTAGCATTGAGAGGCAGGAAACTGAATTCAGAAAAGACAAAGATGAGGGAGACACAATGGGTGTTAGAAAGGAGGGAAGCACAAATACTGGTCTGAAGGGCGATGTTGGCACTAGTAAAAAAAGGCCACATTGGGTAAAGAATGTGAGCAAAGTCAAGTGGTAAAAGCTAAAATGTTTATATACCAATGCAAGAAGCCTAGGTAATAAAATGGAGGAACTGGAACTACTGGTAGAGGAATTGAAACCAGATATTATAAGAATAACAAACATGGTGGAATAGTAGTCACGACTGGTGTACGGGCATTGAAGGCTATGTGCTCTTTAGGAAAGACGGATGTAATGGCAAAGGTGGTGATGTGGCATTGTATATCAATGATGCAACAGATGCAAAGAAATTCAGAATGATAGACTCTGTCCTAATTCCATCTGGCTCAAAATCACATTGGAGAAGACAGCTATTAGTTTCTCCTGGATTAGTGCTTGGGGTGTGTTACAGACCACCAGGATCTAATTTGGACATGGATAGAGAACTTTTAAGGCCTTTAAGGAAGTAAACACTACTGGGAACTGTGTGATTATGGGAGATTTTAACTTCCCAGATATAGACTGGAGGATATGCACTAGCACCAATAAAAGGGCCCAGATTTTCTTGGAGGTGAGAGCAGACTAATTTCTCCATCAAGCAGTTTCCAAACCAACAAGAGGAGATGTGATCTTAGATTTGGTATTAGTCAGTAGTGAGGACCTCGTAGAGGAATTAGTTGTAGGGGACAACCTAGGTTCTAGTGATCATGAGCTAATCCAATTTAAACTGAATGGAAGGGTAAACAAAAATAAATCTGTGACCAGAGTATTTGATTTCAAAAGGGCTAACTTCAAAAAATTAATGGAATTAGCTAGGGAAGTGGACTGGACCAAAGAATTCCTGGATATGAACATTGAGGATGCTTAGTTCCTGCAGCTTTGTCTTGAAGCAGTTCCATCTGAAGCCTGCAGTCCAAAGAAGAGAAATTTTTCAGGCATTGGTTCTAAACCAAGCTGGATGAATGTACATTGTAAACAGGTGATTAGGAGGAAACACAAGGCCTACAAGGAGTGGAAGATGGGATGGATAGGAAAGGAGGGCTGCCTTTTAGAGGTCAGAGCATGTAGGGATCAAGTGAGGAAGGCCAAAAGCCAAGCAGAGTTAGACCTTGCAAAGAGAATCAAAACCAATAGTAAAAGGGTCTTCAGCCATATAAGTAGAAAGAAAACACAGAAGGAGGAGGTTGGACCACTATACACTTGGGATGAGGTAGAGATCAAGGACAATCTAGGCATGGCTGAATATCTAAATAAGTACTTTGCCTCTGTCTTTAATGAGAGTGGTGGTGAGATTGGGGATGGAGGTAGGGCAGCTAATGGGAATGAGAATGTAGAAGTGGAAATTGCCATATCTGAGGTGGAACCCAAGCTTCAGCTGCTAAATGGAACTAAATCAGGGGATCTGGATAATCTCCATCCAAGAATATTGAAGGAACTCGCACATGAAATTGCCAGCCCTTTAGCAAGGATTTTTAAAGTTATCGGTGAACACATGGGTTGTACCTTATGACTGGAGAATTGCTAGTGTAGTCTCTATTTTCAAGAAAGGGAGTAAAAGTGATCCAGGTAACTACAGGTCTGTTAGTTTGACCTCAGCAGTATGCAAGGTCTTGGAGAAAATTTTGAAGGAGAAGGTACATAGGGATATTGAGGAGAATGGTAACTGATAACATACAAGACAGGTTTACAACAGGTAGATCATGCCAGACCAACCTGATCTCCTTTTTAGAGAAGATAACAGATTTTCGGATAAAGGGAATGCGGTGGACCTAATTGACTTAGATTTCAGTAAGGCATTTGATATAGTTCCACACAGGGGATTAGTAGTTAAATTAGGAAAGATGGGGATTAATATGAAAGTAGGTGGATAAAGAACCAGTTACAGGGGAGATTAGAGGGTCATAGTGAAAGGTGAACTGTCTAGCTGGAAGGAGATTACTAGTAGAGTTCCCCAAGGATCGGTCCTGGGACCCATCTTATTCAACCTTTTTGTTACTGACCTTGACACAAAAAGCGGGAATGTGCTAACAAAGTTTGCAGACGACACCAAGCTGGGAGGTATTGCCAATTTGGAGGAGGATTGGGATAGCATACAGAATGATTTGGATGACCTTCTAAAGTGGAGCATTAGAAATAGGATGAAATTCAACAATGGGAAGGGCAAGGTCATGCACTTAGGGACAAATAACAGGAATTTTTCTTATAAGCTGGGAATGCATCAGCTGGAAGTGACGTGGGAGAAGGACCTGGGCGTACTGGTTGATCACAGCATGACAATGAGTAGCCAATGTGGTGTGGCAGTGAAAAAAGCTAATGTGGTCCAGGGATGCATGAGAAGGGGTATTTCCAGTAGAGATAGGGAGGTGTTAGTACCGTTATACAAGATGCTGGTGCGACCTCACTTGGAATATTGTGTACAGTTCTGGTCACCCATGTTTAAGAAAGATGAAGTCAAACTGGAACAGGTGCAAAGAAGGGCTATAAGGATGATTTGTGGAATGGAAAATCTTCCCTATGAGAGATGACTTAAAGAGCTTGGTTTGTTTAGTCTTCTCAAAAGAAGGCTGAGAGGAGATATGATTGCTCTTTATAAATACATTAGAGGGATAAATACAAGGGAGGAAGAGGAACTATTTCAATACAGCACCAATGTGGACACAAGGGGCACGTCTACATGGCTTTTATTTCGAAATCACACTCGTTATTTCGAAATAAAAAAAATTTAGTCTACACGACGTATCGATATTTCGAAAGGACGGACCTCATCCTTTCGAAATAATGATCGTTATTTCGAAAAAGTTAAACTAACCCCCCCCCCCCCCGAAATAGCCGTTATTTTGAAACGGATGTTTCGAAATAACGGCTTTAGACCCGTTTGGACATGTTTCGGAACAAATGGATTCTGAAACAACATGATTTGAACTTCCTCCCAGGGTGCTAAGCACCCTGGGAGGAAAGGCCACCCCCTCAGCACCCTGGCCAGGGTGCTGAGGGGAGACAAGTCGCAGGGCATGGGGAGCTGCCCCCAAGACCAGCAGGGAGCCCTGCAGAGGGGTGCCGATGCCCCACTCTCCCCACGCTGGGGCTGCTCAGAAGCCCGGCGGCAGGGTGCC
>ML682047.1:79976-97327 GCA_007922195.1 Podocnemis expansa
GGAGGGGCTGGCGGGACCCGGCTCCCCGTGGCTGCAGCTGCGCGCCGGAGCCGCTCCGCCAGCTTGGGGGGCAGCAGGGGCGTTAAAGCCCCTGGGGCGCAGTGCCCCGCTGCCCGCTCCTTGCGGGTGCCTGCAGGGGGCTGCGGGCACCCGCCAGGTGAGGCGCGGTGCCTGCAGCCCCCAGAGGAAGCGAAATAGCAGGTCCACACTGTGGACCTGCTATTTTGCTCCCTTATTTCGAGGACACAGTTTTGTTATTTCGAAACAAGTTATTTCGAAATAACAGGTTTTTTCTAAATAAGTTATTTCGAAATAGCGTCTTTCGAAATAACAAAACTGTGTGTAGACATAGCCCATGACGTTTTCTTATTTCAAAAGGACGGATCCCATCCTTTCAAAATAAGAACCGTTGTTCTGAAAAAGTTAAACCCCGATGTTTTCGAAACGGCCGTTATTGAAATGGATATTTTGAAATAATGCCAATTAGACCTGTTGTTTTGAAACAACAGGTCCAAACGGCTTTATTTCAAAATAACCATTTCAAAATAACAGCTGTTTGGATTGCAGGCTTTCCCTTAATTCGAATTAATTTATTTTGAAATAAGGACTTTATTTCGAAATAACTCATTTCAAAATCCTTATTTCAAAATAACTATGCATGTGTAGACATAGCCATGGTGTCACGCTAGGCCTGAGAAGGCCAAGCCATCTATGTAAAATACTTGACTGAAATCTAACCTTTAAAGATATATGGTACTGTTCCAATTAGGCTAGGGCTTTGCAATGCATGTGTATCAGTAGTGGTTTCTTAATGAAATGTACATATATCTTTTTAGAAGATAGCAAGGTAAATGAACTGCTTCCCTGTCTGTCACTATTGTTCTGTTGGAAGGGGTTGAAAGAAAACATTAACATCTAGATGAACTTTTGATGTACCAATGTAAACTGTTGATGGTGCTAATGCAGCTAACTACCTGTGGTGCCACACAGGTGAAGGTTCTACTTCAAAGGACAATATCCATTACTATTCTCCATTTAAGTACCAGAGAACCATCATCAAAACCCACATGAAGAAATTACCTGCAAATGCCCACTTTGCTCCAACTATAAAAGGAAGTAAAGAACATAATCCCTTTATCTTGCATCTGCCCAAGCTTCTCAGGGAAAGTTTCAACTGCTGGATTGAGACCCCACCCAGCATTGGCCTGGAAACTGCCCTGCTAATTTTCATGGGGAGAATTAGAACGAACTCTACACTTGGATTATTTGGTCTCTATTCCTTATAACCGAATTTCTGGCAACTGAAGTTGTGAAACAAGGACTTATCTTCTAAATCACTTGTATGTATGTGGTTCACTTTGACCCTTTAACATCTCATGTTTTGTTTGTTTTTCTTTTCTATATTAAACCTTTAGTTGTAGCTACTAAAGGATTGGCTGGCAGCATAGTATTTTGGGTAAGATCCAACCCTATATTGTTCTGGGTGATGTCTGACCCTTTGGGGGTCAGGAGAACCTATTTCTGTAAGAGACCCAGTGGCTGGGGGGACCATAGGAGCTGATGTGCCTAAAGAGGGCTGTTTCTATTTAGTTATGCTTGTTGATGACCAAAGTGGGGAATCAGAAGCATGTTTTGTTACTGACTGGGAGAGTGGTTTAAGTACTACCAGTCAGTGGTTTGGGGGTTTGGCCCCTGTTTTGCAGCTTGCCCTGATTTTTGGCACATTCAGAAGGGTATTCCAGGAAGCCCAAGTCACATATGGCATTCTTGATAATGGCTGATTCATGCTCTTGTGAATGCTGGGGTCTGGGCAAGGTGATGCTTCTGAAGGTTTTAGTCTTCAGAAATTGTGAGATGGTGAGAAGGGGGGTGAGAGATATAGGAACATGTTCAAAACATCCTGGTCCTCACTAAACCCTGAGGGAAGTTAGTCAGTGTAAGACCCCAGATGATAAAGGGGGGCAATTTTGCACAAGTGCTCAGAACTGGTCTGCAGACCTAGGGCTGTCTGGCTGTGAGGGCGAGGATATGCTATGAAACAACTCCAACATGTACGGGTATGGAAGTCTGACAGGTTAGCTATCCCTCTAATATGGGGAGGAGGTTATATGAAGAAGCAGAAATGGTGCTTCCTTCCCCTTAGTTGCAGATGGGCCTTACATAGGAACCCCGCCACTGATTTTTTTCTAAGGGGTTTAAGGGAGGATGAAAAGGGTGATGGAGGGAGGTTAGGGTGGTGGGCACCCAGAGGTGGCTTTCACATGAGGACCTCAGCATCTTAAGGGGAGGTGTCCCATGGAGGCAGGGATCCCAGGTCCCCAAGAGACTGATCTTCTCAACTGAGTGGGGAACAAGGTCTAGACTGGTGCTCCTGGCATTTTCTATGATGGTGCAGGCTAGAAGAATGACTAGGTGTTTGATGGGAGCATGTTCAAAGATCAAAGGTGTGATCTGGGGTCCCTAATGCCACATAACAGTAGGTCTGTCCTCTGCAAATAGACCATCCCTTGAAGGGGAGGTCCTCGATGGCTTGTTGGGTATCTTGAGGCAGGCCTGCCTCCTGTAACCATGCCACACATATCATGATGATGGCCGAGGCTACCCCCTGACTTGCTGTATCTGAGGCATTCCATGCAGCCAGGAGCAAGCCTCAGGATGCCAGGGAGATCTCCTCTATGAGGGAGTCATGCTCCTCTATGCTCTTGGGGAAGGAGGTCTCTAAACCTTCTTAAAGAGTCCCATATATCCAGGGTTCATCTACCCACCACAGCCTGGTCATTAGCTATGTGGAGCTGGAAGGCAGAGGTTGAATATACATTTCTGCC
This sequence comes from Podocnemis expansa, assembly GCA_007922195.1. Classification (NCBI taxonomy): domain Eukaryota; kingdom Metazoa; phylum Chordata; order Testudines; family Podocnemididae; genus Podocnemis; species Podocnemis expansa. The sequence continues at coordinate 82,802 of ML682047.1, forward strand.
TAGGACCTCCAGCTGTTTTGCCTCTCTCGATCTTGGCATGAGATCTGGGGTGGGTTGTATCCCACACTCCAGGGTAGTTTCAATCACCCAGGGACTCAGACTAGGGTGACGGCTAAGAAAGGAAAGTCCTCTGGTGGGACCTGATACTTGTGGCCTGCTACGTCTGACACCAGAGGGATGGAAGCAGAGCTTTGCCAGCAGGATCTGGCAATATCATGCATGCTGGGGTGCAGCAGCACCGCTATAACATCCGGGCAAGATGTTAACCTGGGGCTGAAAAAGGGGTCCTGGTCCCCCCGATGGGCTCGACCTCTGTGCCTGCGTGGGTGGTTACACGGTGAAGCAGGTCAAAGTGTGCCATGGTGTCCTACCTATATGACCCTGGTCTAGGGTTCAATGCCCTATCTGGGCTTGCATGCATGGCCCTGGACTCTTCAGTACTGTGGGGAGCCCATTGCAAGGGGACTTCCCTCAGTATGGGCATTCATGAGGTTGGTACCGATAGGCGCTCAGTGCCAGCGATCTTTCCCAAACCCATCAGCTCTTCCTGGAGGGAGTGATCTCCTCCAGACTCAAGGAGTGAGAGCTTTCTCAGCACATAAGTGGAGAGCTTGCCCCAGTGCTGGCACAAGTAGATGGCGTTGGAGACGTAGTGGCGAAGCGGTGCCAAGGGGAAGCAGAGCATGATCTACAGCACTTTGGGGTAGGGCCCAGGATGGTGCTGACAGGCCTCTTTGGGGATGCTTCCTTTTGTGGTGCCAGGAAGCTCAGTACCATACTAGGTGCCAGAGCGATGCCATTCCAGCATGGTCCATTTTCCCAAGAGGAAAGCAGGCTTTCCTCTTTGCTTTGGAGATTTGGGAGGAGTAGGCATAGGCAAAAGCAGAAGAGCCTTTGCTGCCTTGAAAGCCTCTGGAGCAGTGGGGATTTGCAGAGTCTCCTCCTGTCCCCGGTGCTGAGAGGGGCCTGGACAGGGGGAGCTGGATCAGCGAGTGTGCTTCAGCACCGATGTCAACACTGACCGCACTGTCTCCTGCTCCCAAGGGGAGCAGCGCCGAGAGGGCTCCAGTGCTGATCTGGCAGGCAGTGCCAGTGCCAAAGGTGACTCCAATTCCTTGGGGATCAGCTGCCATGCTTGCTCCAGGGTCAACGCATGGTGCCTTTGCTCACTGTCTTTCAGCGTCTTTGGTTTAAAGAACTGACACATGAAGCAGTTGGTAGCTTGGTGCAACTCACCCAGGCACTGAAGGCACTTCTCGTGGTGGGTCATCCCTTGGGAAGGCCTTGCCGCAAGAAGCACAGCGTTTGAAACCTGGCATCTTAGGTGACTGTTGGGAGTGATCTTCCAGTTCTGATTTTGCATGTTCCATAGAAGCACCGGTTCTTGGTGGAACGATGTCCACAAATAGCTTTTTCCAATTTGAACAAGCGGCTCATACAAAACTAATTGACAGGCACTTCCATTCGCAAGGAATTGGCTGTTCCAAAACCATCTCTGAGGCTGGAAAAAGGAACTGGGGACGATCAGGGTTGGGGCCATATATACAGCCATGGGAGTAGCCAGAGGGGGCATTGGCCACTGATGCTGCTCTGACAGGGTAGGGCTAAAAGCTTCTGACCAATCGTGCACTGCTGCACATAGACACCTAACACTGAATGCATCCTAGCAGTGCTTGAAGAATGCCAGTTTGGTGACACTGACACTTTCCCAGGAAGTAGGCCAGTTTTGAAATTGTTGAAATGTTTCATTTTGTTGTTTTCTAGACAAAGGAATCCAGGTGTCTGTTTTGAAGCAACTTCTCAGTTAGAAATTTATGGTAACTTGAGTAAAAGACCCCATTTTAAATGTTTGAAATTTAAACAAAATGTTTTGCTTGACCATCTCCATATTTTATTTTGGATTTTCAACTTGTGAATTTTTGAAGATTTCAATATTTTTATCCCAGTTCTGGAAAGGAACAAAATTTTAACCTGTTCTGTGAGGCAGAAAAAGCATTTCAAGGCCACCTCCCATCCTAGGCTGGTGATAATGCCTCACGTGGCTGGAGTCACCAGATCTCACACAGCAAGTATGATTCCCACTCCACTAGTGAGGGCAGCCTCTAACCAGCAAATCTGGTTTCCAGGAAGCATCACTGCCACATCAGAAACACTAGCCCAAAAGCCATACTACCTCCACTCCTCTCCACAGCAGAGCCCTGCACGCTCCATACAGCCAGGGCCAGCCAGACCATAGACACAAACTAGGCAATTTGTCTAGGGCAGTGGTTCCCAACCAGTGGGCTGGGGCACACTGGTGTGCCATGGCAACACCCAAAGTGTGCCATGAGCATCCCCAAGAGCTGGAGTTAGTTCCCCTCTGCTCAGCCCAGCCACATGGGCTGTGCAGGGCTGGGAAAAGGGAGGGGTTACAGTAACGGGGAAGGCACCGGAACACAGTTCTGGGCCCCCCTATTTTTAGACAGACAGCCTTCTAGTACCCCCAAAACTAGAGGAAGACACTGCAACACAGCATTCCAAGGATCCCCCTAAACAAAGCAAGAGCAGCCTGAATGCAATGTTCTCGTAGCTCCACCTTAGGCCCAGCTGGCAGAGAGGGGCGGGAGGCTGGGAGTGTGTCAATCTCCCCCAGCAGGACAGAGCAGCTTGTGTCAGGCAGCCTGCAAACAGCCCAGGTAAAGGCTTGGGGAGGGAGGGCTGCAATGTTCCCTCTAAGCTGATGATGTGGATGCAGCTGAGCAAATTCCCTACCCAGTCCCTGTCCCGGGACCAGGCCCCTGAGCCACTGCCCATTGGCTCCCCAAGTGCATCCATAACTCACTCAGTTGCATCACCAGGTTAGAGAGGGAACACTGTCTTTTTGTTCAAGCTTTAGTAAATTAATAAAACCATAGTATTTCAGTTTAATGTTTTTATTAAACAAATATGAAACAATGATGCTGTCTATCAAGCCTCCTCTACCATCATCTACACCTCAGTTTTTGACGCCTGTCTTTGTCACATTTCCAGAATGCGTATACAGAGTCTTGGTCAACCTTGAATCCAGCACTTAGATATGACTTGATGCGCATTAGCATGTCTAGATGAGAAACATCCAACCTGTTATGAGGCTCTGTCTTAATATTATTCATTAGGCTGAAGCCTCATTCAGCATCTGCACTAGATGCTTGAAACATACCACATATATCAACCAACTGGGCCAGGAATGGGAACTTATCTTCTGTCAGTGTATAGGTGACAATGTCTAAGAATGTGTTCGGTGTACCAGCCATTACCTTTTCCAGAACAACAAACATTTTGGTTGTCTATAATTTCAGCTCACCTTTAGAAGATGTGAAAATACATAAAGAAAATGTGTGAGAAATTACACTAAGAGCTGATGATCACAGACAACCAATACAATTCTATTATTTTTTAGAGATTCCTAATGAATGTGCCAATTCTGACTAGATCTCACTCATTGAGCTAAATGAAGTCACCCTGATTTAGGCCTATATATTACTTGAGCTAATGTTAATTAAGGTCAATGACAGTTTTTCCACTTTACTGAAAAAGTTAGATCAGGCTGCGTTCTCTCTCTGCTACAATCCCCATCTACCAGTTTTGAGGTGTTCTTGTCTGCAAGCTTTGAACTTTCCTTTGCCAGCTTCCAACTGAAAACAGAGCTGTGCTAAAAATACATGCATGTTCTGGAGGGGACACCTCCTCCTAAAGCCATTGTTTATGGCACTCGGTAAAGATATCAAAATGGGAGGACATGAAGTTTGCCTATAATGTATTGTCAGGGCCATTCACTTAAATGTGCGCACAAGGTGGGGGTGTGCCTCTTGGATACCGCAGAGCCAAGCATGTGTGAATGCCTATTATAGTGAGCCATTGAGAGATCCTGGGGTGGAAAGTGCTGTAGAAATGCTGCATGTTAATAAAGTAACAAGATTCTATACCAGGGGTGGCCAAACTTATGGAACTCAAGAGCCACACAAGTTGATTATCAAACCTTCGAGAGCTGCACTGAGGCATGTAGCCATATACTTTTACCTACTCCAAAATTACTAGGTTTAAAATTCATTGCACACTTTAATTTTACCATAAAAAGAGGACAAATATCAATCCTACTAATGTTAGATTCTAATAATTACTTAAGTTACCATGAAAATTAGGCCTACACAGTAAAAACTCAGCTGCTACTTGATGTAGAAGACTGCAGGTAGTGGTGAGATTTTTAAAATCCTGACTTTTCCCCACCATCCTGACCCCCACCAGAACTCCTAGGCTGGGGCTGCTTTCCTAAACTGATTTCCTGACTTTCTTCCAGAAACCACAATTTTTCATTCAAGAGCCACATGTGGCTCCTGAGCCACAGTTTGGCCACGCCAGTTCTATAGTTTTCTATGTTTATTCTGAATCTTGGGTGGAATTTGTGTGTTGTGTCTACCTATCTCACTGTTTCCCAATCAGTGTGCCACAAAATTTTGTGAAAAACTACTCAAAGAGCTCTGGATTGGCTCGTTGGCTCATGAAAATATATGGCTTCATTTGGAAACTATATAGCAGTGTGCCTCAAATGAATTAAAGGTAGCAAGGTGTGCCATGGCAGAAAAAATGTTGGGAACCACTGACCTATCTGGCAGCAATGACTTGAAAGGCAAACAATACATTTCCTTACACATCAACCCTCCCCCCCACCACGTGGCACGAGCTTATCCCCTGCTTCTAATCTGCTCCCAGCCCGGGAGCCCCCACCCTAGCTCTGATCTCCCATTTCTGTTCCCAGCCCTGGAGCCCCCACTGCCGCTCCCTGCTCCCCAATTCTGGTCCCAGCCTGAGAGCCCTGACCCCAGCTGTGATCCCTGCTTCTGCTCCCCGCCAGCCCCGACCCCAACTTTGATCCCCGCTTCTGCTCCCAGCCAGTCCTGACCCCAGCTCCAATCCCTGCTTCTGTTCCCCACCAGCCCCAACCCCAGCTCTGATCCCCGCTTCTGCTCCCAGCCAACCCCGGGAGCCCTGACTCCAGCTCCAATACCTGCTTCTGCTCCCCGCCAGCCCTGACCCCAGCTCTGATTCCCTGCTTTAAATCCCAGCCCCAGAGCCCTGACCGCCGCTGATCCCCCGCTTCTGCTCCCAGTCCTGGCCCCCAGACCGACCCCTTCTTTCATTTCCCACTCACTTTCTTCTTAGCCCACCCCCTTACCTGGCAAGGCCACCCAGCTATTGCCTACATGACTCTAGTCCAGTGTCTGCTGCTCTCCCCCAGCCCTGCACATGCATCCAAAGCATACTCAGGGCCAGAGATGTTTATCTGGCTATTCAAAGCCCAGCCCCACCCCAGGCTTCCTGGCACCCAGGAGAAATGTTTCCGGGGCCAGGTATGGCCTGTGGCTGCTGGACCTGCGCTGGGGTCAGTGCTTGCTGCGCCAGTGAGCAGTGGCAGCTGCACCACCGCTCACTGGCGCAGCTTACAGGGAACATTGGAAGGCTGCTGTGTGCAGCAGGTGTGTGTAAGAGAGGTGGGTGGGAAAGGCTATGTAGCAGAGGGGGTGTAGCTTGGGGGTTGGGGTGGCTGTGTGTGGGAGGAGTAGCTGGAGGTCCGGTGCTGACCCCTGCAGTGATGGGAGGGTCCATCACAGGCAGATGGGGGCTGGGAGAGGGGAGGATGAGGTCCACTGGGGTGGGAAGGGGCAGCAGTGGGGTGAGGATTTGCCCTGGGTGGCAGGGAGCCACTGTGGAGAAGGGGGCTGTGGGTGCTGTGCCATGCTCCTCTGCCCTACCTTCCCGCTCCCCAGGTTCCCCTTGCCCCCCCCCACAAAGCCACTCTTGTTCTCCCTTCCTCTCTCCTCTCTTGGCCCCCTTCTCCTGTTCCCCACATGGCTCCCCTTGTTTTCTTTTGCCACCCCTGCCCTGCTTTGCTCCCCACACTCACTCCTGCCACTTCACACAACTCCTGACCTCCCGTGTTTTCTCCACCTGTCCTGCTACCTCTACTATCCTGCATAGGAGCATTTCCAAAACACTGTGCCATGGTTCATGACTATTCATGGGTAACTTAAGTTCATTTGAATATTCATGAGTTTTTTAATAGTGGTGTGCCTTGAAAAATTTGAAGGTATCAAGGTGTGTCATGGCAGAGAAGAGGTTGGGAACCACTGGTCTAGGAAGCCAAGCTTTAAGGGGTGCCAAATTAGACAGAAGTGAATTTTTTCCTCTATTTAAAAATATTTATATTAATTATATTCACTATAGTTCCAAAGGGGCAGCCGTGTTAGTTAGCCTAGTTCAGTAAAGCAAACAAGGAGTCCTGTGGCACACCCCACATGATCCATTATCTACAGCAAAGCAGCACCATCCCTGGGGCGGGGGGAACAAGAGGGGCAAATGTCCCAGGGCCTCACAGGGTGTGCACCACTGCCCCCCACATGACAGGGACCGGGTGCGGTGGCCCAGTTCAGCACTGTCGGTCTGCCACCCACCCCCTGGCCCCCACCATGCGCGCTGCTTTCAGCTCTGCTGGAGCAACGGGGAGGAGGTGCGAGGCAGCGCAGGGCCCATATGGCTAGCCCCTGCCCTAGTTGCGCTGCCTCCTGCCTCCTCCCTGCTGCTCTGACACACAGCTGAAAGCAGCATGAGTGGCTGCAGGGGAGGGGGAAGGGGGGAGGCAGCAGCACTGAATTGGGCTGCTGCTTTTTGATGGCTCACTCAGTTCCCAGCATGGGATGGCCAGTGTAGAGTCTTGCCCCTCCCCTGGGCCGGCCAGCCCCGCCCCCCAATGCAGAGGGAGTAGTGGGGGAGCTGCAGAGGGCAATTTGCCTGGGGTCCTGCACCCCCCAGGGCCGTCCTGCAGCCAAGCCTAAAGATATAACTGCATTTGCTCTGATCCCTCAGGGAGAAACAAACAGACACCTTCAGGATCTCTATCAAGTATTCTTAAAACTACAGTACCCACCTGTGGAAGTGAAGAAACAGACTGACAGAGCCAGGTGGATACCCCGAAGTCAACTACTACAGGAGAAGCCCAAGAAAGAAAACAACAAAATGCTTCTAGTCGTTCCTTACACCCCCCAAGTCAGACCTATACACATATCATCACGGATCTACAGCCTGTTCTTCCTTCACTCTCTCAAGCCTTGGGAGATAAATCTCTCCTCGCTTACAGACAGCCCCCCAACCTTAAACAGATACCTAGCAGCAACTACAGATGTAACAACAGAACCATTAAAGTAGGCACGTATCCTCGCAACAAACCACACTGCCAACTTTGCCCACATATCTGCACAAAAGACATTATTACAGGACCTAATAAAACCAGCTACTCCATCAAAGGCTTATTAACCTGGTCATCCACCAATGTGATTTATGCCATTATGTGCCAGAAATGCCCCTCTGCCTTATATATTGGACAAACATGACAGTCTCTGTGCAAAAGAATAACTGGGCACAAAGCTGACATTGAAAATCACAACAATCTAAAACCAGTGGGTCAGCCAGGGGCGTCGCTGGCGTTGGGCACACCGGGGCACGTGCCCCAGGTCCCAACACCAGTGCCCCGGATCTCCAGCCCAATCGGCCCTAGTTGCCCACAGCGGCGCAGCCCCCCCCCCAGGCCTGTCCCTGGCCAGGGGGTGGGGGCCTCCTGGCTGGGGTTGGGGCCTTCTGGCTGGGGCCGGGGCCTAGGCCGTGTCCCAGGTCCCTTCTCACCCCAGCACCACCTCTGGGGTCAGCATTTCAATCTTCCTCATCACTCCATTAATGATTTGCTAATGGTGTTGCTCAGACAGATGAATACCAGATAAAGCCTTCAAAGAGAAGCTGCTGAGATTGAATTTATCTGCAAATTTGGTTTCATTGCTTCAGGACTTAATAGGGACATAGGATTTTTCTGTCATTACAACTAGTGATCTGACCTCATCTCCCTCTGTATGCTGTTCCCCAGTATTTGAATCTTGACTACTGTTATGATTTGCTGTTATAATGTGACCTGTTCCCATGATTTACACTCCCCTGCATTTATTTTCTCCCCTTCTACAAGTTCTCCCGTCTTCAGAGCATCTAACGAAGTGAGATTTTCTCCCATGAAAGCTCATGCAATAAATAAATTTGTTTAGTCTTTAAGTGCCACAGGACCCTTTGTTTGATTAATGTTCACTATAGCCTCTCATTTTTTTCTTTGTTAAATGTGGAGGGCAGCACCAAAGTCATAGTTCAGTTAGGGCACCAGAAACCCTTGGGCCAGCTGTGCACACAGAGCCACCCCTTTGTGGCCTAATCCCAGCAAAATCACCCCAATCTGACCTTTAAACAAACATAATTTGAGGAAGCTTCTGTGCATGAGGGGTCACAGTGCTCCCTGGGTCCAACCATTACCCCTACCCCACTGTGCCTGAGTGTCCGTCCTCCACCCCGGGCAGGACGCAATTTGCCACGGTGACCAACAACAAGTCCCAGAGCCCGCACACCCACCGTAAAGCTTGATGGAGATCTTCTGGAGCTTCTGGTAGTACAGGATGGCATAGCTGCTGTAGTCTGTCTCCCCAACCACCACATCCACTTTGCTGCCACGGCCTAGAAACCAGAGCCCCAGGACAGCAAATTATGCACTGGCCTCATGATATTGCCCAAAGACCCGAAGCAGGCATCAGGGCCTCCTTGTGCTAGGTCTACACCAGGGGTCTCAAACACACGGCCCACTGACTGCATGCGGCCCCTAAATCTATTTTCTGTAGCCTGTGATGACACAATCATTACTGATATTTGCAATATTGTTGTATGAAAAGGTTTCAGCAGTGCAGTCCTCAGGCTAACATACTAGTCCTCATGCGGTCCTCTACTAATCCTCATGCGGCCCTCATGGTAATTTGAGTTTGAGGCCCCTCGTCTATACTGACTAAAGGGACTCTAGTTAGACCAGGAAGGTTATCAGAGGAAAGAAAGGGGGGCTCTGTGGTTAGGGCAGGTGCCTAGAAGATCCTACTGCACCTTGCACTCTCTTTATGCCCTAGCACAATAGGAGGGAGAACCTAAATACTGTTCATTCCCTTTAGGGGACCTGGCAGTGACTACTGCTGGAAGATAGGATACTGAGCTGGATGGACCTTCAAGTCTGACCTAGTATGACCTTCTTATGGCCTAATTGGAGGCATCGCTGGCCAGCGGAGGGACCCGTGGCACGGGCCTAGGCCCTGCCCCCAGCCTGCAGGCCCCACCCCCTTGCCAGGGCCAGGGCCAGGCGCTGCCACGGGCGGCTAGGCCCTGCATCCCCGGCCTGATTGGGCCAGAGATCCAGGGCACCAGCGCTGGGATTCGGGGCACGTGCCCCGGGGTGCCCAGCTCCAGCAACGCCTCTGGGCCTAATAAAAGCTAACACCTCCTCACCTTGTCTCTTACATTAAAGTGTGAGATGCTCACATGCTGTGATGCTAGGGCACAGAATTAACAGCAGGAGAAGAGCGACTTGGCCTCTCTAGCCTCTAGCTATGCCCTGACCACCAGCTGAAGTTCCTGCAGAAGCAAACATCAATAAGAGGACAAACAGCAAGTGGCAAAGCAGAACTGCCCTGTGCTTCCCAGTGAGGGCCTGATTAATGCAGGGGCTTTAGGGGATTAAGCCTGGGGCCCTGGGCCCCAGCCCCTAAAACCTCTATAATGATCTGGGAATCCCCACTCTGCCCAGTGCAGTGCAGGCAGGGCAGGAGCACTGAGAGCACTCCTACCAGCTGGTGCTGGGGGTGGGGGCTGGGACCTGGAGCCAGAGGCCAGGCTCTGAGCTCCACCCCATCCCCGGGCCAGCTGGCCTGCCCCTGGGGACGGGGTGGGCTGGGCCAACCACTGTTTGTTTTACCAGGGGGAGCGGGGCCTTGCAGCAATGGGGGGGGGGCAGCCCATGCAGTGGGTCCCCAAGTGAGGAGGCACAGTTGGGGGGCCCAGGCAGAAGGGAGCCCAGTGGTGGGGTACAGCTTGGGGTCTGCTGGCCAGCTCGGGGTCCGCTGTCGCCAACCTCTGTATTTCCTGCCATGCTAACAACAAGCAGTCCTGGGCGCTCGGCCAGCACAGGCCTTGACACTGCCTTGTTTCAAAGTCCTATTGAGGAACACAGGCAGGGTCTGATACTGAGTATGGAAACCCTACCCTCAACCCCAACCCAAGCCTCACTTACCTTTCAGGAGGAACCTCCCCTTGGTCTTGGTGGAGTGATATTGCTGCTTAATTTCCCAGCATACCCCGTCCCTGTGCATGGGAAGGGAGAGTGACATGTTAGATCCTCTCCCTCTGACCCAGCAAGAGAAGCCATATCTTGGCCAGGGCCTAGCAAAGAGCAGAAGGCTGAGCTGTTATGCATTTTTCTGGCTGCCTTTTCTTCATTGCCCTTGTTTATGCACATCAGAGGGGGGTATTTTTATACGCTCAAAATGTGGCACGGGTATACTAAATTTGTGTACTAAAAGTGGCTCAGTGCTGTGGGAATTCAGGTAAGTTATTTGACCAGAGCTTCACAACAGGCACCAAATGTTCGGAAAACGTTGCTGGAAGAGTCGCAGTGGGAACTGCCGGCAGCTGAGCATTTGAAAAATCTGCCTCTGAGCTTCTCAGAAATCCACTGCCCAGCCTCCAGCTTTGCAGATACACCCTGTCAGACACCTTGAAACTCATGCAAAATGACAGGCCACTTTTCAGACTGGGCCTGGTCTGTAAAAAGGGGGGATGACCCTCCCTTACCTTGGCAAGGGGCCTGAAGAGCTAAGGAGGCAGCCGAGCAAGTAAGTGTTAAAAAGAAACATTGTTAGGTTCCCCCTTCCTAAGTGGATAGAGCACTGGGCTGAGACTCAGCAGAGACATGGCTTCTGTTCCTGGCTCTGCTGCCAGCCTGTTGGCAGGCCCGTCCTTGGGGGGGTGGGGTCAGAGGGACAATCGTCTGTAGCTCCGCAGTTCTGTGGGCCCTGTGCTGTCCTCCTGTGAGCAGGACAGTGCAGGGCTCACCCTGCTGCCCTCCGCCCCCCCCCCCCCCACTGCCATGCTGTCCTGCACCCCCGCCCTTCTGTCTTTAGCACGAAGCCAAAGGCAGTGGGGCGAGGCAGGAGTGCGGAACCTAGTCTCTGCTCTGGGCTGGCCAAGCCCAACCCCAAGGACAGAGCGGCTGGCTCAGGGGAGGAACAGGAGCACAGCACCTGGGGTGTGTGGCCCTCAACAGGCCTATTGGTCTGGGGCCCCGAACCCCCCTAGGGACAGCCCTGCCTGTTGGGTGACCCTGGGCAACTCACTTCCCCTCTTTGTGCCTTAGTTTCCCTATCTGTACAATAAGGATAATATATTGCTGGCACCCTCCTTTGTAAAGTACTTTGAGATCCATGGGTGAGAAGCTAGATGGTCCTACCTACCTACCTCTCCATTATCATCACCCGCAAACTGCGGGAAGGCTTTGTTCAGGAAATTTGGCCCTCAGGAACAGTTGGGATGGATTAGATGCCTAGTGACTGTGAAGGGAATCAGTCCTGTGTCAGGCTTGGCCTTTGAGAGGACAACTGTCTCTAAATGAACCTAAATTCACATCCCACGGCTCTACAGTTGAATTCCACGTAGGTCAGGGTCACTTGGGCATGGTCAGGGAGTCTGTGCACAAGGAATGAAACCCTGAGCCCACCAAAGGCAACAGGGAGTTTCTCATTGACATCGGTGGCCCTGGACTTCAGCAGTTGTTTTTATTGCTTTACTTCCAACAACCCAGGCAAGAAGTGACCAAATGCAAAGCCAGCAGCTGCCTGACCGCTGGCTGACGCCCGTGCTACTCTGACAGTGAGGCACAGAGCGCCCAAGGCAGGGCTGGTGTGCATGCAAACAAAGAAAGGGAAAGGTCAGAGAAAGAAACAGTTAGGATGCTGCCAAAGAGGAAAATGTGGAATCCATAGCCTGCCCAGCAGAGCACTGGGGAGAGCTGGCTACGTAGCCTGTGGCTGTCTCCTGACAACCAGTATCACCCACTTCATGCTGGGCAGGCTGAGGCTCTGGGGAAGGCTAATGAACTGATTCATTCCTTTATGTGTGTGCACATGTGCCCTGGTAGGCAGAGGCAGCCTGAGGCTGACTGGGGCCCAAAGCGAAGGCCCACTACAGGGGCCCCCATAAGCTCCCCGCCGCCAGTTCCAACTCCCCCCAGCCTTAACTTTCCCACGGTCCCAGCTCCCCATACCCTATCCCCCCTTATGGCCTCAGGGGCTCTGCTCCCCCCCTGCCCTGGCTCCCTGCAGGGGGCCCTGCCTGCCCCCAATGGCCCTGGCTCCCCATAGCTTGCCTCCTCACAGTCTGGGGGCCCTGAAGCATCCCCACAGCCCCAGCTCTCTGCCAGAGGCCCTGGCTCCAGCTCCCTGAGACCAACCCCCATCATCAGGCCCTGAAAATCCCTCCACAGACTCCTCCCATGTCCCTGGTGCCCAGGTACCTTGCGGGGGCTCCAAAAGACCCCTCGCACCTGGCTAGTCCCACGTCCCCATTGCTGGTCCCAGCCCCAGCTCCCCACCCATGTGTCCTGCAGAGTGGGAAGCAGACACAGCTTTTGGGGTAGGCAAAGGGGCCCCGGGACCCAAGGTGTACACCTGCTTTGCCTACCCCAAAAGCTACTTCTGGTAGGTAGTTGGGGGCCCTTGACTCTGCTGGGGGGGGGGGCAATGAGGAAGGGCTGCAGGAGCTGAGCCCCAGGGGCATAAAATAAGTCACAGGCTAGCTCAGCCCCGTTGCCTAGCCGCAGCAAACACCCAGTGCCCAAAGCCAGGGAGCCTGGTCCCAGCCCAACACCAGGGCTCCATGGGCCACTCACAGCTTCCTGAAGGTGCTGACAGCCAGCGACGTCCCTTCAGAGACAGACATCACCACCGTTGTCGCTTCCACCTGATGATTGTATTCTCTCAGGTAGTCACATTTAGAGGCCACGCCAATCAGGAACCACTTCCCTGCAAACTGCAACAGGAAGGTATGTAGCACAATGCAGACACCTTCCTCCCAGTGCTGAGCTCCAACCAAGGATCCAAGCAGCAGAATTGCAGCAGGGAGGGGACCCTCCGCGGGGCCAGATGAAGGAGCTCCCCATGTCCCACAGAGCCAGAGGATTGCTGGGCTGATGGGCCAAGCCCCCACATGGTCATGGGATCAGAGTGATGGAGTCTAGACCGGGCCTATCCCAGGCAGTAGAATGAGTTCCCTTCCTAACCTAATCTCAGGCCCTAGTGGCACCCTCACCCCCTCCATGGCCCACTCCCTCTGTGGCCTCTTCTGTGAGGCTGCTGGTAGGGATCTGGAGTAAGACCTGAAAGGTACAGCGAGTTCTGCAACATTTGGCTCCAAGGAGCCTTGGGCCCTGCCACTGCCACCATGCAGCTGCCTCAGGTACATGGGTAGCACCTCCTCTCCCACCTCCCAGAGGAGATCACGCCCTACCTTTTCAGCACAGCATTTTATTCTGGAGTGCCCTGGTTCAACCCTGGGCTATTGGCCAAAACAGCAGCCATCAGCCAAGCCCCTCTCTTGAGGCTGGGCACCAGAGCAGCCACACAGAGCCAGACATCTGCATGGAGCGGGTGGCAGTCCTAGGGGCCCCCCAGTGACCTGTCCAGATGCGCCAAGGTCCTTAACCCCCTGCCATCCTCACCTGTTGGAGGTCAAAGTTCTTCTGGATTGTGACCTTATCAAGGGGACTTTCAGGGGCTGGGGGCTTCCTTCGTCTCTGCCCGGGGGCACGTGAAGCAAGAAGAAGTATGAGGAGCAGGATGGGTGCAGTGGACGCCATGGCCTGTCCCCAGGATGATTTGAGCCCTGCCTGCTGCCTCTGAACCTGGCTTTGGCTGATGGGGCCCCAAGATGGGGAGGGGCAGGCACAGCAGGTTGGTTATTAAGCCACTCTGCTGCCCTTACTGGAAGTGAGCAGGCTGTTTGCACAGAGGGGCCATTACCAAAGTCCCACTCCCTGAACAGCAGTGGAGTTCAGCTGTCCCTGAACCAAGATCTGCTTACAAAATTCAGGCCGCTCGCCAGACTCAGCTGTGTCTCAGGGCTCTGTTCAGCCCAGCAAGGTGGGAAAAATCCCATAATGCATCACCCTGTGTTGTGCTCTGGTAGGGATCACACCTGACACTGCCTGTGGAGTGGGAGGTGGCAGTGAGTGGGTGCCAACACCAGCTGTGCATGGGGGTGGGGGCCAGGCCAAGGGAGAGCTGGCATTGACCTGCAACAGCTGCACATCCCACAGACTGCTTGGGGATAGGCAGGGGTTAAAGTATAATTTGGTGGGCCCTGGAACCCTCCTAACCAGGTGGGCCTCACCTCCCACATGGGTGGGCCCCCTTCCCGCACTAGTGGCCCCCCCCCGCACCCTAGCTCCTACCCTCCAAACACCAGCCCCCTACCCCAACTCCTGCCCCAATCTCCATTTCCCTGTCCCCCAAATCCACCCCAGCCCCCAATATCCACCACCAAAATCTACCCCAGCCCCCAATACCTCCCCCCAAAATCCACCCCAATACCCACTCCCCTGTCACCAGTACCCACCCC
>ML682047.1:97727-288450 GCA_007922195.1 Podocnemis expansa
TGGCAGCATGGCCTGGGCCTGGCTGAGGCAGGCGGAGTGGAGGCAGGCCCCAGGTTGGGGCAGGGCCTTGAAGGGTAGAGATTTGGGGTGGGACTTGGCCCTGCCACAAAACACCCCCGCCCCCTCCCCTATCCTGCCAGAACACAGGAGAACACTGTTCCAGGGCCCACTATTTTTAGGGGTGCAGCGTTCGGGCCCCTAATAATAGAAAATGGTGCCAGAACGCTGTGTTCCAGGGCCTGCTATTTTTCAGTGGTGGGCCCCTGAATGCACCGTTCCAGCACCATTTTTTATTTTCAGGGGGCCTGGAATGCTGAGTCCCTAAAAAGAGTGAGCCCCAGAATGGCGTTCCAGGCCGTTCCAACCTACTTTAACCCCGGGGACAGGCAAAGAACTCACTTAGCAAAGCCATAAACTAGGGCCCTGATTCAGCAAAGCTCATCAGCATAGATAGACTCAGAGTCCAAGATCAGAAGGGACCAATATGATCATCTAGTCTGACATCCTGCACAATACAGGCCACAGGACTTCATCCACCCACTCCAGCAATAAGACTCTGACCTAGGACTGAGGTCCTCACATTGTGGTTTAAAGACTTTAAGGTTCAGAGAATCCACCTGTGACTTGGGCCTCCTGAGATAACCACCTGAATGTTTAAAATCAAGGCAAGCTGCAAAAGAGAGCCAAACTCTCCCAACACTGACGCAGGGGTTCAAGTGAGGGGGAATACACAGAAATGCCATTCTGGGGCTCACCATTTTTAGGGGACAGCATTCTGGAGCACAGGAACAGCAGCTGGAACGCAGTGTTCCAGTGCATTACCTCTTAATTTACCCTAGAAGTGAATTGATAAATCTAAATACTCTGCTCCAGTCACCTGCAAAAAAGACACCAAGGGGCCGGGTAGCAGGGGGCATACATGCCTACCCACCCAGCCAGGATGCCGAAGTTTATGTGGGACAAGGAGGAGGGGAGGCATTGTCAAATGTGCTGCAGGCAGCAGGAGTGAAGCCTGGCGGAGCTCACCCACCAGTGGCAAACAGGCCAGGCAGTGCTCCCCATCCCTGGACGGCGGAGTGGAGCGGAAGAATGGCTGATGGCTGTGGGCACTGGCGGAGGAGGCAAGGCAGTGCTGGTGATTACTGCCTGCTCCCTGAGGGGTTTGGTGAGTGAAGCTGGGGAAGGTGCTGGCCAGGATCCTGTGCTGCGGAGATGTGCTGAGCACCTGCCCACCCCGCCCCCAGCCATGTGTCCTGTTGTTTCATCTGCTCCTCATCCCTTGAGGGGCAAAGAGAAGCAGGAGGACATCTTGATTCTGAAATGTAAGCGCTGGCCCAGGGCGCCTGAAGAGATGGGCATGGGTGGCTTGGCTGGCTGGGAGAGTGGCTCACACATGCACACACCCTCCCACCGCGTTAGTGCAACACGTTGGACAGCACAGCAGGCAGGGATTTGGCTGGAGCGGGACTGGGTGGGGAGCTGGAGGAGTTTGGGGGACTGGAGTGGGGGCTAGTGATGGAGGGTGCTGGGGAGGTGTGGAGGGGGTTGGGGGGGCTGAAGGGGCTTGGAATGGGGCAATGGAGACAATGGGACTGAAGGGTGCTGGAGAGGTGTGGAGGGGGTTGGGAGCTGAAGTTGATGGAGTGAAGACAGGAGAGGTGGGGGGTAAGGAGGGCTGGAGTGGGGACTTGGGGGAAGGCAGCTTATGGAATGGGGATGGTGGCTGAGGAGGACAAGGGGAAAGAGGGGTCTGAGGTGGGCATTAGTGAACAAGGATGGGGTGATGTGGATTTGAGGCTGTGCTTCATTTGTCAGGAAAGAGCTGGTGGGGCTCAAAAATGCCTACCTGGGTTGGGGCCCATCCATGAAGGAGGCCCAGATGATATGGAAAGGGGACCCAGAGCTTAGGAGCGTTCCGGGCCCCACCAAATTATACTTTAACCACTGCACTGCCAGGTGGTACTTAAATCCGTCTCCCAATCAGTCACAAAACATGCTTCTGATTCCTCAAACCAGTAATAATGAAGCATAACAAAAGAGAAACAGCTCCTTTTATTGCACATCAGCTCCTCTGGTCCACACCTAGCCACTGAGTCTCTTAAAGAAATAGGTTCTCCTGATTCCAAAGGGTCAGCCACATTACCCAGATCAATATAGGTTTGGATCTTACTCAAAATAGTACGCTATTATTTAGCATAACTCAAGGGGCTTGAGTGCAGACACCAGTGTAAACAACAACAGAGTTTGTTCTCAGTTGGGTCTAACTTGGTTTTTAAATGACATTCAGCTATTTGCTCAAGTATATCCTTTTGGAGTGAGTTCTCTAGGTTAACAAGGAGGCAGTAGTTAAGTGGTCACATAGGGCTGAGAAATGCGGTGGGCTGACTGACCCCAGACTTCTGAAAGCAAAGTAGAGCAGAACACCAGTGCCAGATTCACCTCATCTTCTTGAAGAGAAATTAGCTCCCTAGTCATTCTTTAGGCCTTTGCCAAGCATAAAAGCTTTGAACTTTCAAAGCCCTCCTGTTGAGCAGCAAAGAAAGAAAATAAATCTGTCTGAATACGAAAAAAAAAAAAAAACCATGGCCCCAGGCTCCTTTGCTGGGGCTTTGACTGATTACCTTCTGGCACAAAAAGCTTTCACTGTGTTTCCATAACCTTATAGGTGTGTGGCAATTCTCCAAAAAAAGGGACATTTTAAAATTTAATTTACCCATTCTACCCTCCATCCCCCATTAGCTATCAAGCTTATTTTATTGAGCTGAAGCATGATGAGGCAGTGCTAAGTCTTCCCTAAGCCTGGAAGTGAGATGAAACAATGGCCAAAATGAGCAAAGGTCGTTGTCCAGGTCCAGAAAGACTGCAACAGGACTTTGACTACAGTCAGTCTCTGCTGCTTAAGCTAAATTCCATATATCAATGTGTGTTTCTTGATCAAAACTTGTGGCAACAATGTCTTAAAAGATTGGTTTTGTGACCTGGGCCTCCTGGAATAACCTTCTGAATGTGCCAAAATCAGGGCAAGCTGCAAAACCTGGGGCCAAACCCCCAGACAACTAACGGGTGGTACTTAAACCAGTCTCCCAGTCAGTAACAAAACATGCTTCTGATTCCCCACTCTGGTCATCAACAAGCATAACTAAATGGAAACAGCCCCCTTTGGGGCACATCAGCTCCTATGGTCCTCCCTAGCCACTGGGTCTCTTAAAGAAATAGGTTATCCTGAACCCAAAGGGCCAGCCACATCACCCAGAACAATGTGGGCTTGGATCTTACACAAAACACCATGCTGCCAGCCAATCCTTTAGTAACTACAAATAAAGGCTTACTATAAAAAGAAAAGAAACAAAATATGAGAGATGTGAAAGGGCCAAAGTGAATCACATACATGCAAATAATTTAGAGTCCACAGAAAGCAAGTCCTTGGAGAATCTGCAGTTTGCAGTTTAGTCCAACTCCTCTGGTATGCACCCAGCACCTGGGTGGGTCTCAGTCCTTTGTTCAGCCCCAGAAGAATAGTTCCAGTGGTGGGTGTTGGTTGCAGACAGACTTCAGACTGAAGACAAAATGGATATGAGGCCACTACTTTTTATCACCTTTGGCTCTCCCATGGTCTCAGAGTCCTTGCCAAATCAAAATTGAGTTGACTCACATTGTCAGTCTGGGTGACTGGTCAAACAGCTTTCTTCCTAGGCCCACTGTAGCTGGGAGTACCCTTAATGGGCCATTAAGAGGAGAATGGTTTTGCAGACACCCAGTCTGGGATTGCCTTAGAATCAAACAACTTGGAATGCACATAAAACAAATACAATCCTAATTTCTATAACAGATGTGATACCTACATATAAACCATATAATCGTTCCAAGCAGATTACAACCTTTCCGTTGATACCAAACATGGTATATCACATATGGATTATTGCAAATATGAAATATTAATATGAAAAATAATCATAACCTAGATCCAGACAGCATCACTGTTTTGGCCTGGGAAAGGTTTCCGGTTTTGCTCTCCCCCCCCCCCCCCAGCAACGCTGGTGCAGTTTATCAGGGGGAAAACATGGCATCTGTCAACATTCTGCATTCTACTACCATGAAATGTGCTACCTTTGCATACTCCCAATCACCGGTGTGTCTCACGCATGATTATAACCATTTTCTACCTTTTCAGTGTACATGTGCTCACCAGTGCAATCTCACACTGTGCATGAGTGGCCACACAGCAGTACGCCCATATTTATGCTGCACAGTGAGTAGACAGCAATGTCCATGAAATCTTAATGGAGTGTTTCTCCATTCATAAGCTTTAGTACCCAGAATGTTGGGAAATATTTCTTGCTTTGATTTTCTGTATAAGTGAATGTGTTAATACATTTGGAGCGTGTTAGTGTCTGCCGGGTATACTTACCTGTGATCCTCCCCAGAACTGGACTAAGCTGAGTGCTTTAATGATTGGCAGCCACTGTTGGCAGGCAGCCAAGGACTGTGAAGTCTGCCCAGCAATACCCTCTGACTGAGGGAGCAGCCATGCTTTGCTCAGCAGGCCGTGCGCAGACAGGCAAGGGCCATGGGCAAATAGCTGAGAGCCGTGTGGAAAAGGCCTAGAAGGTTTGCCATTATACCTAATGGGACAGCATTTTGGCGTGAAGGAGAGGGCACTCTGATTGGCTGTAGCCCTCAGTATTTAAGGCGAAGTCTGAGGAAAAGGTTGGTGGCTGTGGTTGGTGGTTGAGAGTGAGTGTGTGTAAGGGGAGGGAAGGAGAGTCAATGAGGGGAAGGTTGTGAGAGAGAAGGAGAGAGTGAGTGTGTGGGTGTGTTGAAGACTGCAGAGCCTTGGAGATTAACTTCTAGCAGGCTGAAGAGGAAGAGACCGTCGCTGAAGTCCCTGAAGAAGCAGGCACTCATCGAGCTTTGGACTCAACTGCAGATTGAGCTCAGCCTGCACGGACATTGCTTTGGGGCGAAAGACTCTTGATACAGGCCTGGCTAGATATAGCCCAGGAGCAGACGTGCCAGGCCTGGAGGAGCAGACGGAGTCCAGGAGCGATGTGGGACAACCCAGGAGAAACGGACAGAGATCAAGAACAGCACCCTTGAGGCGAAGAACAACAGTGAGACCTCAAAGAGGGCTTCCTTGATATGGGAAGTGTTTGGGCTGTTTGTAAGGGATCAATGTATGTTTATGAGGGGTTAATGTTTGTAAGGAATCAATGTGTTATATGCCTGTTAGTCGTAACAAGTTTTTGAATACCCTGTCTCCCATTCTACCCCTCCCCTCACCTCCCCTTCAATAAATGTTAAAGGTGTTGAACGTATAGACAGCCTGGTCTCTTGCAGTTTCACACAGAAAGCACGTGATTGTGGGATGATAGATGACCAGTGGGTCAAAAATCTGTGCAGGGAATAAGGGTCCAAATTCGAGTGGAACAGTGTGCAATAAATTTTCCCCTAACAAGAATGTAGCCCTCTACTCTGCCTGGTGGAAGGTTTCAATTTGTAACTGCCTATGCTTACAGTACAGACCTTTGAACTAGTCCAGAAATTAGCTTGGTGAGTCAGTGACACTGTTAAACAGGTCAGGGTCAGTGTGAAGGATGACAACACACAGCTTCATTGTGGGCTTCAATCAATGTGCTCTTCACAGTCCAAAAGGACAATATTTATACTAGCAAAGAGTTGTAATCTGTATCTAATTTAGCACAGATCTGCATATGTGTCCTTCATAAAATCAAACCATTTGAGAAGGCAACAATCTAAGGGAGGCAGCACGTCAATGCAAAGATGATAACATGTTCCACAGAACATCTGTGGAAAACTTGATGCTAAGCGTGCAGTTTATCTTTCGCCCCCTTCTTCCTACTTGAGTAAAAAGAATCTTAAAGAAAAACCATCTAGTTACGCAGCAACATTGTCATTGTATGTCACTTTATAACATTGCATTTTATCAGCTGGTTGAAGAGTCAGACAATGGCTCTATGTACAACAGGAAGGCTCATGTCTGACCAACCTGATTGCCTTCTATGATGAGATGATTGGCTCTGTGGATATGGCCACTACACAGCAGGGGGCAGATTCCACCCACACTCCTCCATTGCGGCTCTGCTGCTCCGTAGCGCAGGCTGGATTCTGGCAGTGCAGGCCGGATTCTGCCCGCAGCAAGGGCCTCAAAGATTTTTTTCTGCCAAAAAGGGGTCCCCAGCCTTCAAAAGGTTGGGAACCATTAGACTATAAAGTGAATAGAAAGCTAGATAGGCCATCGGGTTCCTCAGGTAGTGATCAGTGAATCAGTGTCCAGTCAGCAGCTGGTAACAAATGGAGTGACCCAGGGATCAGTGTGCCAGGGGTTGGTTTTGTTCAGCGCCTTCATTAATGATCTAGCAGATAGAGCGAGTGCACTCTCAGAAAGTCTGCAGATGACAATAACCTGGGAGAAGGATGGTAGATACACTGAAGAGTAGGGATAGGTTATAAAGTGATTTAGATAAATTGGAAGATTGAGCCAAAAGAAATCTGATGAGGTTCAACAAGGAGAAGTGCAGTGTCCTGCACTTAGGGCGGAAGAATCCCATGCACTGGTACGGACTGAGGACCAACTGGCTAGACAGCATGTCAAGGCTTTTTCCCCACTCTCGCACTGAGTGCAGAAGGTGGGGCCTGCAAGAGGCCTTAAAAGCCACTGGCCTTAAAGCTTGCTCGTAGAAGTCTCCAAGGCCTCCAATTCCTGGCCTTGGAGTGGTATCGCTGCCACCACCCAAATGCAAAAAAACCTCTTGAGACCCGGGAAGACGCACTTGGGAATTCCTCCCTGTGAGGTACTTGCAATCCTGTTTATTCCTCTCTCAGGAAAGTGACTGGACCCCAGCTGCCTACGAGCTAGAACTGGAACAGGGTTCCCTCTAGTAGCTGCCTGTGCAATCTAAGGCACGTGCACACAAACCTCTTGCCTTCCAGAACACAGAACCAGAACTTACTTCAAAGGTAACATCTTTAATCAAAAAGAACAGATAATAAACACAGAGAGTTGCTTCTCTGGGAATTAACTTAGGTAGTTGCGGGGAGGGGGGGTTACATGTGCTCAGCACAGAGAAATCCAAGAAACAAGCCAAAAAACAAAGAAAATACCCTGACTGCGTCTAAGTAAACATTCCCTGTTCTACCCACGCCTGGTCAGTAACAAATTTAACTTATCTTTGGTAAAGATATTGCTGGATTCTTCCTCAGGCCCCCTCTGGCCTCCTCCTGATCCTTCCAGGAGCTCTGCTACATCCAAACAGGCACAGGTAAGGCTGCTGTTCCCATTCAAAAAGCTGTGCTTCGTTCCTATTGGCTGTCCTGGGACTCACTGACCAGATAGTTAACCCCTTCCTCCCCAAGGGTTATTACACAGCAGTTCTGCAGAAATGAGCCTCATGTTTACAGTGGACAAGAAGCTGGACATGGGTCATCAGTATGCCCTTGTTGCCAAGAAGGCTAACAGCAGATTGAGCTGTATTAGTAGGATCATTGGCAGCACACCAAGGGAAGTGATTATCCTCCTCTGTTCAGCACTGGTGTGGCCACATTTGGAGTGTTGTGGCTAGTTTTGGACCCCCTGCTATAGGAAGGATGTAGACAAATTGGAGAAAGTCCAGTGGAGGGCAGTGAGCACAGTGGATGGAGCACATGACTTAAGAGAAGAAACTGAGGGAACTGAGCTTGTTTAATCTGCAGAAGAGAAGAATGAGGGAGGATTTGATAGTGGCTTTTAACTACCTGAAAATTCCAAGGGATTCCATGGAGGACAAAGTAAGGTTGTTCTCAGTGGTAGCAGATGACAGGACAAGGCATAATGGTCTTAGACTGCAGTGAGAGAGATCCAGGTTAGATATTAGAAAAAACTTTTTCCCTAAGAAGGTGCTTGTAATAATCTTGAGGGTTCATTAAAGATGATACTACAGAATGAGTAAGGAATAGAACTTTAATCATACAGATAGGTATCCAGGTGTGTACCTGGGAGCAGCCATGTTAAATCTTCTCTGGAGCACGTCTCCCAATTTACACAACAATGGCCCATGCTAGGGAGTCTCTAAATTCACAGCCTTCTACAAGCATATCACTACATCTTCCTCCCTAAGGAAAAGAAGCAAACAGTTAGATACATATAAAAGCTAGCTAATAATACATGCACTAACATCTAACAACACATAACAGCTATCTAAAAAAAACATGCAGAAGGAGAGTCCATAAATCCAGAATCTGAACTTCCTAGAGAGGAGAGGTTACTAGCACATCACTCTCAAGTGAGTCTTTACCACCCACTTCCCTTACATATCCTAGCAAGTCTCTATGAGTCTTTCTGGACATTTGATGACCGATTAGATCTTCTCAGTACTGGTCCTTCGTTCAGGTCTGAATTCTCTTGTTCCCTGATGGTTTCATTACCATGTGTTGAAGATATTGGATCAGTAAGGGGAGGCATGCCAGAATCTACCTCAACTTCCACGGTGTTGGAACTTTCTGGAATAAGTCATAGATCCCGTCGATTACGTCGAAATGTGTCCCCTTGATCTGTGTGGACCACGTAAGACCGCGGATGCAGCTGTTTTTTAATAGTACCTCTTTGTCCCCAGGTATTAGAAGAGTGATGCCTCAGGCACACTCTATCACCTGGGTTAAGGGATGGAAGATCACGAGCCCTTCTATCAAAATAATATTTCTGCTTCCACTTCTGGTTTTCTTTCATCTTCCGAATGTTAGCATTGTTCTTAGATTGCAGCAATTTATCAGTAATAGGTAAGTTAGATCTGATCCTTCTTCCCATTAACAGCTGAGCTGGAGAAAAGCCATTCTCTAGGGGTGTACTTCAGTAGACCAGCAATTCTGTATACAGATCACCTCCACTTTCAAAAGTCTTTTTCATCAGGTTCTTTACTGTCTGTATAGACCTTTCCACCAGTCCGTTTGATATGGGATAATTGGGACTGGAAGTTTCATGATGAAAATCCCAATCTAAGGCAAACTGCCTGAATTCTGCACTTGAAAGTTGTGGCCCATTGTCGCTGAAGACCTCATCAGGAATTCCATGTCTGGAGAAAATTCCTTTCATGCCAGTGATCACTGAATTACTATTAGTACTGTTCAGTGTGCAAATTTCTGGATATAAAGAGTAATAATCAGTGACTATTAAGTAATCCTTGGAACGCCAGGTAAATAAATCCACACCTACCTTCTCATAAGGTCTCTGTGGAACAGGATGGGGTCTCAGTGTCTCTGCCTGTTGGCATGGCCTGTATTTCAAGCACTAAAAGCAGTTTTTTACCACATTGGTAATGTCTTGATTGATCCACGGCCAATACATGACCTCTCGTGTTCATTCTTTGCACTTCTCAATTCCTAAGTGACCTTCATGAATCTTCTGTAACATTTCTTTTCGGAGGCTCCGTGGTATTACAACCTTACCACCTTTGAAAATCACCCCATCTACCACAGTCAGTTCATGCCTGCAGTTCCAATAGTCTCTTATACTTAGAGAGCAACTGCTTATTATTTCAGGCCATCCTTTAATTATCACCTCTTTGAGGAGTCCCAACGATTCATCTTTCTCAGTCTCTTCTCTTATGCGTTGCAGTCTTCTGTTAGTTATGGGATTTGCACTCACAATCATATCTACATAGGCTTGCACTTCTGTTTCCAGTGTCTTCTCGGGTACCATAGTTGGTACTGCTCTGGAAAGTGCATCTGCAGTGAACATAAATTTGCCTGGTGTGTAGGTCACCGTAAATTGTATTTCTGCAATTTGATCATCATTCTTTGAATCCTTAAGATACAGTCATTTAGTGGTTTGTTAAATAATGCAATCAAGGGCTTGTGATCTGTTTCAACTTCCACTCTCTGTCCATAAATATACTGATTGAATCTCTCACAGGCAAACAAGATTCCTAAAAGCTCCTTCTCAATCTGTGCATATCTAGTCTCTGCATCAGTCAGTGATTTGGATGCATATGCCACAGGTTGCCAGCAATCTTCATGTTTCTGTAAAATCACGGCACCCAACCCCGACTGTGATGCATCCGCTGAAATTTTAATAGGCTTCTCTGGAGCAAAAAATTTCAATACTGGTTCCTATATCAAGTCTTGTTTTAAACTTCTCCATGATTCCTCCTGTGCAGCATCCCAGCACCATTCATTTTTGTCCTGTAGGAGTTGTCTCAATGGTGCCGACTTGGCAGAAAGATTGGGTATGAATTTTCCAAGATAGTTAACCATTCCCAGGAACCGTTGGACATCTTTCTTTGACTGGGGACATGGCATCATTTCAATGGCTGAAATCTTCCTCTTATCCGGTTTTACACCTTCATGAGAAACAATGTCCCCTATAAAAGTCAGTTCTCTAACTCCTAACAGACATTTGTCCTTATTTAGTTTGAGGTTTGCGGCTCTAGTTGCATCTAACACTTGCCGAAGCCGACGATCATGCTCCTCTTTTGTAGAGCCCCAGATAATGATGTCATCCATGGAGGTGTCCACACCGCTAATATGTTCATAGATCATGTGTACAGTTTTGTGATACACCTCTGGTGCTGAAGCTATGCCGAAAGGTAAGCGTAAAAACCTATATCTTCCGAAAGGAGTATTAAATGTGCATAATTTTGAGCTTTCCTCTGTTAATTTTAGCTGCCAAAATCTAGAAGATGCATCCAATTTACTGAAGTATTGAGCATTTGCAAACTGAGCCATAATCTCTTCTCTAGTTGGTAGTTTGAAATGTTCTCTTTGTATAGCTCTGTTGAGGTCTCTGGGATCTAAGCATATGCATAGCTGGCCATTACTTTTTTGCACTATAACTAGGGAGCTCACCCACTCCGTTGGCTCCTCTATTTTTTGTATTACTTTCATTGCTTCCATCCTTTCAAGCTCAGCCTTGAGTTTATCATGGAGTGCAAATGGCACCTTTCTACATGGATGAATGACTGGAGGGATCTGCTTGTTTATGCAGATTGTATGTTCACCTTGCAAGCAACCCAATCCCTGAAACAGGTCCTGATATTCTTCAAGGAGTGCCTCATAGCCAGATGCAGGCCTATCTTGTAGTGAGAGCACCCTTTTTACCAGATTCAGTTTCTCACAGGCGGCCAAGCCCAAAATTGGTGTCACCTCCTGTGGCACTACAATGAAAGGCAACCTGTACATGGTGTTCTTATGGTTAACGCTAGCGAAGCAGCATCCTTGCACAAGTATATTTGTTCCAGAATACCCAGTTACTTTTATGTTTGTTGGTCCCAGCTTGGGTCTTATTCTCAGTCTCTCATAATCTCGTGTAGACAGAATGTTAACCTGAGCTCCTGTGTCTAGTTTCAGTGGAATGATTGTTCCATTCACTGACAGAGGCAGTATCCAGTCCCTCTCACCAGGTTTGCTTGATCCCAGTACATCTACAAAGCACTCCTCAGTAACTAAATGCACTTGATTTTTGCGCCTTTGGGATCTGTAGCAGTTTGCAAAATGATTAAGTTTCCCACAGTTATGACAGAGTTTCCCATAGGCAAAACACTGTTTGGGACCATGCCGTGATCCACACTTGCCACAAGACCATCTGGACTCAGTCTTCCTGATAGCAGAGTTTGGTTCCACATTGTGATTTGAACCACTCTGGCTACATGCTGTTTGTCTAAGGGCATGCACTGTCCCTTCTGGTGAATTCAGCTCTTTTACTTGTGTTTTCACCATTTCAGTGGCCCTACGTATTTGAATCATAGAATCATAGGGTTGGAAGGGACCTCATAGGTCATCTAGTCCAACCCCCTGCCAGAGGCAGGACCACTCCCACTTAAACCATCCCAGTCAGGGTTTTCTCCAGCCGGGCCTTAAACACCTCCAAAGATGGAGACTCCACCACCTCCCTCAGCAGCTCATTCCAAGACTTCACCACTCTCCTGGTAAAAAAGTTTTTTCTAATATCCAGCCTCGACCTCCCTAACCGCAACTTGAGACCATTGCTCCTCATTCTGTCCTCCATTACTACCGAGAACAGTCGAGCTCCATCTTCCTTAGAGCATCCCTTCAAGTAGTTGAAGGTTGCTATCAAATCCCCCCTCAATCTTCTCTTCTGCAGACTAAATAAGCCTAATGCTTCCAGTCTTTCCTCATAGGGCTTGTGCTCTAGCCCTTTAATCATTTTGGTTGCCCTCCTCTGAACTCTCTCTAGCATGTCCCTGTCCTTTTTGTAGTGGGGAGCCCAAAACTGAACACAGTATTCTAGATGTGGCCTCACCAGTGCAGAATAGAGGGGAATGATCACATCACTCGATCTGCTGGTAATACTTCTTTTGATGCAGCCCAGTATGCCATTGGCCTTTTTGGCAGCAAGAGCACACTGCTGACTCATATCCAGCTTCCCATCCACCATGACCCCCAGGTCCTTTTCTACACTGCTGCTACTTAGCTGAATGTTTCCCAGCCTGTAGCAGTGCATAGGGTTTTTTTGTCCCAAATGCAGGATTTTACACTTATCCTTATTGAATCTCATAAGATTTCTATTGGCCCACTGTTCCAATTTATCTAGGTCTCCCTGAATCCTGTCCTTGCCCTCCAACGTGTCTACTGGTCCTCCCAGCTTGGTGTCATCCGCAAACTTACTGAGAATGCAGTCTATTCCATCATCCAGATCATTGATGAAAATGTTGAACAGAACCGGCCCCAGGACCGACCCCTGGGGCACACCACTCGTGACCGGTTGCCAGCTAGACATGGAACCATTGATTCCTACACGCTGAAACCGTTGATCTAGCCAGTTCTCTATCCACCTTATAGTCCACCTATCCAAACCATAATTCCTTAATTTGCCAATGAGAATGCTGTGGGAAACTGTATCAAAAGCCTTGCTAAAATCAAGGTATAGCACATCAACGGTGCTTCCCACATCCAGAAAACCAATCATCTGCTCATAGAAGGAAATGAGATTGGTCAGGCATGATTTACCCTTGGTAAATCCATGCTGACTGTTCCTGATCACTTTATTTTCCTCTAAGTGTGTGAGGATGGATTCTTTGAGAATCTGCTCCATAATTTTTCCAGGGATTGAGGTGAGGCTGACTGGTCTATAATTCCCTGGATCCTCCTTTTTCCCTTTCTTGAAAATAGGCACTACATTTGCTTTTTTCCAGTCCTCTGGCACCTCCCCCGTTCTCCATGAGTTTTGAAAGATAACGGCCAGTGGTGCGGCTATTTCGTCGGCCAATTCCCTTAGCACCCTTGGATGCAGTTCGTCCAGCCCCATGGACTTGTGCACTTGCAGCTTCTTTAAGCAGTCCCTAACCTGACCTTCTGTCACCAAGGGCCTGTCTTCTTCTCTCCCATCTGCCACACCCATGGTAGTGGGCTGGGAGCTGACCCTGCCTGTGAAAACTGAAGAAAAAAATGCATTGAGCACTTCAGCTTTTTCCTCATCCTCTGTCACCAGGATGCCTGCCCTATTCAGCAAGGGGCCTACACCATCCCTGATCCTCTTTTTGTTACTAATATACTTGTAGAACCCCTTCTTGTTATCCTTCACATCCCTCGCTAGCCGCAACTCCATTTGTCCTTTGGCCTTTCTGATTTTATCCCTGCAGTCCCTAGCAATATCTTTATATGCCTCCTTGGTCATCTGACCAAGCTTCCACTTCCTATAAGCATCCTTTTTATGCTTAAGCTCAGAGCAGAGTTCTCTGCTAAGCCATTCTGGCAGCCTCACATGTTTGTTCTTTCTCCTAATTGGAATGGCAACTTCCTGTGCCCTTAGCAGAGTTTTTTTAAAATATAGCCAACTCTCTTGGACTCCTTTCCCCTTCAGATTAGCTTCCCAAGGGATCCTGCCCATCAGTTCCCTGAGGGAGCCAAAATCTGCTTTTTTGAAGTCCAGGGTTTTTGTTTTGCTTTTTTCCTTCCTTCCTTTAATCAGCATCCTGAACTCAACCATGTCATGGTCACTACTGCCTAGCTTGCCATTTACCTCTACGTCCCTGATCAATTCTTCCCTGTTTGTGAGCAGCAAGTCGAGCAGTGCAAGGTCCCTAGTTGGTTCCTCTAGCATTTGTACTAGAAAGTTGTCCCCAACACTCTCTAAAAATCTCCTGGATTGCCCATGCACTGCTGTATTGGCCTCCCAGCAGATGTCAGGGAAATTGAAGTCCCCCATGAGCACCAGGGCATGTGATCTAGAAGCTTCCGCTAGTTGTCCATAGAACACCTCATCCACCTCCTGCTTCTGGTTTGGTGGTCTATAGCAGACACCCACCACAACATCCCCCTTGTTGCTTTCCCCTCTCAATGTAACCCACAGACTTTCTACAGGCATGCTTCCACTTCCATAATGGAGCTCTGAGCAGTCATAGAGCTCTTTTACATATAGTGCTACTCCTCCCCCTCTTCTTCCCTGCCTGTCCTTCCTGAACAGTTTATAACCATCCATGGTAGAACTCCAGTCGTGCAGACTATCCCACCACGTCTCTGTTATTCCTATGATATCATAGTTCCCTGTCTGTGCTAATATTACCAATTCTTCTTGCTTATTTCCCAGGCTCCTCGCATTAGTGTATAGGCACCTAAGATATCCGGCCGATTGCCCTATTTTGTCATGTTGATTTCCAATTCTATTAAATAAACCTCCTTGCATTTTTTCTAGGAGTTCTCCTCCCCCACTCTCCTCGCGTACTGGGGCTTCAGTAGAGCCCTTAAGACATTTGTTTGATCCCCCCCCCCGTGTTCCAACTACCTTCTCTTTTATTGCTGGTGCTACAGTCCCAGCACCCCCAAGTTCCATCCCTCCCCCCAGATCACCCACATTGTTACTTACCTGTGGGCTTTGGTCTCCTTCCCCCATTGAACCTAGTTTAAAGCCCTCCTCACTAGGTCAGCCAGTCGGTGCCCAAATATGCTCTTCCCCTTCTTGGACAGGTGAAGGCCATCTCTGCCTATCAATCCTCTGTCCTGAAACAGGACTCCATGGTCAAGGAAGCCAAATCCTTCCTGACGACACCATCTTCGCAGCCAGGCATTCACCTCCAGGATACATCTCTCTCTCCTTAGGCCTCTAGCCTTGACTGGAAGGATCGAGGAGAACACCACCTGTGCTCCAAACTCCTTCACCCTCGCTCCCAGAGCCCTGAAGTCACCTTTGATCTGCTGAGGATCACCTCTCGCAGTATCATTGGTACCCACATGGATAAGCAGCGTGGGGTAGTAGTCTGAGGGGCAGATGATTTTTGTCAATCGCTCCATTACATCACGGATATGGGCACCTGGCAGGCAGCATACCTCTCTAGAGGCCTTGTCAGGGCGACAGATGGGTGCCTCCGTTCCTCTCAGGAGAGAATCCCCAATCACCACAAGCCTACGCTTCCTCTTAGGTGAGGTGGCTGTGATCTGACCAGCCTTTGGGGTGGATGGCATCTCCTCTACCTCCTGCATCGTGTCCAGCACCGCATAACGGTTCCTCACCACAATGGATGGTGGGATGTGAGCAGGCGTGGAGCACCGTCTACTACCAGAGGTGACCAGCTGCCACTGTCCTCCGTCCGCCATAGGCATCCCATCCATTTCCAGAGCTGTGGCAGTAGCCCTTGGTACTGGGATAGGGACCTCCTCCTTGCAGGTCTCATCGTGGACACTGTCAAGGAACTTTTCTAGGGCATAGATACCCCTGAGGCGTGACACCTCCTCCTGTAGCTCTCCTACCTGTTTCCGGAGAGATGCCACCAGAAGGCACCTATCACATAGGCTCATCTCCCTAGCCTGATGATCAGTGGCAGGACAATGAAGGCCACAGTCCTTGCAAATCCACACCAGGATCTGGGTGGAGATATCCATTGTCAGACACTCTGTCTGGGTAGAAACAGAGCTAAAGGAAATAGCAGGGGCACTGGCGCCAGCAGTACGGCTCCTCTTCACCATCTTGGCCTCACCAAACTCCTCCCCAACCTCCCTCGCAAACTCCCCTGTTTGCTGTCCCCTGTTCGCTGTCCCCTGGTTTCATTCAAAGAGATCTCTCCCTCTCTGAGCAGTCTTTCTCTTAATCCATTGTTTGTAATGCCACAAATCAGTCTATCTTTGATCAGAGACTCTGCCAAGCCACCAAAGTTACAGCTTTTACTGAGTTTCCTTAATTCTGTAACATATTGGTCTATGGTATTATCCGGTTTTTGCATGCATGTAAAAAATCTATGCCTCTCAAAAGTCACATTCATTTTTGGCAAGCAATATTCCTCAAACTTAGTCAGTATAGTGTTTAAATTCATGCTTTCACCATCTTGAAATTCAAAGTTATTATATACATCCAGTGCCTCCTCCTCAACAACATGCAAAAATATAGATGATTTCTGGTTTTCATCTTTGTTCTGTGCTCCAATGGCAGACAAATACAACAGAAATCGCTGCTTAAACTTTAGCCAGTTTTCTGCAACATTACCAGACATTTGGAGAGGTGAAGGAGCCTGTAAAACATCCATTGTTAGAGCTTACACTTACTTGCTGAAAGCTTTCTTTGTTTTCAGAGATCCCTGATGTTTTGCTGTTTTCAGGTGCAAATGCAGGAATTTTCCTCCAAGTCTTTTTAGTTTCCAAACTCATTCCCCATCTTCTGACACCATGTAATGATCTTGAGGGTTCATTAAAGATGATACTACAGAATGAGTAAGGAATAGAACTTTAATCATACAGACAGGTATCCAGGTGTGTACCTGGGAGCAGCCATGTTAAATCTACTCTGGGGCACATCTCCCAATTTACACAACAATGGCCCATGCTAGGGAGTCTCTAAATTCACAACCTTCTACAAGCATATCACTACAGTGCTGAAGCACTGAACAGCTTTCCTAGGGAGGTGGTGGAATCTCCATTCCTGGAGGTCTTTAAGGCCCAACTTGACAAAGTCCTGGCTGAGATGTTTTGGTTGGTGTAGCTCTTGCTTTGAGCAGGGGGTTGGACTAGGTGACCTCCTGAGATCGCTCCCAACCCTAATCTTCTATGATTCTAAGGCTCTTCTCCTGTCCAAGATGCTACAAAGGCACAAAGCCCTGGTCCCTCAGCTGTAGGAATGGCAAGCCATTCCAGTAGCAAATTACAGGCAATATCAGAAAAACGTAACAGTTCTGCAGTTTCATTCCAAAGGGGCAGCCATGTTAGTCTAGTCCAGCAAAAAAGAATAAGGAGTCCTGTGGCACTTAAAGACTAACAGATTTATTTTTCACAGATCTACCACTGTTCTGTGCAGCATCATCATTCTGTGCAGCACAAACATCAGTTGATGCTGTCCAAGCTGCTAGCAATATGACACAGAATTGAAGTCCTCCAAATGTTTGTGCATTTTCCTCTTAATGAACAGCTCTCAAATGAACAAATGGGTTTGTACAGTGCATCTTCCATCCTTTCAACTGAAAGCAGGGCCAGTTCGAGCCATAAGCCAATGAGGCCTTGGCTCAGGTTGGCCCAGTTTAGGGGTGCCACAGCACCACATCTGGGGTAGGGCAGGCAGGCCCATGGGGCAGACCCTGTTCCCTCATCCCACTTCTGGGCCAACCCCTCCCACCTCAGGACAGAACAACCAGCTCAGGGGAGGGGCAGGAGAGCAGAGTCCAACCCATGGGCTGGCTTGTTCTGCCCCTGGACCAGCTGTTCTGCCCTAGGATTGGGGAGGACCAGCCCAGAGTGACGGCCAGGTTCTGCCCTCCCCCCCAGAGGGGGTGCACAAAAGAAATAGCTGGCTCAGGGCGCCAGAGCCTCTTGAGCCAGCCCTGACTGAAAGAAACAAAATGAAAGCTTTAGAGTATTATCCAAATCCAGATGGCTGTAGTCTACAGCAGTGGTTCCCAATCTTTTCTCTGCTGTGGCACACCTTGATACCTTTAATTATTTTGAGGCATACCACCATATAGTTGTCAAGTGAACTCATGAACATTCATGAGCAATCCAGAACCCTTCCAGTGTTTTTTCTAAAAATTCCATAGCACACCTGCTCAGGCCAAAGGGCACACTGGTGTGCTATGGCACACTGCTTAGGAAACACTGGTCTACAGGCACCTGCTACTTTCATGCTCCAGTTGGTGCCCAATGTTGTCCTTCGGTCAGGTGTAGAATTCAGGCAGCACTGAGCATCATCCTACAAAAGACATTCCGAGAAAGTGCCTCTGAACTGCAAAGTGCCTCATACTTCACTGTTCCAAATTCATCATACCACAGCCCAAGTGCCACAGGAGTCGGCTTGGCTTTTCTGTATACAGACTAACATGGCTCCTATCTGGGACAACTTATTCATGAAAATACTAGGCTATATGGAATTTACAGCCATGGAGAATGGTTACAGCTTGAGAGCAGAGTGTTTCTCATGTGGAAGATGGGATGGATGGATCCAGCTATTGCCATCGCTCTGCAGGGCATCTTTGCACTCCAGGAAATGGAGCGACTGAGGTTTCCAGTGGCCCCAGCTATGGTTCTTCTTCAAGCGTTGCTCGGATACATTCAGTAATAGGTGTATGTGCCTCAGTGCACGATTGGTCAGAAACCTTTTCAGCCCTAGCCTGTCAGAGCAGGGCTGGTGACCAGTGCCCCCTGGCCATCCCATGGCTATACATATGGCCACAGCCCTGCCCCTCTTCAGTTCCGTTTTTCCACCCTCAGTGATGGTATCAGAACAACCTGCTCCTTGCAATCACTCAAGCAGCAGGTTGTTTGCCTTGTTTATAAGCCACTCACTCGTTTGGGAGAACCTCTTCATCAGCATCGTTTCACCAGAAAGCACTCCCATACAGTGCTCAGCTATGGAGCAGGAACACCGTTCCTCCTTGCTGCCTGCCATGCCAGGGTTCAAACCATGTGCTGCCTGTGGCAAGACCTTCCCACGGGATGATCCTCACAAGAAGTGCCTCCGGCGCCTGGGCAAGGCCCATCTGGTCACCGATTGCTCTATCTGCTGGTCCTTTAAACCTAGAACCATAAAAGACAGAGAGCAAAGACGCCATGCATTGGCCCCAGAGCAAGTGCAGCAGCCTATCCCCCAAGCTTCGGGGCTACCTTGGGCACCATCCTGGCATAGCTCTCCCAGAGAGTAGAAGAAATGCTCGGTACCAGCCTCGGTACTGAAGCGTCAGCGCTGCTCCACATCTCCCCGGAACCAGCAGGAGTCGGTACCAATTCCCTCCATCCCAGAGGCCTTTGAGGCAGCAAAGGCACTGCTTCTCCTGCCAGCACCTCCCACCCTGGTACCACCCAGAAAGAGGGGCAAACCGACCTTCCTTTTGGATGCCTGGTCACCGCGAAAAAGGCACTGAACTCCCTCACCATTTTCAGTACCAAGCTCCCTGGTATCAGAAACAGAGGCCCAAGAAGAGGCTTCTGGTATGTAGAGAAATTCTCAGTAAGCAGGGGCCACAAACTTAGTGAGGTGTGGAGCTTTATTCTACACAGCTGTGGGCCCAAGGGCAAATAACCAAGAGCCCTGAGAATAGTGTACATTATCCTTATATAGTGACATATTACATGATATTACAAAGCATAAACTATTGCTGTATAGCCAATTAAGTTCTGGGTCCATCCTTTTTGCACCAAAATTCCCCCAATTACAACCCCTTCTTTTGACCTGCCTTACCCCCACATAACCTCCAATCATAATTCATCTGTGCCATAGGCCTCTGGCCTTGCCATACAGCTGGCCCAAACAGGTTTTCTTTCATCTGGGGTAGACTGACCTTTTAGAATTCTGCAAATAAATCCAAACACTTTCTCTGTCTCCAAATTTCAGTACACAGTTTGTCCATGAAGCATGGATACAGACACAACAGAGCTCTTTACAGCATACCTTATCAGTTAATTACTTATACTGGCCCTCTTCCAGGTGTGCCAGAGAAACTGCAGCTCCTCCCCCCCCCCCCAAAGCTTACTAACCTATCTGTGTTTCAACGGTGTTAGGCCTCAGCACACTGTTAGGCCTCAGCCACGGAATTCCTCCACAGGTACCATTAGGGGACAGAGCCCAAGAGCCTCCCCTTGATGCAGTATCACTTTGTCTCCCCCAGCACCGCTGGCACCACCAACCAAAGTTCCCATGGTGCCAAAGCCAAGCCCAACACTGCTCCGGTGATCCCTGAGCCCCCAGAAGGGGACCTTGAGAGGGAGTAAACGGCCCCAACCATGGTCCTCGGTACTGACACCTTACAGGTACCAACCCCATGAGTGGTCACCTCAGGAGACCCCTTCGCTCTCCCGCAGTACAGACTGGCCTAGCCCAGCTCCGTGTCCCCAGTACTCGACAGAGCCCTGGCCCTCAGGCCCTGATCCTATACAGGGGACCTCATGGTGCCCTTTGATTTCCTTTGCTGTGTGTGTGCTCATGGGGGGTTAGAGGCTCATTCATTCCTGGGAACTAGTGACACTCTATTTGGCCCTGGGCTCATGTCACCTTCGGAGCTCATAACAGTTTCCTGCACTCTAGCATGCCGGAGATTGCCAGAGCATGATGGCAAACTCTTGGGTCCATCACTTCTGTCACAGATACTGCAGGACAAAAGTCCCAGGTCCCTGCAGGAGCTTTTTCCTTTCTTGCCTACTACCCAGTGCCATCTCAAGGGATGGTGGAAGTGGCCTTAGGCTTTGGACAATTTCCCCAAGACCCTCTCCCGAGGTCTAGAAAGGTGAGGGAATTAGACTTGTTAGGTCAGAAGGCTTATTCCTCCTCTGCCTTCCAGCTCAGAATAGCCAACCACCAAGCTCTGGTGGCCAAGTACATCATGGACATATGGGAGTCCATGAATAAATTCAAGCATCTACTCCCCCAAGAGAATAGGGCAGACTACAATGCCTTTGTTGAAAAGGAGAGGCTGGCATCCCAGGACTTGCTGTTATCCTCCTGCGACGCTGTAGTCCTGAGACAGGCAGCATGGCTTCAGGAGGCAAGTGCGCTCCCCTCCTCCTAGTAGGTCATTTTAGACCTCCCTTTCAAAGGCAAGTTCCTGTTCATGGAAGGAACAGATGCTGCCCTCTGCGGTGACCAGGACCCCCAAAGGGACTTAAAATATTTGGGCATGCTACCCTCCTGGCCCACTAGCTGCCCTCCCAGCCCGTAATGGGCATCCAGCAATCTCTACACCCTGCATGGTTTGTTTTCCTCAGGGTCTTTCTCCCCAGTTAGGATGGTGAAGGATACCCTGAGCCCCCCACCCCCCACCCCAGGCCTCACACCACTTACCCCTGAAGGCAAATTGAATTAATGTGACACTGAGGCTTTCCACTCTTCAGCACAACGTTAGTTGAGCCCTTATAGGGCGATGAGGGACCAAACATACATCCCTTGTGGTCAGGGGGGAGTATAATTCAGTAGCAGGGTGCCATGCAAATCGCCTCTTGGAATGATATTCCTGGCAGTTCTGTTGCCTCTTCCTTGGTGGCATTCCTCTAAGATTGCCATGTCCCGGGTACCCCATACACTTGATAGCTATGAGGACATGCCTGGGACAGGGCTTTGGCTGCCAGGCCACAAGTGCAATTACCAAAGACCCTTTGGGTCATGGTATTGGAGGGTCGACCCCACTTCCCTCCCTTCCCCCAACACCCCGTAATTGATTAGGCTGCTGGCAGGTGGCCCAATGGGACACCTCAGTGGAGGTTTGTAAGGGACTATACCCCATTCTCAGGTATAGTTTACGAGTTTCAGCTTTGGGTCCTTTACTTTGGGAAGGGGACTCCTTTGCAAAAAAAAGGGAGTGGTGGTGACACAGGAGGATTCCCTAGATGTCAACCTCCCAATTTTCAAGGTGCTGTGGTGACTACCATCTCTCTAGGATCAGTGGTAAAATGCCATCAACTGGCTCATTATTGGGGTGGACCACATGGTCATCGTCCCCTTATCCTCCCAGCCAAGTTCATTCATCGGTCCAGGTTATGTCATACCTTACTCCTCCGTTAACGCTTTGCCCCTTTGGGGTTGTATTGGTGGGCATTAGGTTTTCAGTTTTCCTTATCAGGCACCGGGTCAGTACAAGGTGGGTGCACCCTCGTTGGTTGCCTTCCCACATCATGTGACCATGTCCCCTCCCGCTTCCAGAATACGGCGCCTTTGACTTTGCCAATTCCCTGAGGCAGACACATCTCCCATCACATCCCAGTGTATTGGAGATCAGTGTAGTCCTGTTCTGGTCCCCGCCGCCCCCCTGGGAAATACCCCATGCTGTACCCCCAGGACCAGGCACACTCCTTCAGTGAGTTGTGTCATTCTTAGTCCAGTGTGCTCACGCATTCCGAGGGCACATCACCTCTCGCTGTACTAATACCCCCACCTTCATCTATAAGGGGGAGATCTGTGACTCCTGGAGCCTTCCTGTCAGGGGATGGGGACTCTTCTCAGAGCAGACCCCTTATGTTGCCTTCCTCCTCCCATCCCAGTTAGGGGCAACATTCATCCAGTTGGGAGGACAGCCCTTCCTGATCACAAGGTTTTTCCACCAAAGTGTTTGGGGGAGCCCCTTGGTCCTAACTTTCAGTGTCAGTTTTTCACCCACCAATCCCACAAGACCCACTGGTTACTGCTGCTGACCAGCGACAGTTCTCTTCTTCCTCCTTGTACTTCCACAAATAGTTGTAGGTGCCCAAATCTGGGATCTATGCGTTTCTTCCCAGCTTTGCCCAGATCAAGCCCAGGACAGTTAGTATTCCCTCAGCCTTGTCACCACCCTGTCTTTCCATAGGATGGCACCTCCTTTCCCCAGGAGGATCACCCTCCCGTGCCTGCCTTGGCTCTTGGATTCTTAACAGAGGGAAATAACCATTCCCATCTTAATCCCTATCACCTCCTTCATGAAACCTTATAATCAGTGCTTGCGAGGTCTTCAAAATCTTGCCTCCCTTCTACCCCTTTTATTTCCCTGTGCTCCATAGGGAAGTCTATGGCTTTGGTTCACTCAGAACCCTTATCTACCCGCCTCCCTGCTAGTGATGGGAGGTGGTCATTTATGGAGGCAATATAACCTAAACATGGAGGCACTGCTTAATATTGTATCTTCCCCTCCTTCCAACCCACACCTGGCCGAGTGAGGTTGGTTCCTCCTACATTCTAAACTTGGGACTTTCCCTTTTAGTTGGTGTCTCAAAGGTGGCAGTTAGACACCTTAACAGGGGGTTCCTACAAATGTTCCCTTGACCCATGTTCTCCCCATCCCTTCAGCTACCAGTGGCCACACTTTCCCATGGGCCTCTGAGAGGACACTCAGTACCTCGGTTACCATGTGGGCTTTTCCCACTAGGTAATCTATTCTTGCCAGATGGTTTTTGACTTCTCCTGCACAACCCCGTAGCTCTCTTTTCTTTATGTGAGGCAGGTTTAGGAGCTGTGCCTAACAGCTTCTGAAGGAGGGCATCTAATCTGCATGCGTTTTTGGTTTGCATAAGCATAAAGAACTCATCAGCATATTCAAACTATGGGTGCAGAGAATATGAGTAATGGTATTTGAGTTTATTTGATCACAAATCTGTCAATATCTGTAATTCTACTGAGGGGAAATATGAAATACTGTCTTTTTGTTGTTCCAAATCTGTCTGGGTTAGTTAAAGGGTAAAAGCTACCCTTAGTTAAAAAGAGAACTGTAAGAGACGCCACTGCATGTTTCAGCCTGAAAAAGTTTAAGACGGAGGTAGGGTTTTGCATAGCTCCTTCTAGAGCAAAATGCTTGAGGCATTTTCTCTCACCCCATAGCCCCACTGTCAAATGATAGATCTGGATGGGCTTCTTGGAGGCCTCTTCTTTGTAACAGAAATAGCTGTTTGCACCTACTTGAGGTTTAAGAACTGAAATCAATAGAGAGGGGAAACCCCTTCTCTCTGAGCTGAAATCACTGAAGAGGAGCAGCAATGGAGTGACCAGGGGGCAGAGCCAGTCTACAATGAGAGCAGCAAGCTGGGTGGCACAAGTGACTGGTGGGTAGAGCCGGTGGACAGTGAGAGCAGCGAGCTGGGTGGCATGAGTGACCAGTAGGCGGAGCCAGCAGATAGTGAGTGGAGCCAAGGAATGTTGCTAGTGGATGGAGTGAGTGACCAGTGGTTGGTGCCAGCAGACAGCTGGCGTGAAAGACACTCCCCACATACCCTAGGGTTGGTTGGGAGCCTAGTTAGCACTGATTCTCCAGATCGGTGCTGATTTTTGCTAGTGAGTTTCCCTTTGCTGTTATGAAACGTGGGATCATGTTGGAAGCCTTCTTGTATGTTCTGTTATGCAGTATGGGTTGCTGGGAACTTTGCTCTGTATTGATTTTCTAGATCAGTGCTGATTTCTGTTATTTGGCCTTTTACACTCTGTTTTACTACTATTAAAAGTTCTGT
Organism: Podocnemis expansa; assembly: GCA_007922195.1. Classification (NCBI taxonomy): domain Eukaryota; kingdom Metazoa; phylum Chordata; order Testudines; family Podocnemididae; genus Podocnemis; species Podocnemis expansa. The sequence goes on from ML682047.1 coordinate 122,043, forward strand.
TTACTACACTCAGACTCGTGCTTGCAAGTGAGGAAGCCTTACCCCTTTGGGGTGCCCAGGGAACAGTGCAGGATTTCCCAGAAGCTGGGTGGGGGCCCGAGGCGGTTGGTGGTGTTACATTATTTGGAATCCCCTAGATATAGAACCTGGCCTTTGTCCTGCCAGCCTGCCCTAGCAGAAGGGTTACACTTAGTTGGGCCAGTAGAGGGGTATCCTTCTCTCCCTCTCTCTCTTTTCATTGGTTCTTGGTGTCGGCCAGTAGGCCAAGCTGTTTATGGATTCCACCTTAGCCTTCCTTGTTGAACCGGCTAAGGCACGTATTGTGGGCCTATGTCCAGGAGGCATACCCTGGCCGCCTTGCTTTGGCAGGTGCCTTACCACCGGCCTTTATGTCCCTCCTCTGGCGGGACCTAAACAATCCCAGAATTCACCGCCACATCTCCTCTCCATGATAAGGTGACTTTAGGCCTCCCTCTGCCCCTGCTGGTCATACTCAGGGTGCACTCAAGGGGCATAGGCCTCTGCCCTTTCCCACTTAGGCCAGGCCGTTCGTCCTACCGGCTTCTCTAGGCCTGGGGTTCAGCCTGTTAAGGGGGTAACTGCACTGAAGGTGGGAAAAATCCAACTCCGCCTGCCATCCGTCAGTATGGCTAGCAGTCACCTATTAGCGAATGCACCCCAGCAGCACTTGAAGAAGAACGATGGATTCTCCTTCGAGCGCTGCTCACATCATTCAGTTATAGGTGTCTATGTGCCGCAGCATGCAGTAGCTCACAAAGTCTTCAGCCTTAGCCTGTCAGGTCAAGGCATGCGGCCAACGTCCCCTCTATGCCGTGACCGCAGCTATATATTTCACTGTGACCCTGACCCTCCCAGTTCCTTTTTCCGCTCTCAGCAATGGTTTTGGATCTGGCAAGAAACTTGCGGAAGCAAGTGCCTGTCTTCTAACGCGCAAAATTCAAGATGCCTGGTTTTAAACCATGCTTGGGATGCTGCAAAGCTTTCCCTCTAGGCAATCTACACGATAAATGTCTCGCATGCCTAGGTGAGTCACACCTCGCCAAGAGCTGTCTTATCTGCCAGTCCTTCAAATGGAGGACTCACAAAGATAGAGAGTTGTGCCTCCGCTCTCTTACTGGGAGCAGCGTGCAGGCTTCTGATGCTGCCCGAGCCATGAGTGCTCCGCTGGCACCTTGATCAGTCCAGGCACCGGAGCACCAGCACCGCCCTTCGGCGCTGAGTTCAAAGTCTCAGTCAATGTTCTCGTCGGTACTGCCAGGGTGCCAAAGATCTCGGGCACTGAACTGACCCGCCGATGACTCGAAAGCAGGACCATCAATGGTACTGTCGATGCTGCGGGCCCCCGTGAAGGTGTGGGTGTGGTCCCGGGATTTGGCTCCAGTACCGCTGAAGAAACCCAAGTCAATGCCAACCCCGGTACCAGCAACCCACTTGGCACAGAAATTGGTACTGACTACCAGCCTGTTACCGCCCAGCCTACTACTGCTACCACAATCCAACACTGAGGATTGCTCCATGGCCTCCTCTCCATGCTCCTCCCGGGACCCATCGGTACCACGCTCCCAGGGTATGGGGTCCCGATTGTCCAGCTCAGCATCAGCTTTGCCCCTGGCCTCTGTTTGCTCTTCTCCCTCACCCAATATGGTATCAGAGCTCAGCGAACGTTCGGGAAAATGGCGCCATAAGCGTTCCCCCTCACCCAAACCACGACACAAGAAGGGGTCATCGGCAGCGTCTGGGCCAACAGAGCCTTCCCTCTCTGGTACCATACAGGCTCCACAATCTGGTCGGGGTCGCTCTCCTCCGTGCCGTGTTGAAGCCGGAGCATCATTCAGCGATTGGTCGTATGACTGGCTGGACATGATGGCCAACGATACCTCAACTTCACGGCACCATTCCATCCAGTCTCCTTTGCAGACCCTAGATTCGGATTTCTTGGGTGATGAGCCTAACCCAGACTCCACTTGTCATCGTAGATCACAGGCCTACTCTTCCCCTTCACCAGATGAGCACTGTCACGGAGAACCCAGAAAAGCCTCTTGGATCCCCTCTGTTCACAGCCCACCAGGGACTCTGCTACAGTGGAGCTTTCTCCCATTCACCAGGGTCTCCACGCTACCTGTAGCCAGCTTCCCAAATCCAGGCCCAGAGAGTCCAATCCTTGCTCTGTCTGGTCTCCTTTGTGGGGGGAGTTCCTCCCCCTACGAGGGTCCCAGCCGTCCCAATCAGCAGTGACACTCAGCCAGTGGAGCAGTCAGAGGGTTTATTAGCAATCCACTTTGCACAGCAGCTAGGACAGTTGGCTCTCAGATCACCTAGGAGGGCAGATAGTAAACCCCCAGGACAAGCCCCAGAGGTCCTGACCCTCCGACCTCCATCTTCCTTCCTCCCTCTCTCCTTCCTTTGTTCTCCTCTCTATCCAGCTGCCCTGCCCCTGGTCTAAACCGGCCACAACCTGTCACCCCCAGGGGGTCCAGGTAAGGTCGCACTAAAGCCTCTTCCCCCCTAGTGGTACCTATACTTATCACACCCCTGTGTCCCATCACGAGAATACCATCACCAGAGAACAGGAACAGAAAAGAAGAACCACAGTAACCCAAGAGGTTTTCTTACTTCATCACAAGCACACCTTTGAGAGACCATTTGACCGCAAGGAGGACTCTTGTGCCCAGCAGGATCTGCTCCGCCGCATGGCAGCAAACCTGAAGTTGGACCTAGGGGCTGTCCAAGAGGAAACCAACCCCCTCTTTGTCATCGGACGTAGGGCCCCACCCACCAAGGTGTCTGTCCCCCTCCATGAGGGGGCATACAGCATTGATAAGGCCCTTTGGCAAACCCCAGCCTCGATTCCACCCGTATCAAGGGTGGTGGACCGGAAGTACCACGTCCCTCAGGACAAGTTCTCCTTCCTCTTCCAGCACCCCACCCCGGGGTCACTGGTTGTTGATGCTGTGAACCAGAAAGAAAGACAAGGCCAACCGGGTTCCACCCCTAAAAAGGAGGCAAGGAACCTTGACCTGTTGGGGAAGAAGGTCTATTCTACAGCAGCCCTACAGCTGTGCACAGCTAACCACTCGGCATTCATGACAAGATATATCTTTAACCTCTGGAGTGCCATGCAAGGCTTTTTGGGTATGTCCACACAGGCTTCTTATTTCAAAACAACAGAGGTTATTTCAAAATAAGAAATGGCATGTCCACACGACGTACTCTCATTTCGAAACAACGAGTTCCGTTGTTTCAAAACAAGAGCCATTGTTTTGAAACGGCTTAAACCCCTTCCATTTCAAAACGACAGTTATTTCAAAACGAGTTGTTGTCTGGACATGTTATTTCAAAACAAGCGTTATTTCAAAATAACAGTCTGACCTTCTTCCCAGGGTGCAACGCACCCTGGGGAAACAGGAAGTTCCTGCCAGGGCATGCCTGTCAGGCAGTGTGTCCTGAGGCTTCCACAGACATGGCCTCACAGGGGACCAGTGCCACAGGGGGGCAATGCAGGGCTCCTGTCTGGACCCCAGAGGAGGTACGCTACCTCCTCAACATCTGGCAGTCACCAGAACCGGGACATTTACTCGGACATTGTGGCTGCAATGTCCGAACAGGGGCATGCTCAGACAACCAAGCAGGTCTGCAGCAAGGTCAAGGCCTTGTGCCAGGACCATGCCCGGACCTGGGAGGCCCGGGAGCTCCAGGGGCAGGGAGCACAGCCACCTGCCCCTACTTTGAGGAGCTGCATGCATTCCTGGGTCCAGACCCAGAGGTCTTCTGGCTGAGGCTCTGGACACAGGAGTGCAGCAGAGCCCATCGTCGGGCCCAGAGGCAGTGGGGACAGGCTCCGACTTCCCCGTCGGGGGGCCTCCTGCCGCAGCACCACCAGCGGCAGAGGCTACCCCCAGCACCCCAGAGCTGTTTGCCAGCCCCGAGGCGGAGAGCAGCACAGAGGACCAGGGGCCTGATACCATCCTGGCACCTGGGGACTCTGACACGGACCCTGGGACATCTCGCCAGACCTCTGGAGCCCCGTGGGTAAGTATTCCCCTCCTGCAGGGACACACAGGGCTGGGCCTGTCCAGCAGGTCACGGGCAGCGAGGGGGTACAGGGCCAGGCACCAGGGCAAGTAGAGCACAGGGTCGGCGGGTGTAGAGGGCCCCCCTTGGCCATGGGTCCCAGAGAGACAGGTGGCACTGGGGTCACAGGCCCCTGTGTGCCAGGGGGTGGTTAACAGGGGCTGGGTGTCAAAGATGCAGCCGCATCTTGGGCAGGGTGGAGACCTTGCAGGCCACACCACTGGCAAGTGGCCTTGGGAGACCCCCTAGAGCAAGGCGTGGCTGAGTCCAGCTCACCCTTGTGGGAACTATTAGCATGTGTGCCTCCAGGATACGGTTCCCAGATGTCGGACAAAAGGAGAACATGGTCCCCTTTTTACTGTCCTGTTCTTCTTTTTATCCTCACATTCTCTGTCTGGCAGGCAGTTGAAAATACAGGATTTTGTCAGGCTTTTTACTGTAGGGGTTGAAGGATCCTGGAATGCCATAGAATACTGATTTGTACAGGAAGGTGTTCCAGGGCCCCCTAAACCCCGACAAATACCACAACCAGACAACATTTTCTCCCAGCATCCTCCAATGTCCTCCATTTCGTACTTTCCTGGCCTCCTTTCAAAGCTTTGGGCCTGGTAGCCCTACCCCAGGGCAATGTCCCATGGGATCCTGGGTCCTGCTGACAGTCAGGGCAGAGGAGTGTGCTGCAGACAGGCTGCACACAGGCAGGGCCAGCAGGTGGCAGGGGCCAACTGTGTTTTCTGCTTCCCTCCAGCAGGTCACCCAGCTGCTTGCCAGCCACCAGCACCAGCCCGATGCCTCAGCCTGAGGGCACCAAGGAGGAGGAGGAGGGCCCCCCAGTCATGGACAGAGCTGCTCGAGAGCCTCGAGGAGCTCGGGGAGCAGATGGAGGCATCCACCCAGGCCTGGAGACAGGAGCAAGCCCAGTGGCGGGATGCAGCCCTCTGTCTGCTGCAGCAGGCGGCAGCAGCGGATGACCGGGTGGTCGCGGCCCTGGAGCACCAGGCACAGGCCATGGAGCGCCTGAGCGAACGCCTCCCACCAGCGATCAAGGTCATTGCCACCAGCATCTGCCAGCTGGTGGAGCAGATGGCCCCTCAATGAGATGCAGGGGGTCCGCCACCTGGCCCTCCCCGGAGGCGACCCCAGACCCAGGGCGGCCGTGGGCAAGGGCGGGGTACGCCACCAACCCCCGGACCCTCCCACAGGCCTTGCCTGACTTCTCCCCTGCCACCTGGACTCTCCCACCCCTTTCCCCCTTCCAAGTTGCTGCCCCTCCCCAAACTCCCCGAACTCCCCTTTCCAAGTTGCTGCCCCTTCCCCGAACTCCCCCTTCCAGGTTGCTGCCCCCTCCCTCAGACCGCCCCCACATTTCCCCATCCTATTACCCCCCCCAGCCCTTCCCTGCCCCAACCTCTGTATTGTTGAATAAATAGTTAGAAATGCATTCTTGGTGTTGAGCGGTTTTATTTGGGGGTAGTTCACAGTGCGAGTGGATGGGTGGGAGCTGGCTGTGGGTGAAAGAGGGAGAGGGTGGTGTGGGGCAGGGCAGGCCTGGCCCTCAGAGTTCCTCAAGGGCAAAGGTGGTCATCAGTGCATCGCGCACGGTCAAGGCTCTCTGGGATGGCTGCTCCCGTGTGGGCACAGGTCTGGGTTCCTCATAGTCGTTGGTGAGGAGTCGTGCCTCAGCTTCCCATGCAGGTGCCATGGGCTCACCCCGCTGCTCGCAGAAGTTGTGCAGGGTCACGCACGCACTGATCACCTGCAGCATTGTCCTCTCTGCGAGGTGGAAGCGGGTGAGGAGGCACCTCCAGCGAGCCTTGAGGTGGCCGAATGCCCGCTCGACCACCTGGCGGCAGCGGGTCAAGTGGTGGTTGAAGATCTGCCGCCCAGGATTGAGGGGCCCTGCATACGGCCACATGAGCCAGGGGCACAGGGGATAGGCCGCGTCCACCACAATGAGGACAGGGACATCTACTCCCCCAACATTGATGTTATGCTGGGGGGAGAAGATGCCCGCCTCCATGCCCCGGTACAGGGCAGAGTTACAGAGGACCCTGTCATCATGGGCCCTCCCTGGCCATCCCACATAACGGTTTTGGAACAGGCCACAGTGGTCCACAATGGCCTGCAGGATGATAGAATGGTACCCCTTCCTATTGCGATACTCCGTGGCTCTGTGCTCCGGGGCTCGCACAGGGATTTGTGTCGCATCCAGGATCCCCGCACAATTGGGGAAGCTGAGGGTGGCCATGCTGGGAATGGTGTCCTGCAGCTCCCCTTGGGTGACCAGGTGTCGCAGCAGGACCCGGTTGATGGCCCTGGTGACCTCCACAAGGATGTTGCCAGTGGTGGACCTCCCGACGCCGAAGAGGTGTGCCACAGACCTGTGCGACTCCGGAGTGGCCATCTTCCAGAGGGTGATGGCCACTCTTGTCCACAGGGATGGCAGGCCTCATGGGGGTGTCTCTTCGGCACAGAAGCGGGACGAGTTCTGGGACCAGGAGGTTGAAGCTGACCCTGGTCATCGTAAAGTTCCTCCTCCACTGGTCATCCCCCTAGGTTCGCAGGACTACCCGCTCCCACCAGTCTGGGCTGGTCTCCCAGGCCCAGACCTGGCGAGGCAAAGAGGGGGGCAGTGTCAGTAGCTCTGCTCTGCAGCCCAGCTGGATGACAGCCTCGGGCAGAGGCTGGGCACCATCTGGGTCTGCAAGCAGAGTGTCCCACCCCAACAGGACACTCTGCAGGCAGGCAGAGGGTCTCTGTGTCGCACGGCGCTGGCTGGGCAGTCGGGCAGTGTCCATCACTTGCAGAGTCCTGCTAGCCAGAGTGGACATGAAAGTGAGGTCGGGGCCAGCTTTTATAGGATTGGCTACCAACATAGCTGCTGACACGGCCCAGGGAGGCAGCCATGTTGCCACACCTCCCATGGTGCCCTGCCCCTGAAGCGAAATAGCAAGTCCACAGTGTGGACATGCTATTTCGATTCCCGCTTTTCCCTTATTTCAAATTTTTTTTTGTTATTTCGAATTAAGTCGTTTTGAAATAAGGGTGTTATTTCAAAATGACTTGTTTCAAAATAACCTATTTCGAAACAACCCCCTGTGTGTGGGCATAGCCTTTGACATTAGCCCCAAGGATCGCCGGAGGGACTTCAACACAATGCTCGAAGAAGGGGAAATGACATCCAGGGATGCTCTGATGGCTATCTGGGACACCATAGACACGGCCGCTTGCATGATGGCATCGGCTGTGGTACTGCACCACTTGGCCTGGCTCCAGGGCTCAGGCCTGCCACCTCAGCTGCCGTTTGAAGGCCCTGACCTCTTTGTTGAGTCCACAGACACAAAACTGCATGGCATGAAGGACTCAAGAGCCACGCTCCGGTCGCTGGGGATATACACCCCACAACCTAACAGACTCTTTCTGAAACCCCATCAACTCCTACAACAACAACTTCAGCAGCTGAAACAACAGATTCAACTGCAGAGTCCATTCCCGAGGTCCCTCCAATTTCCCCAGTGCTATCTTGGGGACATGGACAAGGACAAAGTCCATTTGAACAAGAGTGAGAAGTCCCATGCCCCACAATCTGGTAGATGTGGGCAGGCCTCCAAACGCTCATTGGGCAGGAAGCAGCACTTTTGACGATTACCGTACGGGCAGCAAACCCACGACCCGACCGCTTCCTAACCGCTTACAACAATTCACGCACCACTGGGCCAACATCACATCCAATCAGTGGGTCTGCAAGACTGTCGTGGGGGGGGGTATTGTATTCAGTTCCTTTCATTTCCTCAGGGCAGAAAACCGCCCCCTCATCCAACTCTTGGAAACTGGGAACTGCTCCACTTCCATCTCTGTTTCCCAGGGATTGGTTTGCAGCCCTCAATCTAAAAGATGCCTACTTCCACATAGCCATACGGCCCTACCACAGGCGGTTCCTAAGATTCATGGTTGCAAAAGACTACTTCCAGTCCACTTCTCTCCCCTTTGGGCTCTCATGCGCAGACAGGGCATAAGAATTTACCCCATCTAGACGACTGGTTAATAGTCAGAAGATCAAGATCCCAGGTAGACCTCCATGTCAGAGCAGCAGTGAGGCTCTGTGACTATCTGGGCCTTCACATAAATCAAGAAAAGTCAAAACTACGCCCATCTCAGAACACAGAGTTCATAGGGGTGTGCCTAGACACCTGCAAGGGGGTCAGCATTCCTACCCCTCTCAAGATTTCGGTCCATTTGCACCATCATTACGGAGCTGCAGATGTCCCACGTGACCACAGCCTGCCAGTGCCTGCAGCTCCTTGACCACATGGCAGCCTCCACCTCCGTGATCTAGACGGCATGCCTGAGAATGAGGCCTTTCCAGGTCTGGCTCTCCACGGTGTTCCACACGTGGAGGAATTCCTTAAGCAAGGTACCGTCTGTTCCCCAGGACACTCTGGGGCCACTTCAGGTTTGGAGGGATCCCCGTTTCGCCATGGGGGGGCATCCCCTTCAAAGACCTCAGACCCTCCGTGACCTTAATAATGTATGCCTCAGACTCAGGGTGGGGGGCCCATATCTTTGGGGGACTCTCCACTCAAGGGCTCTGGTCCCACATGGACAGCTCTCTCCACATAAACATGAAGGAACTATGGGCCATCAGACTAGCTTGCATGACCTTCCTGGACAAGATACAGGGCAGGTCAGTCCAGATCCTCACGGACAATACCACAGCCATGTTCTATACGAACTGGCAATGTGGGGTCCGCTCCCTGCCACTTTGCAAGGAGGTGTGCAAACTCTGGGAGTTGGCCATACAACACAACTTTACCCCAGTGGCCTCCCACCTACTGGGGGTGGACATCAGGCTAGCAGACTCACTAAGGAGAAAGCCGCTAACAAACCATGAGTGGTCCCTCCACAACAAGGTGTTCTCCATCCTGACAGACAAATGGGGTTCACCCCAGATAGACTTGTTTGCGACATGGCAGAATCACAAGTGTCCCCAGTTTTGCTCCCTCAAGAGCCAGGAGGAGGGGTCTTTCAGTGACGCCTTCCTCATCAGCTGGTAAGGGCCCCTGATGTATGCCTTCCTGCTGGTCCCCCTTATACAGAGGGTTCTCTTGAAGATTGACAGGGACGGAGCAAACATGATATTAATAGCTCCTGACTGGCCCAGACAGCATAGTCTCCCACTCCTGCAGGACATGTCTACAGAGACGCCACTCCGCCTCCCACAGTGGGCGGACCTCCTGACGCAGGACTCGGAGCGCCTTCGGCACCCAGACCTGGGCCACCTACACCTGACAGCCTGGATGCTCTCTGGCTCAGCAAACAGGAGAGGCAGGGTTAAGAAGGTCCTGGTTGGTAGCAGACGACCATGTACCAGGTCCACGTATACAACCAAATGGAAGCAATTCTCCATTTGGGCACAAGACAAAGGTGTAGACCCTATATCAGCTCCGATTCACCTGATCCTTGACTATCTGTTAGACCTCAAAGAAAAAGGCCTCTCTCCTTCACTGAAAGTCCATTTAGCAGCAATCTCAGCTCTCCATGAGAGAATGGATGGGCAATCAGTTTTTTCCCATCCCACTTCCATCAGATTACTGAAAGGGGTGGAGAGACTTTTTCCTTAACTCTGTAAGCCCACCCCACCTTGGGACTTGAATATTGTGCTCCAGACAATGACAGAGCTGCCCTATGAAACCTTGGACTCAGCCACCCTGCTGGTCCTGTCCTGGAAGGTGGCCTTCTTAGTAGCAATCACCTCTGCCAGAAAGGTTTCAGAGTTGAAAGCCCCTCCGCAGAACCCCCATATACAAGGTTCTACCCAGACAAAGTGGTTTTACACCATCATCCATCCTTCCTCCCTAAGGTGGCCACCCCTTCCACCTTAACCAGGAAATTTGCCTGCCAGTTTTTTATCCAGACCCCCAGGTTATGCAGAACCAGAGGAGGTGGCATACCTTGGATGTGAGGAGAGCGCTCCTGATTTACATCGAGCGCACTCAGCCATTACGCAAGACCCCCCAACTATTTGTGGCAGTCGCTGAACGTAAGAGAGGTTTACTAGTATCCTCACAGTGTATCTCTAAATGGATTGTGAACTGCATTAAAGACTGTTATGGAAGGTCAAACACGCCCCTTCCTGGGACTGTTAGAGCCCACTCTACCAGGGCCCAAGAGTCCTCAACGGCTGTCCTTGCCAAGGTCCCAATCCAAGAGATCTGTAGGGCCACTATGTGATCATCAGTACATACCTTCATGACGCACTATGCCATCACCCACCTGGCTAGAGATGATGCCGCTCTGGGCAGAGCTGTACTCAATGTGGTAGACTGTAACTCCTCCCACAATCCATGGGTACATCTAGCAGTCACCTATAACTGAATGATGTGAGGAATGCTCAAAGGAGAACAGTGGGTTACTTACCAGTAACTGTCCTTCTTCGAGATGTGCTGCTCACATACATTCAGGCCCCTCCCACTGTCCCTGCTAACGGAGTTGGCGAAGGTATATGGGACTGGGCAGGTCAGGGTCACGGTCACCTATATAGCTGTGGTCGCGGCGTGGAGGGGGTGTTGGCCACGTGCTCTGACCTGACAGGCTAAGGCTGAAGACTTTCTCAGCTACCATGCACTGCAGCACGTAGACACCTATAACTGAATGTATGTGAGCAGCCCATCTCAAAGTAGGACGGTTACCGGTAAGTAACCCACCGTTACTTACTGGTAACCACCCTTTTTCGAGATGGGCTTGTGGAGAAGTGGAAACCCTCTGCTAGATTAGTCAGGGAAGACACGGGTGTTGATCCTCTATCTTTGCTAGTTAGGTGATGGGACACAGGTGGGTGATATGAGGTAGAGCCACTAGGGGGCAGGGGGGTAGTGTTTAGGGAGCCTGTACCTGGGACCCCCCCACTGGTCACACTGGATTCAACTGGTTGGGCCAGGGGGCGGAGAGGTGGGCAGAGCTAGGAGGGGAACAAAGGACCAGGGGGAAGGAGGGAGAAGAGGGAAGATGGGGGGTCCAAGAGACAGGACCCTGCCCTGGCGTGTAGCCCTAATCCCCTGGGGATTTCACTTGTGGTTGTTCTGAGGATGCTGATACCAACTGTCCTTGCTGCTGTATGAACTGGTTTGCTAATAAACCCTCTGATTGCCACACTGGCTGAGAGTCGCTGCTGATTGGGATGATTGGGACCCTCCTGGGGGGAGGAAATCCCCTCCAAGGGAGACCGGACAGAGCAAGGATCTGGCCCTCTGAGCCTGGAGTTGGGGGCTGGCTGCACGGAGCGTGGAGACCCGAGGTGCTGGACGGGAGGAGACTCCACCGTGGCAGGGACCTGACTGGCTGTGGACAGAGGGGATCCACGAGGCTTGTCTGGGGTCTCCATCACAGGGCTGCTCAGATTCATCAGCCCATCTTGAAGAAGGATGGTTACCAGTAAGTAATGAAATCCACAATTACTTCAGCAGCATCCATTCAGACACTACTAGTGGCTGCTACATGCCTCACTGCAAATATCTGCTATGCATGTTTCACAGAAGCACGAGCTGTGAGCAGGGGCTGTCTTAGTGTTTATGGGACCCTAGGCAAAAGTCAAAGATGCACCCCTCCCCCTCCTGCCATGTGGGTGGTCCATCCTTGACTTTTGCCCCCAGCCTTGCTGCCGCCTCCCCGGAAGGCCCTGCCATCAGCCTACTGCTGCTGCTTCCCAGCTCCCACCTCCTGCTCAGGTCCCTTTTCCACCACTGCCATCTTCATCTCCCCACCAACGCTTCCCCTCATTTGCTGATGGTGCGGCTTCATTACCAGCCCTGTCCCTCCTCCCCACCTCCCTGTGCTCCCCCACTTGGCCACTGCCTCACAGTCCCCCCACATTTGCTACCTTCCCTGCAGCCCTTCTCTCCCTGTTTGCTGCCCGCTCAGCCACATTGCTCCCTGCTGACTCCTTTCATTGGTTCTTGCTGGGCCCCCCACCTCACATACTTCCCCAACCCCCTCCCTCCAGCCCTAGCCCCCACATCTCACCCAGCTGACTGGAGCTGCAGGCACTGTGGTTTGCAGCAGCCAGGAGATTTAGAACAGCCAGCCAGCTGTTGTAATCCACCCTGCCCCAGCATGGAGACCCTTCCCCAGTGTGGAGCCTCAGGCACTTGCCCACCCTGCCCCATACAAAAAAAAAGCACTGCTTAAGATCATCTATGCCTGCGAGTGCTTGTGTTAAACAACATTCTCCCTAAATCCCTGCTAATTTCAGTAGCAGATAGCGTGCTTCTGGATGGCCTGCTTTACAGGGTTGCATAGCGTTCTTCTTCGAGCGCTGCTCAGACACATTCAGAAATAGGTGTCTCTGTGACAGAGCGCCGGATTGGTCAGAACTTTTTGCCGTAGCCTGTAAGAAAAGGGCAGGTGGCCACCGCCTCCCAGGCCACCCTGTGGCTATATATGTGGCCGCCACCTGGCCCCTCCCAAATTTAATTTTTTACACCTTAGTGTCAGTTGTGGAACTGCTCGCTCCTTGCTTCACAAGCAGCCTGCCCATAGTTGCTGTATGAGCCTCTCGCCCAACTGGGAGAACCTATTAGTGAATTTAGTCCCACCGAAGAAGGTCTCCCTTTCCGGGCCGGAACACCGCACTACACTGTCCGCCATGCCAGGTTTAAGCCATGTGCCAGGTGTGGCAACGTCTTCCCACGGGACGATCCCCATGAGAAGTGCCTCCGGTGCCTGAGCAAAAGCCACATGGTCACCGCGTGCTCATTCTGCCTGTCCTTTAAACTGAGGACAATCAAGGACAGGGAGCAAAGGCACCATGCCCTCGCCTCTGAGCAGGCTCGGCACTCCTCCCCTGAGGCTTCAGGGTCTCCTGCAGCACCGCATGCCAGCTCGGCGCTGGAGCCCACCACCCGGCACTGTGCTGAAAGGTGATGCAGGACCAATTCAGTACTGACCTCGGTACTGCAGCACTGACATAGCCCCACCTCTTCGACACGGGGCTAGCCCCGGACCAGTCTGCCTTAGTACTGATCCCAACGACCCCAGAAGTAGTGGAGGCAGTGAGGGTGCTCCTCCTGTTGCCTACACCCCCTTCTCCAGCGCCGCCTAGAAGGGGGAAGCCGCCTTCCTTTCAAAGGCCTGGGTGCCGCGCATACAGCACCGTTCGCCTTCCCCCGTCACTGGCCCCAGGCTGCCAAACACCAGAGCCTGCTGTGAGTCCTGGTACCGTGGAGCCGTCCCCGCAGCACCATATCATTCTGCCATCCCCAGTGCTGCCCCGAGAGTCCCGAGAGGTTTCCCCCATTCCAGCTTGGGGTAAGGGGCTTCAAACGGCCTTGGCGCTGGCCCTCGGCGCTGTTGCCCTTTCGCTACTGGCCCCAGAAATGGTCCCCTCAAGAGGCCCCTCTAACTTCACTGGCACCAGCCCACTCGGCACCATTGAGAGCACTGAACCCAGTGCTGTGCCCATATATAGGCGACTTATCGGTGCACTTTGATCTTCTGCACTGTGTCTCAGCCCACATGGAGGTTCAATCCTCCGAAACACCCTCTGACATCTTATTTGGGCCAGTGTTCTCGTCAGCAGAACCATTTACAGTCCCCCTGCACCCTAACGTTTGGGACTTGGCCTCCTCCCGCTGGCAAAACCTGGGTTCCATCTCCCCGGTTTCGGATATGGCAGAAGTCAAGTATAGCGTTAGAGGTCTAGAGTTCCGCTCACTTATCCACCACCCGGTCCCGCCTCATGAGGTGGTGGAGGCGGCCTTAGGGCTGGTACAGGCCCCCCATGATCCCCTCCGGACATCGAGGGATGCCAGGGAGCTCAAGTTATCGGGCCGCAAAGTGTACTCTTCCTCGGCCTTCCAGTTGTGGGTCACAAACAATCAGGCCCTGACTAGTAGATACATGTTGGACGTGTGGGAATCAATACACAAATTTAGACATCTACTCCCAGTAGAGGTGAGGGAAGAGTATGATGCCTTCCTGAAGGAAGGTAAAATAGCTTCCCAGGACCTCCTCGGCCTGGAATGTGGTGGATACGGCGGCCCGCACTATGGTCTTGGCTGTAACCCTCACTGCACAGCCTGGCTACGGGAAGTCAGAGTGCCCCCAGCCTCACAGCAGGTGGCCCTCGACCTGCCCTTTGGAGGTGCTGACCTCTTCCCAGAGGAGACCTTGGCCATTCTGGGTACTGCCCGCGACCCCAGGGGAGAACTGAAATATTTTGGCCTCCTCCAGGCAGGGCCTCTTCCATGCCCTCTGGCCCCATAAGGCCTGATAGTAAGTTGGGCCCCTCCTTCCACACCTTTAACAGGTACTGGTGAGGACTCGGTCCTCACCACCACGACTTCAGTTTGAATCCCACTTGGGGGACCCTCCTGGCAAGGCCTGCTCTTCAACTCTGAGGGAGCTCCCAACCTGTTAGTCAGCAGTATTGCTTATAATCACCAGTATTGTCATCAATCATCTTCTCTAGACCACGGCAGAGCACCCACCATTGTTGGACTCTCCCTCTCAGAAATGACAGCTAGCCCTTCTCCCCCTTTCCTTCCTGGGGAGAATGTGCAGTTCACAATTGAGCAGCCTCCTCCCCTTCGGGTAGGACTAGGGCATAACTCATACTCACACCGCTTCGTCTGGCCCTAATGCCCTGAGAGGACTTGACCCTCTCACTACCCAAACCTCATCGCCCATTGTGGAGAGCAGAATGGAAGCCTGCCATTTGAACCCATGCAGGCACCCGATAGCCAGCAGTCCTGGCCCCCAAGAGGCTATCATGCCTCTGTATATGACACACTGCCAAGGGGAAAAGCCACCCTTTCCCCTTTCCATTTCCTTGGGCGGTGACTCTATAACCCTCGGTGGGACACATATGGCGTTCATGGAACATACTCTCAACATCAGAAACTGTATCGCCCACAGTTGCTCACCCAAACCAAGCAGAGCCTCCCCTCATGGGGTCATTTTCATACTGGGAGCTACACAATCACACGCTTCCCCATGGATGAGGCCCTTTCATTCTGCCTCCCCACGCTGATGGTTGAAGACCCCTCTATCGGGTCCCACCCCTCTACCCACAGTATGAATGAGCTCGCTGCCTTGTCCATCCTTCCCTTACCACCAGCAAGACTAACTGGTGTTCAATCATCGCTCCCACCAAATCAACCTTCGTTAGGGTTGTGGGCATATGCTTCCAATTCGAAACACCCAAACCCTCCCTGACCCCATGGAGCAGGCAATTTGTTCCCACCTGCCCAGTGCCAGACGCAGAGGTCAGGACCCAGCCATTAGATGTAAGTGTTGGCCAACTTGCTCATGGTTCTTGTGAGATATGAACCCTCCAGTACTCACTACTTCTGGCTGGTTCTCAGCTTAGGTGAAGGTTCTTGAGAGAGGTCATAAAAACGGGGCCCCCGCCCCGTTCTTCTGCCATCTTTCAAAATATAGATGAAGGGGGGGTAAACACATAAACGGTGAACCTTTCCCCCTGGGAATCTCCCAACCTGGGTCATCGGTCACCACTACCCGGGGTGTGCCCTCATGCCAGAACCCCCTTATATGGGGTCTTGCCCCTCACAGAGGAAACCCAGGCCACTTTCCTCTCTCTATCCCTAAGGTGGCCGTTCTGTTAAATTCCAATCTGGAAACCCTCAGGTCTCGGAGATCCAGAGGAGATAACCTGATAATAGTGATGAAAACATCTGGAGCTCCCTTCACCATTCGGCCGAAGGCAGAGAAACTCGTCCCACCACCCCTCGCTATGTTCATAGTCACCACTCGCCCACTCCGTGATGGTTCAGAAACCACCCCCACAGACAGATACTCCCCTGGGGCCAATCTTTGCCTCCCAGGGTTTTGTCCAGTGGTGTCTCTCACATAGCTCATGCCCCTGGGGCACGGCTGTAGCACCATGATTATCCCAGCTTAGCTACTGAAGACTAATACTCAGGAATCTCACGGGTACAATTCCTTCCTTCCCATTATGATCCAAGGCTCTCCTAGTCCTAGTAGGCATGTCTTAGAATAACATACTCCTGTCCTAAGTGTTTGTGACAGGGTTTCACACTCGACAAAGCCCACTCTACATCCACCCTGAAATTCCTTTCAAAGATCGGAATCCGGGATCTGGCTGTCCCTTGATAGAGTTCACCTTCCCAGTAAGATCTAATACCATCTTTAGCATACTCATAGAGGACACTTCAGATATACCATAAGTGTCTTAAAGAGGAGACAGCCAGATGTACCCCACCAGGGTGGCATACCATCACACCGTCCCTTGTGGAGGCGCCTATCTCCTCCTCCATGCTTCCCAACTCCTCCCTGGGGCCCTTCCTGAAGGGAACCTCAATCCTGATGTGCACCCCTGTGCAGCATTAGCTAAGCTCGGCCCCATCCCAAGATGATACTCCCCGACGGTGCGAGGCCATGTAGGCCAAAGTGAGTGGTTCCACAGGCCACAGGTACTAGCACCTGGGCCTATTGTGCTCACGAGCCCATCACCAAGCCGTAGCCTCACTATGTCCAACCCCTTGCCTTAGCATTCCTGTGGCTGCCTCCCAGCTGCTGAATTTAAAAGAAGAAGAAAGTGAAGGGTGTAGGTAGCAGTAATGCCATTTCCTTGTCTCGTGCAAGGATACGGACTCTGACATCCCTCCCAAGGGGTCTGTCACGGTGCCATCGGTAAGCTCACGGAGGCCTGATCACACCTTTCAGGCCCATAGAACATCTCACCTGTGTTTCTCTTATCTAGTACTATAGGATGGGCCAGGCATCTGGTCCCTCCACGCCGGTCATGCTGCCTCACTTATGAGTGTGCCCTATGGGGTTGTCGGCTGTTGCTGTCGATGTCCCAACTGTTTCTTGAACTAGATTGAAGTAACCTCTAGATTCCTCCCTCCCGCTCCTGGTAACCCACCTCCCCTGTGGGATATCAAGTGCTCCAGATTCACGTACCCGATGTTCTCTGACAGTGGTGTCACTGCCGCAGGGCTCGGGGCCCGCAGACCTCTCAAGTCCTCGGCCTAGCCCCACGACCTGCATGTGCCTTACAATACCGGACTGAGGGAAAGACAGTCTAATGCTCCTCTTCTGGCTTTCTGCAGTGCTGATAACCACCACTGCCAGCCCAGCAAATTTCAGGCCTCAGGAACTCCCCCGTAGGAAGAACCAACTCCACCCACCATCCATCAGCATGGCCAGCAGGCACCTATTTCTGAATGTATCCGAGCAGCGCTCAAAGAAGAACAGTGGGTTACATACCATTAACTGTCCTTCTTTGAGATGGGCTGCTTGGATTCATTCAGAGCCCTACCCCCCTCTCCACTTTTAGCGTTGGCAACTCTTAGGAACTGGGGAAGGGCTGGGCGGTAGCCACACATATAGCTACGGGGTGTCGCGGGGGGGGGGGTCACTTGCCCTCTTCTCACAGGCCAGGGCAAAAATTTCCGACCAATCCAGCGCTCCGGCACAGAGACACCTATCTCTGAATGTATCCGAGCAGCCCATGTCAAAGAAGGACGGTTACTGGTAAGTAACCCACCATTTCTATGCGCTGTTAAACCACTCCTGTATTCCACTCCAGAGATGGCTGCAATCCAGTGTCTTCCTGAAGTGAATTGACTACTTTTAAAAAGTGCTTTGATTACCCTGGCTTAGGTGCCATGTTATTATGATTGCTCCAGAATTCCACATGGTGGAGCCTGTGTTCCAGTCACTAGACTGCACCACAGGATCCACTGAGAGACTCTGTAAAAAAAGATCTGGCATGGCCTGATTATATGTCAGTGGTCCCCAGCCTTTTTGGCTCCAGGACAACAAATATAATTTTTAGAACCCTGAAGGGTCACCAGTCTATTAATTTCAAATTAATGAATTTGAAATTCAATTTTAATTAACTAACATGTATTAATTAAATTTAAGTTAAAATTTTAATTAAATAGACCGATGACCCTTCAGGGTTGTGAAAATTATATTTGAGGCCCTCAAGCCAAAAAGATCATTTAAAAATTTGAAAAAAAAATTAAAAGGTTTTTAAAAAGGGTGTGGGATGGCCAGATGCCCAAGAACAGGGCCAGCTTATGGGAGGCATGAGGGCCTCAGCAGCAGCACAGCCCACCCTCTCACCCCTCCACAGCCTTGCCAGCCCATAGCCATCCTCCTGCAGCCATGCTGGCCTGAAGCCCCTGCCTCAGTCTCCCCACAGTCACGGTGTGCCAGCCTTCAGCCCTCCCAGCATGCCACACGCCCCTCCCTCCAGCATGCCCCGCAGCCATGCCACCACATTGGTCCGTGGCCTCTGGTGCTCCCTGCAGCCCCTGGCGCCCTTGACCCCCAAGCCTTAATCCAGCCATGGCTGGGACCAGAGGGGAGGCAGGCAGCTGCAGCTGCATTTCCAGCTGTGCGCTGGGACTGGGCTGCTGCAGCCCAGCTCCCAGCCAGTGACTGGGGAGCGCTAGCCACTTTTAAGAGCCCCACGAGCCACTTTTAGCCCACAGGCAAGGGGTGGGAACCCCTGGTCTATGTTAGCCATGGGGACTTGCATCTCCCATATCAGGCAGAAACATTAGAAAAAAAGCAAAGGGAATGTAAGATTTTATTACTGACAAGTTCCAGAGGGGTAACCTTGTTAATCCAGTTCAGCAAAACAAACAAGGAGTCTGGTGGCACTTTTAAAAATTAACAGATTTATTCACACAGTTTTCATGGAAGATAATCCCTTCCTCAGAGGCTTGAAGATGTGGAATTTACAGAATGGTAGCAAAATAAATGCAGGGAAGCACAAGTCACAGGATCAGGTCAGACTGTTACAGCAAATCAAAACAGTTGTTTAGATTCAAACACTGGGAAACAGCACACAAAAGGGAGATGAGGGGAAAAGGAAAGCAAAATTGTCTGTTGTCATGGGGAAAAAACATAGGGTCTCTTCAGCCTTAAATTGATGGCGTCAAACAGGGGCACTGCTACACATAAATATTGGGAGGGACCCCTGTGGTGTTTTGGACTATCTAGGGTCATTGGGGTTGTCATAGTGATAAATGGGAGAGTCGTTTAGGTGCTAGGAAAACCTGTCTGTCTTCTCGCTCTCTCTCTCTCTCAGTTCTCTTCAATAAAAGACTTCTGATACAGCTGTGAATATGTTGTCCTCCTTATTGGATTATAATTCCCCTTAAAATTCTACATCTGGCAACAGAGGATGGGATATGTGATGGAGTAGCTATCCTTAACAATCCTGGCAACTTTGGAAAAGCAGAATACAATGTAAGAAGCAAAACTTTATTTTACTGCTTGCATGGGGGTTGGGTGGTAGCTGTGAAAGCTGATTTGTTTGCCTAAGGGCTAGCTGGCTATTCTGAAAGCTGATCTGCCTGTTGTTAAGTATAAGGAAGAGATAAGGCTGGCTGGCTATTCTGAAAGCTGATCTGCCTGCTGTTAAGGGAAGAGACAAACAATAACCACAAGAGGGCATCATGGCTTTACTAACTACAACCTTTGAAGCATATGATTGTTCAGCAGATTTGTGGCAGACATATACAGCCCGATTTCAAAATTTTGTAATAGCAAACGACATAACTGATGAGAAGAAGGTACCAGTTTTTCTAACAGTCATTGGAGTTAAGACTTATAATTTGCTATGTGATTTGCTTTATCCGGAGAAGCCAGAGAAGAAACCTTACGGGGACCTAGTGGAAGTTCTGGGAGCACATTTTTCCCCAAAGCCACTAGTAATCGCAGAGAGGTATAGGTTCTACCAAAGAAACCAAGAGGAAGGTGAATCAGTTGTACAATTTGTAGCAGCTCTGCGGAAGCTGGCAGCACACTGTGACTTCAAGAACATGTTAGAGGAAATGCTGCGTGACAGGCTGGTGTTTGGCCTGCACAGTGAATCAACACGAAAACGCCTATTGACTGAAGGTCAACTCACCTTGCAGAAGGCTGTGGAAATTGCAGTCTCCATGGAACGCATCACCCAAGACATGCAACAGATCGGGGTCAGTGTCCGTAAAGTATCCCTACAATCTGCCCCCAGGGCACGGGGGAGACAAGAATGTTACCGGTGTGGGAAGCAGGACCACCTCGCATCAGAGTGCCGGTTTAAAGAACTACTGTGTCGACAATGTGGTAAAAGAGGGCACATTGAACGTGCCTGCAAACAAAGGAAGGGTGAGCCGAACAGAAGAGGCAGACCTGACAAAAATGGGCTGTTGGGTTGGTGGACTAAGAGGGAAATTCTGCATGCAGTAGAGCAGAATACTGGTGATCATAGTGATACCCAATTGGAAGATGAAGATTCCATCCATGTTTTGTCTATAACAGCTGGCCCACGTAAATTCTGGGTAACACCTGTGTTAGAAGGCAAACCTACACGCATGGAACTGGACACTGGCGCAGCAGTTTCATTAGTTTCTAACCTTGTGTATGAGAAGGACTTTAGACATCTGCCACTTAAGCCGACAGTAGTCGTTTTGAACACACATACTGGAGAGACTGTTCCCCTGTTGGGTACTATTGATGTGAAAGTAGAACTCAATGGACAGACCACAAAGCTACCACTGTTTGTGGTAAAGGGGAATTACCCAGCCCTAATGGGAAGATCTTGGATCAGGAAAATCCAACTCGATTGGTCACAAGTGCATCAATTGACTAAAGAAGAAATGAATCTAGCAGCAATACTAACGAAACATGCTGCTGTTTTTGGTGAAGACTTAGGCAGTATGAAGGGAATCACTGTGAACTTAAATATAAAGCCTGATTGCCGGCCAAAACGTTTGAAGGCCAGGATGGTGCCATTTGCCATCAGACCCAAGGTGGAAGAGAACTTGGAGCGGTTAGTCAAAGAGGGAGTCTTGGTGCCAGTTACTCACAGTCAGTGGGCGACACCCATTGTCCCAATAGTGAAGAAGGATGGCTCCATTCGGATTTGTGGAGATTTCAAGGTCACTGTCAACCCAGTGTTATGTGCAGAACAATATACTCTTCCCCGCATTGAGGACATCTTTGCAGGTCTGGCTGGAGGACAAAAATTTAGCAAGATTGATTTGAGTCAAGCGTACTTACAGATGCATGTTGAAGAAGAATCTCAAGAATTGTTGACAATTGTAACACATAAGGGGTTGTACAGATACTGTCGTTTACCTTTCGGCATTACTTCAGCCCCAGCTTTGTTCCAAAGGGCAATGGATCAGATTTTGAGTCATTTATCTGGAGTACAGTGCTATCTGGATGACATCCTGGTCACGGGCAAAAATGAGGAGGAACACCTCACGAACTTGGAAGCTACTCTGCAAAGACTGGAAGAGTATGGTCTGCGTGTTCACCGAGACAAATGTAAGTTTTTCCAGCCCTCAGTTGAATATTTAGGACATATAATTGATGCTAATGGTCTCCATAAGTCTCCAGCCAAGGTTAAGGCTATTGTGGATGCTCCGCTACCTCAGAACGTAAGCCAACTTCGCTCTTTTTTAGGCTTATTAAACTATTATGGCAAGTTTATTCCACAATTAGTGACACTCCTGAAACCCCTACATGAGCTTCTGGGGCCGAAAAAGGCCTGGAACTGGACCAAAGCCTGTGATATTGCGTTTAATGAAGCTAAACGCTCACTGGTAAACTCTAAGGTTCTGACACATTTTGACCCATCCTTGCCCCTTCAGTTGGCTTGTGATGCCTCCCCTTATGGAGTTGGGGCTGTATTGTCACATATTATGCCTTCTGGTGAAGAGAGGCCTATTGCTTTTGCTTCACGCTCCTTGACCAAGGCCGAAACTAACTATGCCCAAATCGAACGCGAAGCACTGGGCATTGTTTTTGGCGTTCGGAAATTTCACCAGTACCTGTGGGGAAAGAAGTTCACACTTCTCACTGACCATCGACCCCTGACATCAATTTTGGGGCCACACACAGGCATCCCACATTTGGCTGCCAGTCGGATGCAACGATGGGCATTGACACTTTCTGGATACACATATGAAATCAAGTACAGGCAATCCTCTTTGCATTGCAATGCTGATGGCCTTTCAAGGCTACGCTTACCGGCACACCCTCAGGATCAGGGCCAGGAAGGAATCTTTTACTTTGAACAGGTGGAAAACACACCTGTCACGGCTACTCAAGTGAAGAAAGCAACACGGGTTGACCCAGTACTCTTACGAGTTATGGATTTCGTGATGCATGGAGCATTCTTACCTGACTCTCAGGTCTCTCCTGACCTCCGCCCCTATGTGTCTAGGAGGACAGAGTTATCGACCCAATCCAGGTGTTTGTTGTGGGGTATGCGTGTCATTATCCCACCTTCATTAAGACCACGTTTGTTGGAACAGCTCCATTCAAGTCACTGCAGCATAGTGCGCATGAAAGAAATTGCACGGAGCTATTTCTGGTGGCCGGGCTTAGACAGGGCCATTGAAGAAACGGCTAGAGCTTGTACCTCGTGCCAGAGCGTCCGGAACACACCGCAGTTGGCACCTCTTCACCCATGGGATTGGCGTGAAAGGCCATGGCAACGTATCCATGTTGATTTTACTGGCCCGTTTGAAGGATGTATGTTTCTGATTGCTGTGGAGGCCCATTCCAAATGGCCAGAAGTCTCTGTAATGCAGTCCACTACTACAGAAGCCACTATTCAGACCCTGCGTGGCTTTTTTAGTCATTACGGTCTTCCAGAACAGCTGGTGAGCGACAAAGGACCACAATTCATTTCTCAGGATTTTGAAACTTTTATGAAGGCCAATGGAATACATCACATCAGGTCAGCACCGTATCATCCTTCCACCAATGGACTTGCTGAAAGGTTTGTACAGACTATGAAGCAAGCTCTAAAATCCGCAAAGGGACGTTCTCCTCTTCATAAGCATCTGGACAACTTCTTGTTGTCCTACAGAAATACTCCACAGGCTACAACTAAGGCATCTCCAGCTTTTCTTATGATGGGACGACAGTTGCGCTCTTGCTTCAATTTGTTGAAACCACGAGACACACAGCAAGTGGTTCAACGCCAACAGCAGGACCAGGTCAGCAGACGTTCACCAAGAACAAAGGGCCGGACCTTCAGTATTGGACAGCCAGTTCTTGCTCGAAACTACGCTTCAGGAGCTAAATGGGTCCCAGCAACGGTCATTGCCCAGACAGGACCTGTTTCCTACTCTGTCCAGACAGCGAGTGGCCTAGTTTGGCGACGGCATGTAGATCAGCTGCTTCTCCGTCATATCCACCCAGAAGATGCATCTCCAGCAGACATATCTGACTTCACCCTTACTGATGATACAACATCAGAGCATGAAACGACTGTTTCTGTCTCTCCTGCTCCAGCCACCCCTTCAACGCCTTCAGTCTCCCTGAACCAACCGGACATAACATCCTCTCCGGTTCCGGCGACTTCCCCAGTACCTGTGATCCCACTACCACCAATACCACCTTGTGGGCTGGGCATACCAGAAGTTCACCGTAATCCACCTCATGACAGAAGGCCTCCTAATCGGCTGGATCTTTAGCTAGTGGTGACCCCCTCGTCATGGGGCAGAATAATTCCCCAGGGGTTCGCCGGAGGTAGGGCAGTCTACCCTCATCTCCTAGTTTAGTTCTTATTCTTCCTGGGGGGGGGGCGTTATTCGGTGGGGGGGTGTTCATTAGAGGAGGAGGAATATGTGGTGTTTTGGACTATCTAGGGTCATTGGGGTTGTCATAGTGATAAATGGGAGAGTCGTTTAGGTGCTAGGAAAACCTGTCTGTCTCTCTCAGTTCTCTTCAATAAAAGACTTCTGATACAGCTGTGAATATGTTGTCCTCCTTATTGGATTATAATTCCCCTTAAAACTCTACAACCCCAGCCCCCCACCAGCCACTGGGGCCCCAGTCTATTTCCCTCCCCCTCCTGCTGGTTCCTCACGCCCTTCCCAATCCCCCCTCGATGGCCTCCCAAGCCCTTCCCTAACCCCTCATCCCGCCACTGGTCCCAGCTGCTCCGAGCAGGGTCAGGCCAGGGTGGGAATTTTAAAAGCTCCCAGGCCCAGCCTGAGGCAGTTCCCTATCAGCTGGAAGACTCTATCTTCTGACTAGGTAGAGGCCACGTCTGCCGGCTGCCCGGGCAGTGTTCCTGCACATGGCCACGACAGTGAACTCCTGCGCAGTTTAGAGGTGGGCTGCTCGGGAGCTGGCCCTGAGTTTCAGGGGGGCTGAGACCCCTGGACCCCCCCCAGGGACACAACTGGCATCAAATCTGTATATCAATTCCAATTCTACAGTTTCTTTTTGAAGCTTTGATTTGTTATCCATTTGCCTGAGTCTTTAAAAGTGCCACTAGACTCCTTGTAAGATTTTACTGTAACATTGCAGCCTCAGGCCACAGAGCACATTGTCAGCATTTAATAAAAAAATTATGATAAATGATATGAAGGAACAAAGAGTCTGGTGGCACTTTCAAAGACGAACAAATTTAGGTATAGCAAGAGCTTTTGTGGGAAAAATATCTCACTTTGCCAGATTTTTTTTCAAGCATGAAAGCTCATGTGATAAATAAATTTGTTCATCTTTAAAAGTGTCACCAGACTCCTTTTTTGTTTTGCTGAACTAGACTAACATGGCTATCCCTTTGGAACTTGATATCAACAAGTTATAGATGAGCTTCATCTGTGAAGCAATGCCCAGCTCTTATCTAGCATTTATTATCAGTTGATTTCAGCTTTCACTTTACACAGAAGGACAGGCTCATTATCTCCATTTTACATATGAGGAAACATAGAGGGAAACTGAGGCACAGAGCCAGTAACTTGGCACAGGTCACACAGGAAGGCAGTGGCTGAGCTGGGAACAGACGCCAGATCTGGTGAGTCCCAGTCCAGTGCTGTAGCCCTGAGAACTGCACCTCCCCTGAGTGACATTATACACCTGGCCTTGGAGCTTATCCCACTACCCCAATCTGCTCATAGACACCTCCCCAGAACCCACAAAGCCCCCACACATCCTCCACCAACTCAGCTGTCCATAGATTCTCCACCAAGCAACCCTGCAGCCCCCCAGGGTACCCCAAAATTCTGCACTTCAACCTCATAACTTTTTCCAGTCACTATCTCATCTCCCTATATCTCCCCACTTCTCCCTGAACAGCACCACAGTCTCAGTCTGCTTCCTACCACCACCACCCCACTGCCTCCTGGACATGACATGGCTTTCCCCAGCCACCTTCCCCATCTAGCCCCTAAGTGCCCCTACTTTCTGCCCAGAGACATCTACAAAGCCATCTGCCCTGCTTTCTCATCCAGCCACCCTGCAGCATGCATCAAGCTGCCAAATTTTGTGCTGCTCTCTGCTCAGGGCAAGGAGTATCACTCTAAACTGGCATTTATTGATAGTCACACATTGTAAAGGCCAGCACAAGCCAGAGACCTGCCCAGGCAGGGCCAGCGCTGGGGATTGTGGCACCCTCCCACCCCCCGCAGCAGAGCGATGCCAGCGCAGACGAGTGACGTCATCAGGGGAGCACCACGGCGTTGTCCCCTTTTGGCACCCCTCAAGGGCAGAACGAGAAGCAATGGTTTCAAGTTACAGCTGGGGTGGTCCAGGCTGGATATTAGGAGAAACTTCCTTACTAGGCGAGTGGTGAAGCATTGGAATAAGCTGCCTAGGGAGGTGGTGGAATCTCTATCTCTGGAGGTGTTCAAGGCCTAGCTGGACAAAACCCTGACTGGGATGATCTAAAGGGAGTGGTCCTGCTTTTTTTGGCAGGGGGTTGGACTAGATGACCTCGTGGGGTCCCTTCCAACCCTATGATTCTATGATTCTAAATGCCAGCGCCCGCCTGCAACGCAGGGGCTGCTTACTGCCTAGTGCCAGCTCTGTGCCCAGGATTAATTCTTGCATGAACTAGAGCAGACTTTTTGGAAAAAAACATCCCTGGTTTAAAAATTGCCAGTGACAGAGATTCCACACACGGCCCTTAGTAAGGTGTTCCAGGGGTTATTGCCCTCAGTGATACTGAACCCCACTGCAGCCCCCAGGGTCACCCCGTGCCAGGATTGTGGGGTGATTAGCACAGTGCACACTTCACAAGGTGTCATTTAAAAAGTCCTGATCTGTGGAACATTAATACATGGTGGACTGTCAGTGCTGTCCTCCATGGGATGTTAGGCATCATCGCTACCTGTGTGTTACTGAAATGTGTTGTGAGGTTGGCAACACCCACAGCCAGCCTGGGTAAGAACTGTAAACTGCCTGAAACATCCCGTGAGGGTGAGAAACTGCTTGATTCTTGCTTAGTTTGTAGAACCTACGCTGCAATTCTTGCTTAGTTTCTGAGGTGACCAACTTTGATTGCTCTGCCTGCTACTTAGAATCGCATAAAATTTATTGTTCGCTGGTGAATAAACATGGGCAGCAGATACTCAAGGCCATAAGTGACTCTGCCCCTGCTCCACCTCAAAGCCCCGCCTCCCTCTTGCCGCATCCTGTTCCCATAGGCCTCAACATCGCCCTCAGCTAGCTCTCTCCCCTGAAGTGGGCAGGGGCTGGGGTGCAAGCCCAGCCCAGCCCGAGAGATTTGGGATGGTTGGGGACAGTGCTTGCGCCCACCAGCACTCCAGGGCTGGGGCCACCTGGTGCTGCTCCGTGTAGCTATGTCTACACTGCCAAAGATATTATGAAATAGTTATTTGGAAATAACTATTTTGAATTTATTTCAAAATAATTATTTTGAAATAACAATATTTTGAATTTATTATTTCAAAATAGGAGTCTGGAGAAGACTCTCTATTTCAAAATAAGATAGGAATTGTTATTTTGAAATAGAGAGCCTTCACTAGACTCTTGGTTTCAAAACAGGGCAAGGCAGAGAAAGATATAGGGCTATTATTTCAAAAAAAGCCAATCCTGCAGCTTGGAATGGCTTTTTTTGAAAAAACTGTTTCAAAAGAATTGCTCTTTCAAAATAAAAGCAGGTTTAGTTATTTGAAATAGCACTTTGTTTTTTCAAAGTAACGAGGAGCTTATTTTAAAAT
This sequence comes from Podocnemis expansa, assembly GCA_007922195.1. Lineage (NCBI taxonomy): Eukaryota > Metazoa > Chordata > Testudines > Podocnemididae > Podocnemis > Podocnemis expansa. Next base: position 149,108 of record ML682047.1, read on the forward strand.
AACAAAATGCCTGCAGGGACAGGTAAATGTTTTTTCGAAATAAGCCTCTTTATTTTGAAAAAACTTTTCAGTGTAGATATACCCTGTGTTCTGGTGTGGGAGTGGGTCGGTCACCCCAAGCTGGGATGGGTCAGCAGTGGGGCAGGCAAAGCAGGTACTCTGGTAATGGGATGGGAGAGTGCCCTGGTCTTCGAGTTGACCTGGCTCTCCGGTGCTGGGATGGGTCTGCACTGGGGCAGGCTGGGCCAGGACTCTGTCAGTGAGGTGCTCAGGTTGCCTGGTGCTCTGGTGTTGCTAGGGCAGGGAGCCCAAGCCAGAGCTAGGGACAGTTGGCACTGGGGTGGAGCAACACTTTGGGTCAGGGTAGGCCAGCACTGGGGGCTGGTGCTCTGATCTGGAGTGCTCTGGTATTGGGGCTTGGGCTGCTCAGCACTCTGGTGCTTCTGGGGTGGACTAGCCAGCCTGGGGCTAGCATGGGTTGGCATGAGTGCTGGGCTGCCTGGCCAGCTTGATGCTGAGGCCACTCCAGGGTGGGGCTTGGCAGGAGAGGGACAAAAGGGGCATGGTAAAGGATAGCCTCTCCAAATGGGGGGTTCACATCAGGGGCATTGCTGCCACTGGGCCTGCAGGGCTCATGCCCTGAATCTGGGCTGCTTGGCCATGCCCTGAGCGAGCAGGGGTGGGGGGCTGCTGGCCAGCAGCAGCAGGAGCCAGATCAGGCCCTGAGGCCGGTGGGGCAGGGCAGGGAGAGGGGCCTGGGGCTGGGCCCCAACCCTTTTTTTTACGGCAGCAATGCCCCTGGTTCACATGCCATCTGTGTTAATGAGTCTGTTTTATATTTTCCCTAAAACAATTTGTTTTGGCTGTAGTGCTTAGAGAATCACAGCTCTGGCTGTTGCAAACCACTTCTCTTTGTCAGAATGGCAAACTAATTAGTGTGCTTACACAGTCCAAGGGAGTCATGAGCACTGCAAGACAGTGTATTTCTGTGTGCAGTGTTGGGGTTGGCTGGTGTCTCTCTGTGATTCATGAAGGGCTAAGGGAGCTTTGGTGCAATGAAGCTGAGTGGGGGTTTCCACATGCCAGTGGCTGAGTGATCACAGCAGAGCCTGGAGGGCTGCTTTGCATTGATGCTGTGAGAAAGAGCCCAGGCTGGATAGCTAAGGGGCACAGTGGGCAGTCCCAGGGATCCTGGCACACCCTCACCATTAAAAATATACATCATTGCAGTCTGAATTTCTCTGGCTTCCAACTCCAGCCATTGGAGAGTGTTAGGTCTTTCTCTGCTAGATTACAGAAATCTGCTATTGAATTTCTATTCCCTACGTAGGTACATAAAACAGTGATAAAGTTACCCCTCTTTGTTAAGAGAAATAGAAATAGATCATGTTGTTAAGAGAAATAGAACTAGATGTTTGTTAAGAGAAATAGATCTAGATGATGCTCTTTCAGTCTGTCACTATAAAGCAGGTTTTCCAATGTTTTCATTCTACTTCTGACTCTTCTATGACCCTCTCCAATTCTTCAACATCCTCCATCAATTCTGGGCACCAGAGCTGGGTACACGATTCCAGCCATAGTCACACCAATGCCAAATATGGAAGTAAAGTAATCTCTCTGATCCTACTTGAGATTGTTATTTATGCACCCCAAGGTCACATTAGCTGTTTTAACCCTTGCATTACATCTAGAACTTGTGGTCTCATTGTGACTCGCTGTACTCCATGTACACCCCTACAGTATACCATTCATGCTCACCTTTACAGTGTAACTGTGTATGGTCTAATTAGACTCTAATGCAAAATTTGTCATTTTAGGTACAGGTCTCAAACTCATGGCCCAAGGGCCACACGTGGCTCCCAAAGTTATTGCTTACAGCCCACAACAACACTATTCCTATCAATATTTGCAATACCATTGTATGAAAAGGTTTCAGTGGTGTGGTGCTTGGGCTACCATACTAGTTATGAAACTGTCTGGCTTTTGGAGACTTATTACTATTTTTCATGGTAATATTTCATATTTGCGATAATCTGTATGAATATGCCATGTCTGTTGCCAATAGAAAGGTTGTAATCTACTAGGAATGATTATATGGTTTATGTGTAGGTGTCATATCTGTATTGTAAGTTAGGAATAGGTTTATTCTATTTGTGTTTCAAGTTATTGGATTTCAGGGTACTCCCAGACTGGATGTCCAAACTTTTGTTTTACTTAATGGCCCATTAAGGAAGCTCCCAGGTATAGTGGGCTCAGGGAAAAACTTGTCGAGCAACTAAAACTTGCCCATGTGGCTCAACTCCGTTTTGAACTGCAAAAAACTCCAGAAAAAGAGAGAAGGTCAGAGCTGATAAAAGGCAGTGGTTCTATCTCTATCTTGTCTTCAGTCTCCAACCTGCGACCAGCACCCTCCTCTGGAACAACTTTGCTGCAACTGAACAAAGGACTGAGACCACCCAGATGCTGGGTGTCTACCAGAGGAATTGGACTAAACTGCAAACTCCAAATTCTTCAAGGATTTGCTTTCTATGGACTCTGTATCATTTGTTTGTATGGCTATGTCTACACCTAAAAGCTTAGTTCAGACTTGCTTAGTCTGAACTAAGTAGTTTGAAGTTAGTTCAAACTAAGCGTGGTTTTTTAGTTCGAACTAGGCAAAGCCTAGTGTAGATAGGGCTCAAATTAGTTCAAACTGAGGCTCCTTAACTTGAACTAATTTGCTAGTGTAGACATTGTGATTCATTTTGACCCTTTAACATCCCTCATATTTTGTTTCTTTTCATTTCATATTAAACCTTTAGTTGTAGTTGTGACCCGGGTCTCTTGGGATAACCTTCTGAATGTGCCAAAATCAGGGCAAGCTGTGAAAACAGGGGCCAAACCCCTAAACCACTGATAGGGGGTACTTAAACCAGTCTCCCAGTCAGCAACAAAACATGCTCCTGAGTCCCCCACTCTGATCATTGCCGAGCATAACAAAGCAGAAACAGCCCCCTTACTGCACATCAGTTCCTCTGGTCTCCTCTAGCTACTGGGTCTCTTTAGGAAATAGGTTCTCCTGACCCCAAAGGGCCAGCCACATCACCCAGAACAATATAGGCTTCAATCTTACCCAAAATACCACGCTGCCAGCCAATCCTTTAGTAACTACAACTAAAGATTTAATATAAAAAGAAAAACAAAATATGAGAGATGTTAAAGGATCAAAGTGAATCACATACATACAAATGATTTAGAGTCCATAGAAAACAAATCCTTGAAGATCCTGTAGTTTGCAGATTCGTCCCACTCCTCTGGTGTGTACCCAGCAGCAGCAGCAGCAGCAGCAGCAGCTGGGTGGTGGGTCTCAGTCCTTTTTTCAGTCCCAGCAGAATAGTTCTGGAGGTAGGGGGGTGTTGGTTGCAGACAGGCTGCAGACTGAAGACTAAAGAATCATAGAACCATAGGGTTGGAAGGGACCTCATGAGGTCATCTAGTCCAATCCCCTGCCAAAAAAAGCAGGACCACTCCCACTAAATTATCCCAGCTAGAGTTTTATCCAGCCGGGCCTCAAACATCTCCAAAGACACAGATTCCACCACCTCCCTAAGTAGCCCATTCCAATGCTTTACCACCCTCCTGGTAAGAAAGTTTTTCCTAATATCCAGCCTCGACCACCCCAGCTGCAACTTGAAACCCTTGCTTATTGTTCTATCCTCTGTTACTACTGAGAACAGCTGAGCTCCATCCTCCTTGGAGCATCCCTTCAGGTAGTTGAAGGTTGCTGTCAAATCCCCCCTCAGTCTTCTCTTCTGCAGGCTAAATAAGCCTAGTTCCTACAGTCTTTCTTCACAGGTCAAGTCAAGTCATAGGGCTGGAAGGGACCTCATGAGATCATCAAGTCTAACCCCCTGGGAATTGAACCCAGGACCTTCTGCATGTTAAGCAGAGGTGTTAGCCACTCTTGTGCTCCAGCCCCTTGATCATTTTTGTTGCCCTCCACTGTACTCTTTCTAATTTGTCCACATCCTTTTTGTAGTGGGGAGCCCAAAACTGGACACAGTATTCCAGATGCGGCCTCACCAGTGCTGAATAGAGGGGAATGATCACATCCCTTGATCTGCTGGCAATGCTGCTTCTGATGCAGCCCAGTATGCCATTGGCCTTTTTGACAGGAAGAGCACGCTGCTGACTCATATCCAGCTTCCCATCCACCAGGACCCCCAGATCCTTTTCTACGGTGCTGCTACTTAGCTGATCACTCCCCAGCCTGTAGCAGTGCATGGGATTTTTCCATCCCACATGCAGGACTTTGCACTTGTCCTTGCTGAACCTCATAATATTTCTATTGGCCCACTGCTCCAATTTGTCAAGGTCTTCCTGAATCTTCCCCCTGCCCTCCAGCATGTCTACTGTTCCCCCCAGCTTGGTGTCATTCGCAAACTTACTGAGTGTGCAATAAATCCCATCATCCAGATCATTAACGAAAATATTGAACAGAACTGGCCCCAGGACCGACCCCTGGGACACACCACTCGTTACTGGTTGCCAAAATGGAGAATAGGCTATGGCCTCTTATCTCAGAGTCCTTGCCAGATCCAAATGGAGGGGGCCACATGGTCAGTCTGGGTAACTGGTCAAACAGGTTTCCTCCTGATAGGCCATTAACAGGACAACAGTTTGCAGATGCCCAGTGTGGGATTGCCTCAGCTCAAACAACTTGGAACACACACAAAACAATTGAGATTCCTAGATTCTAATACAAATATGATACCTACATATAAATCATATAATCATTCCTAGCAGATTACAGCCTTTCTGTTGATACCAAACATGGCATATTACATATGGATTATTGCAAATATGAAATATTAATATGAAAAATGAATCACAACCAGTCCCCTAGACCCAGACAGTGTCACAGTAGTTACTGAAAGATTGGCTGGCAGCATGGTATTTTGCATAAGATCCAAGCCTATATTGTTCTGGGTGATGTGACCGGCCCTTTGGGGTCAGGAGAACCTATTTCTTTAAGAGACCCAGTGGCTAGGTGGGAAACAGAGGAGCTGATGTCAATAGAGGGGGCTGTTTCTATTTAGTTATGCTTGGTGGTGACCAGAGTGAGGAATCAAAGGCATGTTTTGTTACTGACTGGGAGACTGGTTTAAGTACCACCTGTCAGTGGTCTGGGGGTTTGGCTCCTGGTTTTGCAGCTTGCTCTGAATTTTGCACATTCAGGAAGTTACCCCAGGAGGCCTGGGTCACACTAGTCCTCAGGCATGGTGCGGCCCTTGGACTAATGTACTAGTCCTCATGTGGCCCTCGTGGTGATTGGAGTTAGAGCCCCCTGATCTAAGGTGTTTTTCGAATGCTCCTTGTCATCAGATGTTGGCTTGGTGTGCAGGCTGCATGCATGCCCCCAAGTTCATGTTAGCTCTGCACAGATAATGAGATGGCACTCACAGGCAAATATATTCACAGGTCTTTGTAGAAATGAAGGCACCAGGCTAGGTTTTACTGGAATGTAGCACAACGATAAGCAACCTATAGCAACAGGTACACCAATAGCTTTTGTGCTCTTAGTGCAACAGAACAACTAAACTCACATCAGGACTCTCCTTCACCCCTATGACCACATGAAGCTGTTCCCTCTCACATCCTCTTTTATACACTGTTCAGACTGTTTGCTCTGCCTCTTTGATGCAGGTAGTTGTCACTCTCTGACCACCTGGTCCCACCTTTCTGATACTATTCCATACCTGGTTTGGTCATCACATCATCATTCATTGTTAGAAAAATTTTTCATCTGTCTAGCTGTCATTTAGGGGGTCAGGTGGTCCCTTTTATCTCACTGTCATTAGGATGACCTGCTGTTCTCTATCTGGCTTTAGTACTGATTTGGAAATATGTTTGTGTTCAGTATCACCATATTCCTTGCCAGTTTCTCTGAAGTTATAAATTCACAGCATGACTAGTACTTACTTGGCTGTGCAGCAGATTTGACCATTTTAGGCCTTATTGCCTGGCTGTTTCACAAGGCTTCAGGCCTTTTGCTATCACCTCCTACTTCCACAGGAACATCATTTGCTATGGTAGTATGTTTCCTCCAAGGTCCTACATACGTCATTATAGAACTCTGTTTCATGATGATCCCAAATGTGTGTCTCATCAAAAGCACTGTTGGCCCAGATAAAGACCCTGGGCTCAGCGTGCCACGACTCAGGGCTTGAGCCTTGTAAGTGCCCTGCCACTGTGGGCAGCCCGGTAGCAGACCCAGGGCTTGGACACTGGGACTCAGGGCTCGAGCCCCATAAGCGTGGTCCCAGTGACACCCCTGTGTCTCACTTGGCTTGAATAGATCCAGGCAAACGCAAAGCTGACTGAAGGCTCATGCCTTGCAAAGACATGTATACAGGTACAATGGTATGGCCTGTGCACCTTAAAATGCCCCTTGCTGAACATGGCCAATCACCTGACCGCAGGGGCTGACAAGGAAACTTGTTAAAGGTAGAGGCATCTTTGTCTCAAAAGATCTCCCTCAGAATCCATCTAGCAAGCAACATGAAGGACACTGACAGACTGCCCAGTGGGAGGGAGGGACAGGGGGCCTGGCTGAAGGACTCATCTCAGCCAGCCTGGGGAATAAGCTAGCATCACAAACTGACAGGCCACAAAAGTGTTGAGTTTAGTTTAGGATGCAATTTGTTCTTTAGTTAATTGTGATCAAACCAGGATTTGTATTTTTCTGGCTTATGATCACTTAAAATCTTGCTATAATCAATAAACTTATTTGTTTTACCTAAAGCAGTGCAGGTGGATTGAGAGTGTGTAGAGACTGCATGTAAAGTGGCATGCTGCACACCACACCCCTCAAATGTGATCTGTATATCTTTCCTGTTCATCCTTGCAGTGTAATTGTGTGATTTAAGTCAAAGTATGTCACATGAAGTATTTTTGGATGGCTCATGGCATGCTCTGCATTCTGTTACAGTAGCTGGTGTCCCGCAACATCAGGTATGCATACAGATATGAAAAAGGTCCCCAAATTTACTGCACAGAGCTCCAGTGAGGGCAGACAATCAAAGCTGCATTTACATGCTCAGGTTGCACACAAAACAATAGAGATCAAGTGCCTTGGTGGAAGGGGAAAAGCCACCTGCCTACAAGAAGAGGGGTTTTGAAAAGAGAAAAAGATACACTTTGAACTAGTTAGCAGTCTGGCCATGGAGCCCAGCTCCTAGGCCAGTATTTCCCAGTCTGTGGTCTGGGCACCCCCAGGAGTCTGCAGACATGTTGCAGGGGGTCCACAGAGCCTCCCCCTACCGGGGCTGGAATCCAGCTGCAGCCCTGATGCTCCCCGCCAGGGCAGCCTTTCCTCTCCTGCGGCTGGATCCTGGCAGGGGGATGGGTCTGCAGCAGCCCCCCGGCAGGGGCAAGGGCAGGGGGCCATAGCTGCCACAGCTCAGCTCCCCGGTGGAATGAGCCATGGTAGCAGCAGTGCTGCTTGCCAGCCGTCCCAGTGGCGCCACCAGAGTGGTGCGGGTCAGAGTTTGCCTGCACAGCCTGGATTACATAATCAGCCGGAGGAGACGCAGAGATTTTTTTTTGTTAAAAAGGGGTCCCCAGCCTGGAAAAAGTTGGGAAGCACTGTCCTAGGCCACACTAAGGACTGGGCCCTGCCCACGGGAACAAGGGCAAATAGTGTAGTGGCTACCACCTCTGCTTAACATGCAGAAGGTCCTGGATTCAATTCCCAGGGGGTTGGACTTGATGATCTCACGAGGTCCCTTCCAGCCCTATGATTTGATTGATTGACAGCCAAAGTTGAACGGTAAGCTTGTTAGTTTAATGCCCATGCAAATTATCTCTTGGCTTTGCATATTTATACATTCATTTGCATTAACACCAGCCAGGGGCTCCACCGACCTCGACAACAGCTGACACTGACCAGGCGCTGCGGATCGCCCAACCCTGGGCCGCCGCCCGGTATGGACGATGCTGGGCTCCATTAGTCAGGCCTGGGCACGAGCGGGGGCTGGGATGGACCAGTCAGGCCTGGGGAGGTGCGGAGCGGCTACCAGTGAGAGGGGCTAGAGCGGCCGCAGCGGAAGTGAGTGGCCAGGCCGGAAGTGACGGCGGCGAGGCAGAGCCGGAGCCAGGGAGCTGAGGTGCGGAGCCGGCGGCAGGGCCTGGCTCCATCCCCGGAGCTGGGGGGGGGGAGCGCGGCGACTCGGCGAGGACAGGCCCGGGTCAGGCAGCGCGGCGGCCCCGAGCCGCGGTCGTTGATTCCCCAGCGCGGAGGGGCTCCGGGGCGCCTCGCTCTGCCCGCCGTGCGGGCCGGGTCCGGCCCCCAGCCCCCTCTGCCGGGGAGGGGCTGTTCCTGACCCGGAGCAGAAAGGAGCCTGAGTGGGCGGCTATTCCGGGCTGTAAAATGTTCCCAGCCGGGCGCAGTTTTCTGGAGACGTCCGGCGTTGTTGGCATCCGGGTGAAGGAGCGGGGAGGGACCCCACTGCAGTGACCGGAGCAGACGGGGAGAATTCAGCCCCCCTCCCTTCCTCTTCCTGGTTCTGCGGCTCATTCACGGTGTGCGGTTAGCCAAGTCGCTGGTGGGTGCCTCAGTTTCCACAGCTGGAAGGCGGACATGCCTGTCTCTCAGGAATAGGGTGAGAATTAACGGGTCTTTCGGATCCCAAGGTGAAAAGTGCACCAGGTGTACTTAGGGTGTTAAAGTAGAGTAGGCTGCTCATGCAGATATTGAAAAAGACTTGGGGCTCAGTCCTCGCAGTCAGGATCAGAGCCTAACTGTGAAGGAGCAGCAGCAAATTCTGAATACGTGTGAGTATACTGCACTCCACTATATGGGCTATCAGTAGAGTTGAACCTGGACCCTCCAGCACCAAAGCCTAGATGTTGGTGTCTTGAGTTAATGGATTAGGTATGTTAATTGTCGGCAGTGCTAGGCTGTGTGTCTTCTATGGACCACTCACAGAGCAAGACACATAGCACCTTTACAGATGTGTAGTGCAAACCTTTCATGTCTGAGCTGTCCTAGAGTCCAGGTTTATTTAGGTGCCAATTCTGTAATAGCTACACCTTGGGCCGGTGGCTGGGACTGAACCCAGGACATTTAGTCTCAAAAACAGCCCTTTACCCCTCTCTGGGGAGGGTATAAAACAGGGTTGTAAAATGAGACGGTGGGTAACATAATGTGTCTTTTTGGATTGAATTCTGTTGAGGAGAGAGAAGCTTTCAAGCCACACAGAGCTCTTCAGGTTTCTGACCCCAACAGAAGGTGAGCCAATAAAAGAGAGTCCCTCACCCACTTTGTGGTGTTGAAATTAATTAATTAATTAATTCTGTGTACTGTTTACGAGTTTGTAAAGTGCCATACATTGCCACCCCCACCTGGTAGGGGTCTTGTTGCTGCCCACCAGCTAATAGACTTTGTCCTTTACTGGAGTACTTGGAGTTATTCTCTTGTGCTGAAAGTCCCAGTCTCAAAGCTGCTGACAGCCTGTGCTGGGGGTCATTGTATGTGCATGAATAAAGCTAGGCCTGTGTGTGAGCATTTGCAGGATTGGGGTCTAAAGAGTGACTCATCCTCCATGTGAACAGTTTTCTGTCTCAATAGTCTGACCTTTAAGGAGTAGCTAGATTTAAAAATTAAAAGTAGAAAATTCATTAAGAAGCATTTTCTGTTTGGGGCAAAAAAGAGAAGAAAATCATGAAGGATCAAGTGGAAGAGAATTTTGGGGGGGGGAAAAACCCTCTCAAACCACAGCAGTGTTGTTCTGGTACAAACATCAGTGACCGACAATGTGAATTTTAAAAAGTTCTCACTGATGTATGTGTTTGCTGCTGCTCTTAAAAAGTTGCTGTTGCTTCCACTATGATTCTGAATAATTTGCTCTGACAGGAGAATTTTGCAGGCCCCTAAACTGGGAAGTTTGTATCTTCTGTGATGGGCAGGCACCAAATTCTCTCCTGTGTTTGTTTTCAGAGCCCTTTGGCGACAGAATGACACTATGGATGTTGGGGGTAGTCCCCTTCTCCCAGACAGCATCCTGTATGAGATTTTCCTGTACCTGGACCACACGGACGTGCTTGCGGTGGGACTGGTCTGTCGTCAGTGGCATGCGGTGGCCCGGGACGAGTTCCTGTGGAAGGAGCTCTTCTACCGATACTACCGGGTCTCCCGGGAAGTGCCACGGCACCCAGGTCTGGTATCTGTAACTACCTTTACTAAGTTCTCCATTTGGCACAGTTGGAAAGGGCTAGATTAACTGTCTGGTAGCTGCCACAGTGTTGTTAATTCACAAACTAGAAATGGCATGGCCAGCAGCAGCAGCAGGAGTACAAGATTTTCTCCATTGTGCCCCATCCTGACCTGTCTGACCCCTTGTCTCACTGATGGGATTCTATAGAGCCAGTCCCTGGATTATCTGAGCACCAAGCTGTGTGAGGGACATTGGATAGCTCAGATGCAATGTGGGCACATCTCTGTGTTCAGGTGTCCTGAAATCCCTAATTCACATGACATCAGCCATCAGATAATGACCTAGAGCTGAAAGCACCAGTTGCCCAACAGGCCCTGTTGAAAATTGTGGAGTAGGATTTGCTTGAAATTCAGAGATTTGGTTTTTCCCCCAACTTCTTCAATTAAAGATTTGTCAGCTCTTCTGCAGACTGAGCTTCAGCTTGATAGGGTGCCTGGGTGGCTATTGGCTCTTTAAAAAGGGAGTTGGCAGGTTAAATGAAGCTAATGTTTATGGTTTTGTTCTGTTATAACTGATCTACTTTTAAATTTGGGTCTGACTTGACCTTGGGGATCCATTCACAATGGGGAAAACAGCTTAGTAACAGTGACAGTCAGTGGTGGATAGCCATCTATCGTGGATGGTTTAGACACACTGAAGTGCAGTATTGCTTAGGGGGTTAGACTAGATCAGTGTTTCTCAGCTGGTGTTCCGTGAAACACTGGTGCTCCATGGACATAGTGAAGGTATTCTGACCTCTTCCCATGGGGTTGGGCAGGGGCGTCGCTGGCTGGGGGAGGGACCTGGGGCACGGGCCGCAGGCCCAGCCCCCAGTCTGCAGGCCATGCCCCCTGGACAGGGACAGGCGCGGCTGCCGGCAGCCGGGCCCTGGATCCCCGCTGGGGGACGGGGCTGCTGCGGCCACTGGCAGCTGGGCCCCAGATCCCCGACCCGATTGGGCCGGAGATCCAGGGCACTGGTGCTGGGGTTCGGGGCATGTGCCCCAGAGTGCCCAGCACCAGCGACGCCCCTGAGGTTTGGGGGGGAGGAAGCTGAGTATGGAGGAGGGGAGGAGCAACATCATGAGCTGACATGCGCACCTGGGAGATTTAAAATGCTCCAGTCTAGCAAAGCTTCTAGGCCCACATTGGCATCTGCCACCACCTTGCTCCTTTGCTGCAGCTGGGGCATATTACATTTCTTGCTGTTTTTAACATGGGTAGCAATAGCAGGAAAGGTAAAATGCCCTAGCTGCAGCGAAGCTTCTACACCCTCACCCCAGCCAGCCAGTGTTCTTAGCTCCTGGTTATTTTCAGGTTTAAGTTGTGTATGTAGTCATTATATGTGTATCTGGTTTTTCAAAATAAATGTGTGAGATATTCGTTACACTTTATTTTATTTGGTTTCTTGAGAGATTTTTCATAGGAGTGTGTAATATAGAGATATTACAAACAGTGCAACTGGTAAATACCAGTTTTTTGGAGAGAGTTTTAGCAGGTGTTCTGCATAAAGTGGTTAATCCTGATAAAAGTATTCCCTGGCCCACTAAAGGTTGAGAAACACTTGGCTAGATGACCTGTATAGTTCTTTCTCACCCTGCAGTTCTGTGACAGTGTAAGAGTCTTGCTGACTTAGATCCTATTCCTTACGCTTTGTAACAGCTGGTTGGCACGTTGGCCCTGAGCAGCTGGTTTTTTTGGGATCTGCCTGTGTGGTTACAGGTGGCAAAGAGCCCAGCAATGTGACGAAGTTAAAATCCTTCCAGTGGATGCTTCCTTACATTTTTTAAGCTGCTCAGAGTAAATTTAATCAACAGTGACTGTGCTCACGGCAGCCTCGTCTGTGTTAGGGCTCCTGACATTGCTATTGCTGATGAGAAGTACTAAATTCCTAGTGTAGACAGGTCATGTGTCTGGGGTCTCCACCTATGCTGAGTTTTGACTCCTCCTTCCTGTCTGCCTGTGCTACAGCTGCTGTTTCCTGGTACGAGGAGTTCCAGAGACTCTATGACACCATCCCCTGCGTTGAGGTGCAGACCCTGACAGAGCACAATGATCAAGTCTTACACCTCAGCTTCTCCCACACTGGCTACCTGTTTGCGTCCTGCTCCAAGGACTGCACTGTCAAGGTAAAGCGGGTGGCTTTTGCTCTCAGATTTTCTGCTGTGCTCTGATATGTTGATGTTTCCTTGTAACCTTCGTTACTAGGGCTCTTTTGTTCCCTTGGAAGGGCTTAGTGCAGTGTCATGGCTCTCAGCGAAGGGGAGCAGGTGTTCTGGAGGTTGTGGGCAGGTTACATAGAGATGAGGATATGGCTGCGGAGTGTGGGGAGTTGGAGGTGACTTTACAAAGCAATCTCAGGCTGCACAAACTAAGGCTGGAAGGGACCATCATGATCAGCTAGTCTGACCCCTTGCACATCATCACAGACTCACACCAGCCCCTTCTGTTCCAGACCCCCTTAACCTAGTTCCCTTTCCTGAGCTATCCCTCACTATGATTTGTAAGCTAGGTCCCAAGCCACAGGCTGTCACCCAGCAGGGGGAATGAATGGGCAAAGGCCTTGGGGGTAGGACAGTAAACAAGTGGTTTGAACAGTCTGTGGGCCTAGATGTCAGGGCCCTGCTTCTGCTTCATTGTCCCCTTGGGTGAGGCTTGTCCCTCCTGTGCCTCATCTGGGGTAACCCGAGTAACGTTTATGGGTTCACTGAGTTCCATCACTGAGCTCCAACCTAGGGAAAAGTTGAGGCTGCATCCAGCCTGACTGCTGAGGTTGCCAGTGAACAGGCCAGTGGCAGTGGGGAGATTGAGGTGGACAAGTGGCCTTAGGTTTGTCCTGATTTAGACACTGACTCTATTTCCTGGACCCTGGGAGTCCTGTCAGATTGTAATAACTTCTGCCAACCTACCATGGAGGTCTTGCATCCATCGCCCATCCTTGATTCGCTGGTGCCTAGGGGCCGCCATCAGGAAAGTGGCCTCACTTCTGTCTGCTGTACAGTCTGGAACAAGCATGCTCCCAGGGCCCTCCCCCAGGAGGCAGAACCAGTCTGTCAGAGGAACAACCGTCATAAGTGCTGCAGACCCTGTGCCAGGGGTGTTTCTCAGCAGTGCGCGGGGGGGGGAATTCTCCAATGAGCTTTAGTCCAGTGACTTTGCAAATCTTGCAGTTCTCTTGCAAACGGCTTCCTGGCAATGAAGCAAGGTAAGCAATTTCCATTCATCTGCTCCTAGGCCATCTGGCTGGTGCTTTGGGAATCCTGGTCACCCAGTGACAGATGCTCTGAGTGAAACTGTTTATAGCACTCTTAAAAGCCTGCCCTCTTCCATTTGTCCTCAGATCTGGAACAATGAGTTGGGCATTTCCCTGCTCCACAGCTCCAACATGAGGCTGTACAACTGGAGCTACACCCAGTTCTCCCAATTCAACTCAGATGACTCCCTCCTCCTGGTGTCAGGTGTCTTTGTGGGGCCTCGCAACTCCTCGTCAGGAGAAATCGCTGTCATTAGCCTGGGTAATGCTCATTTCATCTCGTATCCTCCACTAGTTCACCTGTTCCTGTGATCATATGCAGCTTTGATGATGTGCATCCCTCCTACCCTCCAATCTGGGGACCCTGATGTCTCTTGCTGTCACTACCCAAGTGGAGGCTTCTTAAAGGATGAATTGCCTCCAAACCTGTGGGCCCCTGTTTAAACTGGTGGTGGAGGTGCTCACTGCACTGGGAAGGGGAGGCAGCCCCTATGTGATGTAGGAACATGCTGCCAGGTAGAGAATGATGAGAATCCTCACTGATAACAGCTGTAAGTGGGACCATCCGTCTTGGTGTCACCTCTGCTTCAGAAATCAGCTGGGTCTCTTATCTACAATCCCAGTCCCATGGGATGCTGTCTCTTGCTTCTCGGGGTCATTTCGGTGGAGCTATGTTATCTTTCCCCTTTTTCCTTCCTTCCAGAAAACTTCACACTCCTCTCCAGGGTAAGGAATAAACCCTATGACGTGTTTGGCTGTTGGCTGAATGAAACTAACTTAATTTCTGGTAACCTGCACCGAATCGGGCACATCACCTCCTGCTCTGTGCTGTGGCTGAACAATGCCTTCCAGGTGCGTCCAAGGGCAAGGCTTTCCCAGGCTCTGGATTTTTTTAATACCCTGGACAGTTCCTCTCAGCTGGGCTGGGCGTGCAAGACACTGAATCTCTGACTCTTGTCATGGCTGAACCTCCTTTCTGGGGGCCAATGCTGAAGAGAGCCCTGGGGTACTGCCAACAGATGTGTCTCATTTCATGCCTTCTGTTCTGGGAGCAAATGCAGGGGAAGTCTGAGCTTGGGAGAAGGTGACAGGTGGGGGTCTGAGGCTCATGGTGGAGTTGACTCAACATGGCCCCCCGCACAGCACCCATTGCAGAGGGCACTTCCCATGTGGCTCTGTGCTGTCTGCTTCCACACACCTGTTGTGTTAGTGGGAATGGAGACTGGAGTCTAGCACAGAGAACAATGGCCAGAGGATCTCATTTTGGTTGGAAACAGAATGAGCCACAGCAGACAGGTGAATAAAGAGTTCTTGGATTCTTTCCTGGGTCCTGGATACAGCTGGATGCCTGGGGCTGCTGGAGTCTTGCAGCTGTTGACCACATGCCATCCTAGCCAGGTGCTTGGCCTTATGGAATACTAGAACTTGCCAAACATGGCCACATGATGGGCCAAAGCATCCACCTTGCTAGAGGAATGGGAGTGAGTGAATGTCATGTGGCTTTTTGGAGGAATCATTGCCTTGTACTTATCAGTGGGGTGAATCCAAGCACTCGTCCCTGCTCTGTCACAGCCTTGCTGTGACCTTTGGAATTCTCTTACCCACCATGCCTCAGTTTCGTTACTGGTGACAGGGAGAACAGCCTTCCCTGAGCCAGGACTAGACATTGCAAGTTCTTTATCTGCCATTAGACTGTGTTCCCTTTTTAATGTGATTGCCAGTTTGCATGTTGGGTAAGGTGTGTTTCACTGGCATCAGAAGTCAGTGCAGATTGCGAGGTGGAGCAGCCACAGGATGCAGTGACTACTGTGAAATCTTCCCAATAGAAGGAAATGGAGACACAAACTTTAGGCAGTGTGGTGTTGTCTGTGTTCTGCTCCTACAATGGCCAGTCGCTGGCCAGAGCCAGTCATGCTGGGTCTGTGGTCACTAGAAGCCTTGTTCCTGAATTTCTCTATTAGTGATAGGCAATGTCAGCTGGAGGGTTAGAGCTGGCTTTTGTTCCCAGCTCTGCCACTGGCTGGCTGTGTGACCCTGGGTAAGCCACTTCAGCTCTGTGCCTTAGTTTCCTCACGTGTAAGATGGGAGCTTCATTCACTGCCACTTGTAAAGGGCTTTGAGCCTCTCCTAAAAGGCTCTAAAGGGTGCAATGCTATTTAGAGAGCACTTGAGGGGTGGAGAACTTGGGGCTTCTGTGAAGTCTGTTGTAGAGGTGTTGGTGGTCACATCAAGACATCACTTGCTCACCCTTTCTCCTCTGTTAACAGGGCATAGAGTCTGAGAACGTGAATGTAGTGAAGAGGCTGTTCAAAATCCAGAATCTGAATGCGAGCACCATTCGCACAGTGATGGTGGCAGACTGCAGCCGCTATGATGAACCAGACCTGCTTCTTGACTACAAAGAGCAGCTGGCTGCTGCCACCTCAACCTGCCAGGTCTTTGATCTTGGCAGTGACAGCGAGGAGGAGGAGAGGAAACCCAAGCAGAAAGTGATGCTGGAGCCAGTGATGCGGGCATCGTCAGACAGTAGGAGTGGGCCAGCAGAGGACGGGCTGCAGCAGTTCCTGGATGACATTCTTGAAGGCTGTGTGAGACCCATTGTGACTGAGAGAGAGTTGGAGACAAAGGTGGCAGAATTGCTTGCCAGGAACAGAACTAAACCACCCGATTCAAACCAGCTCACCATGGAGGACAGCAACAAGAAGAAATACTTAATCTTCACCACAGGATGCCTCACCTACTCTCCACACCAGATAGGTAAGTTGCAGAGCTCTACCTGGGCTGTGCTAGTCTAACCTCATGCTGGTTCTGACCTTCATGGCACAGTCGCTGGGATGAATCTGGGAATGACTGTCTGCTTGCCAACTCACTGGCTTACTGTAAATATGGTCTGGCCATCTCGGAGTTTCTGTTAGCTGCCTGTTACACTTAAGGATGTAAAACAGCCTCCATTATCACCTCTTTCCAAAACACTTCCCACTGGGCTGTATTTTTCCAGGCTTGGTCTCTGGCCAGAGTGGAACTTTGAGAAGTTCTGCAAAATCTTGACAGCTGTTCCAAGATTTAAAAAAAAAAAATCCAACTCAGTGACTGCCTCTTTAGAAGAGAGTTCTGTCTCCACTCTTCTGTCCCCCATGCTGGAGACTTGTGTAGGAGGAGTCCCAAGCACGGGGGGGAGGGAAGGTGATCCAGCTTTTTCTGAAATGGTTTCTAAGAAACAGAGCCCAAGGAGCAACCAGCTACAGTTCAAGCAAAGGGGGAAGGGGTAAAATCTGCTCTCTCTCTTACTATTCTGCATGTGTTGTGAAGTCACCAAGGTGAAGTGAGCTTTTCATCTTACTGGCTCCTCCCCCTCCTGTAGTCCCCATGCAGCCTCAGTGTCCTGCTGCTGCTCTCCAGGCTTTTGTCAGATATACCACCTGCCTGAGCCAGGGGGAAGGTTGTAAAAAGATGAGCCACTTGGGAAATAATCTTTGATCATCCAGTGGAGCCTGACTCCTGGTAAAAGCAAGGGGTGGAGCCAGGATCAGGTGTCCAGTGCTAGCCTGAGCGTTTTGTGACTCGACACTGCGTGTTACACTTGGTGACTAACACTGCAGTAATGTAGCTCAGCGTGGCCATTGCTAGGTGCCAGCAGGGTGTCACTGCCAGCCAGCCGGCTTTGCATGAGTGTTGATAATGGTACAGCTCGCCACACCTGGCCTGACACAGCTGAGTATTGCATGCCAAAAACACCATGTTACAAACAGGAACTGCAAATTATGTGCTGCCCTCGGGCTGCAATACAGTTGCCAGTGATGCTCTCTCTATGGGGCAGAGTTTGGTGCCTCTGAATTAAAGTGATTCCTTCACTTGGCACTATTGTGTGCAGCAGAGAGATGGATCTAGTCTGCACCAATCACTGGCTCCTTCCTCTCCAGACAGGAGTCGCTACAGAATGTTTGCTGATAGGTTTGTGTGTAGAACAGACGTCCTGCATCTGCTCTCTGTATGTCCAATCACTCCCAGCACGCTGGGGCCCGCACCGTTCCCATAGGTTGCATGTGTTATTGAGGGTCATTGGCGGGTCAGTCTCAGCTCTCCAGAAGCTGCCTTGGGGCTGCTCTTGCCTCCTAAGCTCTAGGGTCACTCTGCCTTCATCTCATATTCAAATGAACCACATCACGGGAGCCAGGTGAAGATCATCTCCATTCCATACAGCTGTGACTAAGGACCCCTCTGACGGTCATTCAGCTGGGTCTTATACGGCATGAATTTCTCCAGCCACCTCCCAGGTAGTTTGGGTCCGAAACCTGGAAGTTGGTGCTTGCTCATGTTGATTGCAGGTAGGTGTATAGGCACCAGATACAGAGTCATTGGAGAGCTTTTCCTTATCAGTACTTGTCAGGTTGACCCAGGCTGCTGTGGTATTGCAGATAGGAGGCGGTGGGTTAGCAGTACCCTGAGTCCCTTTTTACCCCTTCCCTCAATAACAATTGTTGGAGCTGCTTCTTTCTCTTGCTGCCACAAATGATCCCTTAGATCTTCCTTTAACAGTTAAGGGTGATTTAAGCCATGAGGTTTTTGCCATAAGTTTTTGCTTAAAGGCAACCAACGCAATTCTTGCTTAATCCCACCAGACAGGTGCAAAATCTGTAAGGACTTCATACCCACAAGTAAGGAGGAGGAAGGTCTGGGTAAAGCACCATCTCATGTATACAGCTGGCCAGCCAGTCAGACCCAGTTTTGGGATACAGAGTCCTCCACCCTCAGTAAGGGAAATGGCAGCACCAGAGAAATTCTGGGCACCCAGAAACTCCAGACATTGTTCCCATCTGGCACTGGAGTAGGCCCAACACTGCTTCCATTCACTGGTACCTTTTAAGAGACACGAGAAAACTGACAAGAGGCCACTTCCTAGGGTGAAGTTGGCCATGAAGGACATCAGTGTGTGTGTGTGCGCCAGACAGGGATCCAAGGAGGTAGCATCTTTGCTTCTGGGCCCTCAAAAGGGCACATCAAGTCCTATGTCTGTGAACTACCCAAGAAGGAGCCAAGGGGAGGATTTGGATCTCCCATCCACTTTGGGCACCTTCAAGGCAGCTGGAGACTTGATAGCCATGACAGCACAGGGGTCAGAAAGAGCCAAGCCTTAAGACCTCCAGTACTACACTGTGTGTGGTGCCATCTAGAGGCAGAGCAGCTAGGATGCAGCACCTTCTCATCAAGACTATTCAGTCCACCCCAAGAACTCTGTAGCCATTTCTGAAACCAGACCAACTCTTGGTTGCTGTAGCAGCCAGAATGAAAGGCTTTCCAGCGTCTTCTCAGAGGATTTCGTTGTGGATCATATCCTATATTAGGGCCTGTTATGACCTCATAAAAAAAAATCTGCTGACACACTCATTCTGCAAGGGTGCAGGCCTCCTTGGGAGCCTTCCTTTCTCATGCTCCATCCCTCGTATCTGCAGAGAAGCAACACGATTGTCAGCTCCCCTGTACACCTCATGCCATGCCATCGGGCAGAGCAGTGCTTCAATCAGTGATTTTGTGAGCTCTGACCCCTCCTGGGGCCAGCTTGAGAGTCACTATTTGGAATTGACATGAGCAAGTATTTAAAGGAAAAGACGGTTTCCTGCCTTTCGTAACCATTGCTCTTTGAAATGTTTGCTCATGTCCATCCCACCTGCCTGCCCCTCTGGCAGAGCCAGAAAGTGAGAAGGAACTGGAGAGGTTGGGTGGGAGATGACAGGGCCTTATATATGATGTGGGAGACAGCAAGGCCAGAAAGCAGCAGGTGGGGGTTGTTCTTTCACTTCCAGGGCGTGGGTGGGTACAAGCAGGCAGGCGATAAAGGGAGATATATAAGAACAGAGCCTTGTTCCCTGTGGCCTGAACAGGGCTTATTACAGGTCATTTGGGAGCATGTGAGGCCAGTTAAAGGCAAGCCAGTGACCTGACAAAACCCTTGCTCCAGACAGGCAGAGCAGAGAGGAAGGCGAGCTCATGGGATTGTTAGGGGAGTACAGGTGAAGGGGCATATTGGGAGGGAGGCACCCCTGCCAAAACGGTTCAGAGCTCCATGGGCCTGAGTAAAAAGGAAATGGGACTGAGACGCTCCCCCCCCCCCCGGAGGAGATTGGAGGAAGCCCCGCCAAAGAGAAGAGGGTGGAGAGTCTCAGAAGCTGAGAAGGCAGAGGGAGAAGTTGCCCAGGAGAGAACTGCAGCCAGAAGTGCTGTGAGCAGTGCATTGCTGCAATTATTAGGGCCCCTGGGCTGGGACCTCCCTGCTCTCCCCCCGGGTACTACAGAAATGGGCAACAGGCTGCACCTGATGCTTCACAAGAAGGAATAGTGTGGAAGCCATGGGAGCAGAGCTGGCAGTTTGCCACAGGTGCTGTAGTGGCATGCCTCCAGGGGGCACCTGGCTTGACCCAACAGTACTGCTAAGGGGCTCTGAGTATGGTGCACACACCTGCATGGAATGGACACAGTAACAGGTTGAAGAAGAACAGTTCATGAGGTCCCTTTCAGTCCTATGATTTTATGATAAAAGGTAGGTAACTGGTTTTCCAGCTGTTACACATCCCTTGGGGAAGCTATTCTGCCCCCTTGTGGAGGAAAAAAAGCAACAGCCTTTCATGAGGTCTCCTGTTGACGTGCTCGCAGGATGCTGCCCTGTGAGCAGCATCGCTGAGCATTTATAAATGGCCTTGATCATCAGAAGAAAAACACCAGGCATAAGTGATGTTGTGTTATTTAAATAGCAGTAGTAACAGCAGGTTTTCCAGGACTTTTCAGAAGCAGGTGCCAAACACTTTCCAGCCTTGGTTGGTGTCCTCCCCACAGGAGCAAACTGTCAGTGTGAGGAGCAGGGCACGAACATGCTTCTCTGGGCTTGTACACTTAAAACGCAACTGGCACACTTCAGTGAGGGCATTGCAAGCTGCAGGCCAGAGACCTTCCTGTCAGCTGGGATTAGCTCAGTTGCTATGTCTACATCACAAAGCTTAGTTTGCAGCTTTGAGTCAGTTTGTACTAAGTGCAGGTGAGTTTGAACTAGCTGTGGCTTTTTAGTTTGAACTAAGCCTTAGTCCATGTCTGCATTGTGCCTGCTTTGAACTCACAGTTCCAACTAAGTGCTTAGTCCAGACTAACCAGGCAAACTCATTAGTTTGGGCTAAGATTTGCTTAGTTTGAACTAGGAAATTTCTTATTTTGAAGTAGGCAAAGCCAAGTGTAGACATGAACTAAATTAGTCCAGACTAGGCTTGCTAATTGGCTAGCGTCAACATAGCCAGTGTGACTGTGATGTTTGGGGTGGATTCTTCACACTCTAAGAAATGTGGTTCTGCTGATCTACCTTCCTAGCATAGACTGGGTCTTTATCTCTAGCTGGCCTGAAGTGTGCTTACCTGAGACCTGTGATCTTCCCAGGACTGCCCCAGCTTAGAGTACTTGAGCTGGAACTTGGGGCGCTCTCAATTCCTGGAAGGGTTGGTGCTCAGTCCTGAGCACAAAGCTGCTGTCTCAAGAGTGCTAGTTTAAAAAGGGAGAAACCAACCACCCAACAGTTGGCTGTCCCCACAGTTCTGCTGCCTTCTGCTTCCCCTCCCCCCGGTCTTCTCTGCATATACGGACTTTGCCTTTGCTTTTGCCTATCAGTGCCTTTGCAGGATGCCTCCTAGAAATCAAACACAAATGCCTTAATTGTTCCTGGGCAGAGATGGTGGGGCACTGGCTGGGTGCTGAGGCTGGCTTTTCACTAGGTATAGTAGCACTGGGAGACCACTAGGTGGTTAAGCAGATGGTTCCAGTTAAACCTAGGAGCCATGAGCACTTTGTGTTTGTTTTGGAATTTCTCTACCTTTTAAATGTGGGATTAAAGGCACTAAACACCCTGTCCAAGCTGCAGCCATCACAGGAAACAGCCCAGATGATACACTGGGCTGGTTCCACATGAATAGTTGGCAGGGGAGAATGCTAAGGGACTGGTTGTTGCCCACAGCTCTGTCATCATCCAGACCTGGTCAGAAAGGAGTCTGTTCCCAGCCAGGGCCCCTGCATGGGCTTGCAATGTGATTTCAGAGGGATGCTCCTTGCTGTGGAGCCTGGCAGCTCTCTTCAATCCTACAAGTCAGGCAGTACTACCGCCATCTTGCAGAGCAGACTAATCTCCCTTTCTGCCTCCCTTTCCCCTGAAGGGATTAAGCAGATCTTGCCTCATCAGATGACAACTGCTGGGCCGGTGCTTGGAGAGGAGAGACGTTCAGATGAGTTCTTTGATTCACTGGATCATGTTATCGACATCCATGGTCACATTATTGGGATGGGCCTCTCTCCTGACCACAGGTGGGTGTGGCAGGATGCGAGGCTAGTGGAACAGAGGGTCTGCTGTGGCTGTGGGGCTCCTGGCTGGGTGCTGATTGCTTTGACTTGTGGTTAGTGGGTGGGAGGGCTTCCAAGAGCTCAGTGGCTTGGGAGAAGAGCACAGGGATATCCCTTGCTACAGGGACTTGCAAATGGCTGCTTGAGACACGTAGACAGGGCCTTGGTAATTGGACAAAATTTAGTTCATCTTTTAGAAAGAGGATGAGCAGAATTGGCTCTGCTGGGGCCTGTGAGCTGCCATCTGCACCCCTGTGCAGAGGAGAGACTCTCTGCAGGCAAACATGTCACCAGTGCAGTGTCTGGGTGCTGTTTAATCATGGTGGTGCTTCACTTGTGTACAGAGTTGAAGTGGTCTCAGGAGCAAGGGGCAGGAAGGGATCCGACAGCCTGGGACCCCCCTTCCCCTGCTGTGCAGCTCCCAGACCCCTTCCTTTTCCCCTTCCTCTACTGCCTGGTGGGGCAATGACAGTCTTGGTCACAGCAGGCTGGGCTTCCTGCTCTCACCCCCTGCTCACTGTCAAGTTATTCAGCATCTGGCCTTTGATTGGCTCATTCCTGTGTGGGCTCCACCCATTTTTTTCCTTTTCTTGTTTGTGGTTTGCACACCATGCTGTCATTCAGATTAGCATGCTGCCTGGCTGGCTGGCTCACAGTCGATCTGTAGGATGGGGCAGTGCCCAGCCTGCTGTGACTGAGACTCTGCTTGGTTGTCAGATCACAGCAGAGCTGAGCTTGGATTGGCTGGAGCACTTGCTTTGTTCTGCTGGGCTGTGACTGGGATCGTGTGAGTGAGTCTGTGGGTAGGTGGAGGCTGGGGAGGGGGCCCAGGCTGGGGCCAGTGCCATGCTAGCAGCCTGTCTTTGCTGGTCACTGTTGCTGCAGATAGCTCCCAGACACAGCCCAGCCCCAGGCAGCAGCTCTTTGGGCCACATAAGAGCCCTTGGTGGGCTGGATCTGGCACAAAGGCCATAAATTTGACAGTTTTGATCTAGTCTGACCTCTCACACAATGTAGGCCACAGAGCCTCATCCATCCATTCCTGCAGTAAGCTTGAGTTTATTAAAGTCCTCAAATCGTGGTTTAAAGACTTTAAGGTACAGAGCATCCACCAGCAAGTGAGCCATGCCCCATGCTACAGAGGAAGAGGAAAAATCCCAGAGCCCTAGCCAATGTGCCCAGGTAGAAACCTCTTTCCAGATGCCCAAGAAAGAGTTCTCTGCACCAAGTCGGAACCCATCCCATCTCAGCCCATTGACATATTGGTCAATTGCCAAACTAGGCTGCCCCCTCCATAAATTTATCAGGCTCAGTTTTCAAGCCAGCTAGGTTTTTTGCCCCCACTGTTCCCCTTGGAAGGCTATTCCAGAACTTTATTCCTCTGATGGTTAGAAACCTTCATCTAATATCAGGACTGAACTTCCTGATGGCTAGTTTATATCCATTTGTTCTTGTGTCCATATTGGTGCTGAACTTAAATTTATTCCTCCCCTGCCTCGTATTTATCCCTCTGATGTATTTATACAGAGTAATCATCTCTCTTCTCAACCTTCATTTCATGAGGCTAAACAAGCCAAGCTCTTTAACTCCTCTCATAAGGCAGGTTTTCTGTTCCACAGATCATCCTTGTAGCCCTTCTCTGCACCTCTTCCAGTTTGAATTCATGTTACTTAGGCTTGGGGGATGAGAACTACAAACAATATTCCAGATGGGGTATCACCAGCGCCTTGTATAAAGGTAATAACACCTCTCTGGCACTACTGGAAATACCTCTTCTGATGCAGCCTAGGACTGCATTAGCTTTCTTCACAATCAGATTGCATAGTCATTCTATGATGTGCCACTATGCCCAGGTCCTCCTCCTCCTCCTCCTTCATCACTTCCAACTGACACGTCCCCAGCTTATAGGCAAAATTCTTATTAGTTCTTAAATGCTATTAAATTTCATCTTGCTCTTGTTACTTCAATTTTCAAGGTTATCCAGATCTTCCTGTATGACATCCTGATGCTTCTGGATTGGCAACACCTCCAACTCTGTGTCATCCACAAACTTTATTAGATCACTCCCACTTTTTGTGCCAAGGTCAGTAATAAAAAGGTTAAATATGATCCCTGAGGAATTCCACTAGTAAACTCCCACCAACCTGTCAGTTCCTCTTTCATTATGACCTGTTGGAGTCTCCCTTTTTAACCAGTTCCTTATCCATGTTTGTTTCACATTAATCCTGTCTCTTCCAATTTAATAATTCTCCATGTCAAGTCATATCAGATACCTTACTAAAATCTAGATAAATTAGATCCACTGCTTTCCCTTTGTCCAAAAACTCTTCTGTCTTACTAAAAAAGATCAGGTTGGTCTGGCACAATCTACCATTTGTGAAGCCATGTTGTATTTTATCCCAGTTACCATTAACCTTGATATCCTTAACTACTTTCTCTTTCAAAATTGTTCATACTACTGAGGTAGTTACCTGGATCACTTTTTTTCCCCTTTTTCCTTGAACATAGGTGCCATGTTAGCAATTCCCAGTCATGTGGCACAACCCCCAAGTCTACAGATTCATTAAAAGTCCTTGTTAATGGACTTGCAATTTCATGTGGCAGCTCTTTTAATACTCTTGGATGGAGACTATCCATGTCTCCCACTTTAGTCCTGTTAAGAAGTTCAAGTTTGCTTCTACTTCAGATATAATTTCTACCTCCATATCTTCATTCTTATTAGCCACTGTACCACTATCCCCAAGCTCATCATTAACCCTTATTAAAAATAGAGGCTAAACTATTGTTTAGATATTCAGCCATCCCTAGGTGATACTCAACCTCCACCGCATCCTTAGTGTTTAGGGTCTCATTCTTTGTTTTCTTCCTTTTTCTATGGCTGTAGAACCTTTCACTATTGCTGTGGTTTTTGGTGTGTGTGTGTGGTTTTTTTTTTTTTTTTTTTTTTTTAATTCCCCTTGCAAGGTCCAACTCTGCTTTACTTTTGGCCTTTCTCACTTACATGTTCTGACCTCCAAGAGGTAGCTTTCCTTGCTGATCCCTCCCATCTTTCACTCCCTGGAGGCTCACCTGTCTGAGGTACTTACTCATTCAGCTTGCTCTGCAACTCTTGCCTATGCATTTTTTTTCCCTTTCCTTGGTTTGGAGGTGTCAGCTAGTTTCTGGAACTTTGACTTAAAGTAATTCCAAGCCGCCTCCACCTTTAGATCCAAGAGTTCTTCAGGCAAATCCACTCCCCCAGCCAATTCCCGTAATTTTTAGTTAGCCCTTTTGAAGTCAAAGATCCTGGCTGAGTGTTGCCTTCCTGATCTGTTTTTGCCAGTGCAGGGTCCTGGAGAGCTTAGGTTCTCCTCTCATCTTGCAGGTTTCTGTTTCTAGAATATCTTCACTTCACTCTAGTGTTTAATCTTCACTTTGGGCTTCTTAGGTTACTTCAGAAAGGGTCACAGGACCTGGAGCCACCCAAAATGGGGGAAGGGCACTTGGTATAGCATTCCAGGGGCGGAATTGGGGACAAGAGAGATACAGATTCTAGGGCTGTTTCTTATCTCTATGCTCTTGCTCTAGCTGGGTCAGGCCCACTGAGCCCCTGGTTTGGACTGGGGAACCTGGTGTATAAACTGAACTCTTCTGTAGTTTTGCAGCAGCTGGTACTCAAAGGCCCCCATCAGGCACTTCGGGGGAAGGGGTTTCTGTCTCAGGGTCCTGAACAGGATGGAGAAGGTCATTCAGTTCCTACAACCAATTCCTGTAAACCTGCTGTTTACAAAACCCCTGGCCAGAACCACCTTCTCGAGTGTCTGTCACCCAGCCACAGTGGCTGGGAGCATGGGCTGGAGAGTCAGATAGCGAACACAGCCCAGTGACATCTGAGTGGCTTTTCTAGACAGGATGCTAGTGCTGACAAGAAGTGACCTAGTACAGCTGAGTTATGGGAGCCCATCTAGAGCTCTCCCCTCCTGTGCCCTAGGTATCTGTATGTGAACAGCCGGTCCTGGCCGCAGGATTGTGTGATCACCGATCCGATGCAGCCACCCCCCATCGCAGAGGAGATTGACCTGCATGTGTTTGATCTGAAGACGATGAAGGAGGTGAAGCGAGCCCTACGTGCGCACCGGGCCTACACCCCCAATGACGAGTGCTTCTTCATCTTCCTTGATGTCAGCAGGGACTTCGTAGCCAGGTGCCTGGTGGGCCTGTCTCTCTTAGCCACAGAGCTACTGGGAGGGGAGAGGAACCCTGAGGTCCCACCCCCAAACTATGCTGTTGGCCAACTCCAGGGTTGTCCTTGTAGAGCTAGGCCTATGCTTGAGCTGAGGTAAATTCTGCAGCCTGGTCCAGCCTGTGGTGCTCTGGAGCAGATGACAATTCCTGTACAGCAGGAACTTCCCTGAAAGGCTGTAGGCTTGTATCAGGGGCTGCCTGCATCCCATGCTGGGGGACGGGGCTGTTCCCAGTCACTTAAGCTGCCCCATGCTCTGGATTTGGCTGTGCAGTGCTGGGCAGGGGAGCTCTGGAGGGTGGCATGTGAGGAGAAGATAATCAAAGCACGAGCATGTTCACTCTTAACCTGACAGCGACCCTGGTGAGGGCCCACTGAACTAAGTGCATTTCACACCTTGCCCCTGCTGTGGACCCTTCCCTCCATTCCTCCGGGCTCCCCTTTGGGCAGGCTCTTTGCATAGCTCTAAGCTGCCTGGGTCATGGGGTGTGGATGTAACCACTGGCCTGAGACAGAGGTGCCTGTTTCCTCCATATGTTGGTGAGGCTTTTGGGAGGGATTGGGGGCCTTTCCCACTGGCCAGGCTGATTCTTACTGGTATCTTCTGGCCAATACAGTGGAGCAGAGGATCGTCACGGTTATATCTGGGACCGGCATTACAACATCTGCCTGGCCAGACTGCAGCACGATGACGTGGTCAACTCAGTGGCGTTCAGCCCTGTGGAGCAGGAACTGCTCCTGACAGCCAGTGATGACACTACCATCAAAGTGTGGCGCTCCCCCCGCACAGTGCGCATCCACCAGGCCAGGAGACCTCGCCCCAGGAAGCTGCTCTTCTCCTGGCTCCTGAACCAGAAGAGCTGAGCCGAGCCAAGCTATGCTGCTGCCTCCCACCAGCAACACCCATCACTGTGCTTTGCCCGGAGTTGGGGGGCACTGAGCCCTGCCTGATGGAAAGGAGCTGTGTGCACCAGAACTGTTCTAGTCCAACTCCTCTGTTGCTGCATGGGCTCACACAGCCTGCCAGCTTGTTGTCTTGTCTCATTCCTGCAGGGGAACCCCCATGTCTGCATCTCATAAGGACCATGGGTGGGTCACACTGGCCATGGGCACACTTCAGTCACTGAGGGCCATTGACTGTGGCAATTGGTTTTGCATCAGTTTTTCATGAGCTTGAGATCTAGCCTCACTGGAGCTGTGGGCCTCACGTTACTGGACTGTTTTCCAGGTGTGTGTGGACAGATCTCTACAGCAGGCTTCCTATTCCCACTCCAGGAATCAGACCCTGAATGTGACCAGGGCAGCAAGTGGTCTTTTGAAAGGAGCCCTTGCTCTAAACCTGCAAAGCATTATGTAGTTAGGTGCTGGCTCAGCTGTGGTAAGACTGTGGCTGCCAGCTACTCACAATCTGACTTCGTGCCCTGCATCTCCACCAGGGGCTGAGCAGAACCAGCCAGGCCACGTGTGCTTCATGTTGCTGCTTCCTATTGGCTGTGTGGATGTGCTCCTGCTCCACTGGGGTACAGGGAAAGCTGGCCTGTTGCACAGCACAGGCTCTGTTGATCAACATCCATGGTAAATATGTTTTTGGGGACTACAGTAGTGGCCACAAAACTCTTCAGTGGGGCAGCTAGGCTTGCTATCCATGTGCCTGTGAGCATGGCTCAGGCTGAGACAGCAGGGAACTCTTGGCTCTTGACCTTAATGAGGCAAGTGCAGCTGATGCCTGAGTCTAAGTTCTCATCTAATGAACCAGTGGAGCAGTGGTTCTGCACTGCATGTACTCATGGCCCCAGAGCTGTGTGTGGGAGGCACTTGCCTTCCACCCCTCCCAGAAGAGAAAATGAGCATCACATGTCCTGTTGGGCCTGGCTTTTTCTAAGCCAAGAGCCCTGTGTTAATGGGTTGCTTTTAATGGATTACAAAATTGGAGCAGTCTTAGGAGAGTAGGCATTGGCCTGAGTATTTCACCTTGGTGCCTAAATTAGGATCTAAAGGCCCAGGCCAGGATTTTAGGTGCTTGTAACAGGCACCCCTGCAGTTGGCTCACCAGCTGTCAACAGGGCTGACCTGAAGTTGTAGGCCCTGCACTCTGATGCAGCATGGAGAATCTCCCCAGTCCCTATGAGGTCATGTCATGACAAGTAAAACTACAGGAGGGTGTTGCTGCTCAGTGGTCTGGGCTGCAGGCTTCTTCACTGTATGAACACAAGGGTTTTTGTTTGTGTTTTTTTTTTTTTTAATCTTTGGATTGGGGAAAGCCTTTTTGGGCACATCTGAATGGGTTTTGTGTACAGAACCCTGCTGGCTCCACCTCAGGGGGCCTAGGCCTGAGCACAGCAGGGCTGTTTCTGTTTGTTCAAAATTCTGCTCCTCACCACAGCCTTGAATAAAGTGTTTTGCTCTGCAGCCTGGCTGATGTATAGAATTAGAGGTAGAATTAGGCAGCCATGAGTGGGCCATGCAAAAGTTGCTGAGGTGTGAAGGGGTAGGACTGAAAGGCCTGAGAGACAAGTTGAGACTCTGCTTGGTTTCCTTTCTGCAAGAGAGGCATGATGTGGACTTCCCAGAGTGGTAGCTGGGGCAGTGTCCTAGCTGCCTGGGCAACAGAAATTCTGAGTGGTGGGGCTGGACCTGGGTTCCTGTCTACAGCTGCCAGAGACCAAAGCATGAAAAGGATGACACATGTACGTCCCAACTGCCTGCCCCCCATGAGATCCATATTTCTCCCATGCCCCAGCTCTCCATCCACTTCTTCACCCCCCAAGACCCAACCACCTCCACATCTCCCCAACCAGCCCCCCAGCATCTTGACCCCTTCTTCTCACACCCCCCCCCTTTCCCT
Source organism: Podocnemis expansa (assembly GCA_007922195.1). Taxonomy (NCBI): domain Eukaryota; kingdom Metazoa; phylum Chordata; order Testudines; family Podocnemididae; genus Podocnemis; species Podocnemis expansa. Next base: position 178,029 of record ML682047.1, read on the forward strand.
GGCTGCACAACTGTCCCCAACCCTTCCCAACCCTCCTTACCAGTGGGGTAGGGAAGGTGCCTGCAGGGACAGCCAAAGCTGCAATCGAGGCTATTAATAAGGTGCCAGGCACCAGGAAAGAATGGGAGAGGAGGGGTGGCTCAGCTCTCACACACCCACAGCTGAGCCAGCAGGGGAACATGCTGGAATGCCATGTTCCAGCACACTCCTCTACTTTTAGGGGGCCTGGCTGGAGTGCTTCCCCTGGTCTTCCAGCACCTACAGCAAAACCTGACAAAATTGTACCTTTTCAAAATGCCTGCCTACTAGAGGACACACATGCAAAAAGGCCATATCCTCCTTTTGCCAGGCATCTGGTAACCCTATGCCTGTGTCTGGTGTCTCCTCTTTCAAATTAGGTAACTACTAGCATGCAGGGGGCTGGGGTGTTCACAAGCATTTACCTTATTTTTCAGCAAAATGGGTCTGGGGTGTGTCTTGCTTTCCAAGCCAGCAACACAAGTAACAGGCATGTGTGCTGGCTGGGGACCTAATTACTGCCCAGCTTCCCATGTGGTACAATACTTTATTAATGTGTCCACTCCAATAACAGTGCAGAGAAAAAGTCATTTCACATTTCTAGCCTGTCAATCATCTATGCTCCACAGCCACAGTGCCCTGCACTCACTCATGGGGAGGCATTTCAAAGCAGGGACAAAATGTTATGGCTACAGTATGACCAGCCATTGCAAACCAGTCTGGCTACCTTAAGAGTCTGAGTGATTACAGCAAACAACATGTATTTCCACAAGTGCCACCCACCCTCTAAACAAGTATGGTCAAGCTGCAAGGGAGCCATGGTGTAGACATGACACTCCACGTGGTTTAGCTACATGTAGGGGAAAGAAGCCTGCTGACAAATCTGGAATCTCTTGTGGCTCAATGTAAAAATGGGATGGGTTGGGCACCCTTTCCACAGGTGGGTGCCTGTCCTTGAGGGAAGCTGCAAGGAATGGCGTTAGAGCCACAGCCCCTCACATATAAAAGGTAGGCCTGCGTCAGCCCCTCTGACCAAACATACTCCTCTGTCACAAGGCTGTCTCCTCTTACCCTCAGCCCATTCAATGGCACCTACAGGCAGGCATCACCTCTGGAGCCTAATTTCAGAAGTTTGGTCCCTCAGGCAGCTAGGGTGCTGGTATCACTCCAGAGTACCCCACTGACCAACCCCCACACTGCTTCGTCTGCCCTGTGCTGAGGCTCAGGCCTAAAGGGTTCGCTCCTAGAGGTTGGTGGGTAAGTCTTGACTTCCCCAAGTCCCTTCCCCCTGCACAGCTCAGTACCAGACTCATGTAAATAACTATGGCACTGGCCATGCAGCTTTGCTAGTGTGTCCAACCAATCATGGACCAGGACTCTCAAGAAGGCTGTGCCGGGGGAGGAAATGAGGCTAAGATTGCCAGCTGTCCATGCTCTGACTCCTCCCACAGGAGCAGGACCCATGGCTGGCTTAGGAAGGTACACCCCAAGCTTGTTAAGCTGGCATCCACAAAGCAGCCCCATGGCACCAACTGTAGGCTTAGTTCCCAACCAGGTTCCCTGCCCAACCCCAGAAAGGTGGGATGCTGCCCTTTAAAATGGTGTCCTCCAAGCAGGGCAACCACCCACACACCACCTGTGCAAGGTCCTGCCCCAAGGAGCCCTTTGCTTTACATCCTCTGACATGTGCATGTCTCACACTGCACAGGGTCACAGTGAATAGTTTGTAGAGCTAAATAGCATCCTTGCACACACAGAGTGCCAGGTGATGCTGTGACAGAGCCATTTATAATATAGTATTAGCTGCACACTCGGAATTGCTGCCTTAGTTTCCTTCCCCTGCTGGTCCCAGTACTTTCCATCCACTGGACAGCAGCCTTGGGGAAAGAAGCCAAGATCCTGCTGGCTTTCCAGCCCCAGCCTTTGCACAAAGCCAATGTGGCTTGGCAAGCCTCAGCTTGCGGGAATTCAGGGATGCAGCCCCTGCTGCAGCCGTGTGCACCATCACCAGCAGCAGGGGCCACGCAGCACTGCTACTGAATTGTTGGGGAGTCTTTATCCTTTGTTTACCTGCCTCTCTGGTGACAGCCTCAGAAACACAGCCCCCATCTGTCTCCCATCACGCTGCTCCACTTCCACAGCCAGCAGCCCCCTGCACCCTCAGCTGGCAAAGAGGGACCTGCAGGGCCAGTGTTTGGGTAACTTAGAGCAGTACGGAAGGCACAGAGGGCATTCCCCAGGAGACTAACAGTGGCCATGCCTGCTAACCTCCTGGCAGTAAGGCCATTGGAGTCCTCTCCTCTCACCATTTAAGGGTCACGGCTCCTGGTGATGCCTGAACTGCCCAATGTGGCTCATGTGGTGTGGCAGGAAATAAATTAAGGCTGCTCTTGCACCCTCAGCCCTAGGTGCCCTGTGTAGACTTTGAACCTTGGCTAAGGGTTCCTCTTGGCTCCCCTACAGCAGGAAGAGGAACCAGCCCTCTCTAGCATCATACCTAGTCTCTTCTGGCGCGGCTTTAGGTTCCACCCTGCACGCCAGACTCAGAGGCCAGCAGATGCCCCCGTGGAGACTCTTGCCAGATGACACTCAAAGTTTGGCAGGTGTCTGCTAAGTCTTCAGGCCTTTGCTATCCTCTGGGGCCAGGTCCCCTCATCCAGAAATCTCCATTTCCCCCTTGCAGGGGCCTAGCTCTGACCTTCAAGCCCTGCAGGTTGCTATGGATGGACAGGCCCAGCAGCAGCCTGGGAGGCTGAACAAAATGCAGGGGAGAGCTCACCTCCCCCTGCCCTTGGCTGCAGGACCAAGAATCAGGCAGCCCCTGCTGGCCCCTCACAGGAACGCCTGGCTAACAGCAGGGACTCCAGCCTCCTCACTAGCCCCTCCTCGGTGCAAACACTGGAGGGAAATAATCGCTCAGCTCTCACCTCCAAGGACTGAGGAGAGTCACAGCCAAGAGAAAACAAGCAGAGACCTAGGGCTTTGGCGCATGCACACAACTGTGCATACAGTGCCTCTGGCTCCCAAGGGAACCTGTTGCAGGAGGCCAAGCTAAAGAAACACTTTTTCTGAGGCGTTGGGCCCCGTCTGACACAAAGTTCCTAAACTAAGCAGGAACTGAGTGGCCCTTTAGCCACTAGGCACCCAGCAGCACAACTCCAGGAAAGGTAAGGGAAGGGTGCATGCAGCCCACAGAGACTGATGTGGCAAGCAGGGTGTACTGGCCAAGGCAAAGGCTCCTCCAGTATCTAGATGTCAGTCCTTAAATGGGGCTGGATTAATACCTGTTCCCTCCCACCCCCAGGCAGCCACTTTCTCTGTTTATTGACAGACAAAGAATCTGGAACAGGGCCCCTCCTCAGATAGGGAGTTCTGCACCCATATAGCTCTTGCCACCCCCACGTGAGCCCAGGCCAGAAAGGAGGGGTGTGGAAATGACAGCTCCCTGGTAGTGGCTCCTCAGAGGGGACCAGCACAGGGTTTGAGACTCCCAGTATCTGCCCCTTTAGCCCTGGCAGAAACTTCCTGTCACCCTGGTCTGGTACCAGAACCCATCTCCACTGACAGAGTTCGGAGCCCAGCGGCAACGGTGGCAGGAAGAGCTGCAGTCTGTGTGTTCATGGACAACTCAGGTTGGACAGCCCAGCCCTGCTCCTAGCTTGGACAGCTCCACACGCCTCAGGGTCTGGGAAGGCTGGGGAACATAACTTATTCTGAGAGCACCACAGCAGGGCTACAGGCCTTCCTCCACGGATGGCGCCACACTCTCACATTGATCCCCTTCCTTTGCTGCGCCTGGTCCAGGGAGAACTCCCTCTCCTGCACACAGGCAGTACTTCATGCTAACTGGAAGGGAGGCTGCTGCTCTTCTGGGCACCAGCCAGCCATGGGGAGAACCTATCATCAGCAACTGCCTGGCCAGCCCTAGGCCTGTCCTCCAGGCCAGAGGAGCATTGATTAGATGGGACAGTAACTGAAGGGTGGGTTCAAAATCCAGCACATGGCTGCTTTGGCCAAAGTGAACCTGGAAGGTTGCATGAGGGTACAGAACAGCCCACGGGGATAGGAGACAAACCCCAAAGAATAAGGATCCAAAGTGGCTACTGGCCACTTCAGAGTTACAGGTGACCACCACGCAGTGACTCTGGAGGGCTTATTAGCCACAATGGCAACAAGCTTACAGGGATCCATTCTCCACGAAATAGAAAGCTTGGTCTCAGCCAAGAAGCAAGCAAATGTGCCCTCTCCGTGGAGCCAGTGGGCAAGCAGCCCAGGGAGAGAACAGCCCTCTGACAGCTGCAGACTAAGGACTGACAGAAGAGAAGATGCTAAGCTGGCCCGCTCCAGTGTGCTGCTGGCAAGCTACACAGTGATTGGGGGGCCCAGCCTTGGGAACAACTAGACCCCTGAACAGAGCAGACAGCCCCAGATTTCACATTCAAGACCAGCTGCAACATAGGGAGGAAAACCAGCCCCAAGCTGAGAGAAACCAGAAGGGTCGCCAGTGATGCTCAATGAGGAGATGCTAGAAACTGGGATGAGAATGATAGGAAGCAGCTAAGGAGCTCCCTGCTTCAGCTAAACCCAGAGCAGGCCATTCCAAGGATGCTGGCCAGCTCCCTCATGGAGGACCAAGCCCAGCTCTAAGGCCCCATCTGACTAAGGCAGGATCCACTCCAGAGAGTGACGAGGACTCTCGTTACAAGATTCAAACCACAAGCTATGCCAAAGACCCCTGGAGCCCATGACAAGGAGGTTCTGTAGGACATCTACATGAAAGAAAGTATGAAAATACTCCTCGGGGGCTGTGCCCTCTATTCCATCAGATCACTGACAGGTAGAGCCCATGCCCGTGCTTGGCTCTTCCCTGAAAAGGACCCTGAGAAAAGCTCCCTCGTGCCTTGTTGCCATACAGCCCCGTTCTAAGCGCCTCTGCCGCAGCACCAGTGAGACTGCTCACCTGCTCAGCATGGCCCTCCCAGTGAGAGCTGTGAGCTATCTGTGTCGTGCTGAGCCCACATCATCCACCTTCCTCACAGCAAAGAGCAAACCAACCAGCAGCCCAGCATTATGGAACCTTTCAGCAAAGCCATGAGAGAAACCCCAGCTCCCTCCTAGGAGAACAGCAGGGCCTGGCTGAACAGGCCTGTGCCACAGGGCTCTGGCGGGCTGAATTCCTGGTCTGTTACGAGATACCAGAGAAGTGCAGTAGATAAGTACAGAAGAGTCTTCTTCCTTGTGGCTTGGACAGCAGGTACAGGGTGCTGTGCAGGGACCAGCCAGACCCCATTCAGCAGAGGTCAAATTCAAACTGACCTCGACACAAGCTCTTCTCAAGGAAGATCTGCACAGTGACTGGTGTTTCTTCACCAGGCACTGCATTTCTGCTCAAAGTGGAGCAGGTCCCTTCAGGGTTGGGGCCGGGTCTGGACTCTGCCCCTCCCACCAGCATGCTGAGGGTGAGCCCCCTCGCGACTGGCACGGTGCTCACTGCTCCTGGTGGGGAGGCAGCTTTAGAGGCCCGTGAGATCTACGATGGCTTTAATAAAGATGGCGTCGTCACGCACGTAGGAGTTCTTGGCCTCCATTTTGGAGACCGGGCAAAAGAGTGGGCAGCCGCTGGCAATGTTCATTTCGGTGACAGGGCGCTGGAAGGACGATGACGTGACATCAGGTCGGAAAGCATCAATGATGTGCTCCCGGTTGTTCTGATCCAGCAGCATCAGGGTCACCTAGAAATAAATATGCAAGAGCAATGTGTTGACTTTGTGTATGGACTTCTCATTTGTTTTGACCCTTTGAAAGTTGTAGCTGATCGCATGGCAACAAGCTGGGACAACAGCTGCATTCAGGATCAACACCCCAGCCCCATTTAGATCTACGCCCTGCAGGCTGGCTCCTACCTTCTGCCAATATCTGCTGTGCCACAAGGGAAAGTCTGCACCTGGTTCATGTCAACTGAAAACTAGAGACTCTGCTAACATAATGCACAAGGTAGTCAGCGCAGCAGCCCGAGGAGCCAGCAGTTAGCCTGAAGCTACCCATTGTAGTAATGTGAACTGCTTGCACGTCTCAGAGGGACATGGACGCTGCAGGGCAGCGTCAGACGAACTGAATATTGAAATGGCTAACTGCAGACTCAGGCTCACGCCACTGCATCTGCTTGCACCTGGCTCTTATTATTTTAAGGTTTTCTTCATAAGTACAAAGGTTTAGAAACATAATTTAGAGAAGAAAGATGACAGATCAGGTTCATAGAGCACAATTCAGGGTCGCTGGAATACCACAGCATGTGGACTCATGGTTACTATGGCCTTCTCCAAATACATCATCACTTCACTCCTGCCTGAATCTCTGTCTCTCTTCCCCTCACCTCTGGGCCTCTTCACCCCCAGATGGCTAGCAGAAACACTTGCTTTCTCTGCCTCTGCTCACTGACCATGCCAGGTCCCTGGTATCTAGGAGAGCAGGCATTTGACAGGCACAGTGGAGATTAAGGCATGGAAAACACATCAGCAGGCCAGGCACTCTCTCCCGGTACCTACCTTCTGGTTGAAGGGCCATCGCAGTAGTGCATCGCTGGGTCCTCTCATCACCACAAAGAACAGTGACAGGTGGGTCCCCCGGCCGGTGCCATCCCCATTCAGGTACACACGCAGGCACATCTTGTAGCCATATTTGCTTGTGTAGAAGGCTAACAAAGTGATGCAAAACACAGAATAAACCGTTTGTAGAACAAGGGCTTAGGAAGGCCCGCATGGTTCCCAAAGAGGTCTAACAATCTGCTGACTTCAGCTTTTCATGTATAAGCGGGGGCGAGGGGTCACGAACAACGTCAAATGCACATAAAAGCAGTCAAGACAAGGCCCTAGGCTTACTGTTAGAGGATTGGACCTTCAAAGAACACCTGCCCAGCAGACACAGCCTGCTGCTGCCTACAGGCCACTGATACCATTAAAGGGGTGGCAGGGAGCTAGTCTGGCCTACTCCCTTTCTAGTCCTAGCAGAAAAGGATCCAATCTGCCCCTCTGACCTCAGGCCTCCTCCCTGGATATGTCTCTGTAAGCTAGCTACATATGACCTGGAGACGGGCCCAACACTGAGCCCACTGTGCCAGGAACACTAGAGTGCTGTGATCTGACATTCAGCTACCATCTCCTCCTCCACCCATAGGGAAGCACTACCTCGCTGGCCTGTGCTGTGCCCCTTGGGGTCACCCAGAGAACTGCCAGGAAGATATCCCAACACGTTGACACTGTCCCAACATGAGCAGGCCAAGGAGTCTGCACTTGGAGGCGTGTAAGCACCAGGATCAGGCACCTCCCTAGCGGGGCTGGGGCACTGACACAACGGACGGACAGAGGCAGCGTGGTCCAATGGCTTGGGTGCTGCACTGGAACTCAGGAGAGAGGCTGCTGCTCTTAGCTCTGCCAGGGCAGGAAGCGTCGTCTGTTCCCCATGATGCTGTCTGTCTGTCTAGACCAGGGGTGGCCAAACTTGTGGAACTCAGGAGCCACACGAGTTGATTATTAAACCCTCAAGAGCCACACTGAGGCATATAGCCATATACATTTACCTACTAAATTGATTTGCTGACTTTCTTCCGTGAGCCACATTTTTTCATTCAAGAGCCACATGCGGCTCCCGAGCCGCAGTCTGGCCACATCTGGTCTAGACTGTGAGCTCCTCTGTCACTTCCGCAGCACTTGGCACAACGGGGCCGACCTCAGCTGGGCTCCAAACATTACTGTGACACTCCTATTTCTAAACCATACCAAGAGACGAAGAGGCAAGGATGGCTCAGACCAGCCAGCAACATACGAGACACCAGAAGTCTGCACATGGCATTCTTTAACTCCGCAAGGAAAACTAATGTCTGCTTCTCTGCCTCATTTCTCCAGAGCTAAAGCAACCTCAGGATTGTAGCTCCCAGCTCCACATGGGGCTAAGGAAGGGGCAGGTAACAAACCCCTGAACTCAGCAGCTAGCAGTTAAGTCATTCCCCACAAACACACTCTTCTCAAGTGAGTTGCAATGAAAAGCCCTGCTCGGCCCACATTCCCAGTCTCCTCCAAATCAAGTACAACACAATGCATTTCAGTGGGTGCTGGGGTTTAAAAATAAAATCCATATGAAATAGGATCCACAAATTTCTATGCTGCCTTTGTTGCAGCAATTGAAAAACAGACAGCGAGCTCATCAGTGATCCCAGCTCATTGATAACCATGTGACCCGGGATCTCACCCAAAGGGATTCACCATACATTCACTACTAAAACACAGTCACCTCTTGGGAAGAGGATAGGACGGACTCAGCCAGTACATGGCACGTTACAAAAGAAAGGAAGGGAGGGAGACAGAAGACATATTTAAGCCAAAGAAACTGGGTCAAAGCCCTCCTGCTGTGTGAATTTAATGCCCAGAAAGCAGACAAGATGTAAGATTTTTAGGTCTCATCTCAAAGGCACACACAAAATTATTTGGGAGTGAGACTGCTTTGAAAAGATGAAGGGCTGAGTTGACCCTACTAGACAGTGAAGCTCTAGTCATAGTGATTTTTAAGGGGAAACACAGAGTCATGCTTAAACATCAATTCCACTGAAAACACTGGAAGATAGAATGGGGTTTCCAATGGCAAAAATGTATTTAAGATAGAATAAAAATACACAATACAAAAATAATCACACCGTGCTTATTCAACAATTCTTTAGCCTGTCAGCTTAAACGAGTCAGTCAGCTTATGTGCCGTTCTGAGGACCGGATGCTTTAAAGAGGAACGATGCCACTGGTTCAGAACCAGAGCTGTTTCCATTGGCATGGACACCCTCAGCCATAGCCCTAGCATGCTCCGCAGTGCGCTTAGCACTGATGTGCTCCAAAGAAACCGCACATGGAGCACTGGGATGCTGCTGCTTTAGCCAACTCAGACAAGAACAACATGGGCAGTAATGTGGAGACTCTCTTTAGAGCATCTGGAGCACTGCTTTGCTGGGGCAAGTGTTCTGCCCATCTCTGGAGAGCCAGCAGCTGCCTGGGCCTCACCCTGATCCCTGCATAGTACCACACAGTACTGTGGACATTGTCACTGTATGCTCTAGGCACATAGATTCCGTCCCTTGTTTACCATCTCTCGCAGACCCTAATCTGGGACGTACTGTGCAAAACGGGGTATTTGTGTGGCTGTTTCACGGCCTAGGAGGGCTACATTTCCTGTGATGGAAAGAAAAGTCTTCTGCATGCAGTGGAAAAAAAGGATGTTTCCCAGCAATGCAGTTTCACTCGCCTTACCTGGGGGGGGGGGGGGGGGGATTGAGTGTACTGCATTCATGTAGGGCAGGGGAAAGAGCTAGGAAGAAATCGTTCCTGAATGACCACACGGCAACTTCAACACTACTCAAATGACTGGTCATAGCTAGTGCATGAACAGCCTTGTACTATTTTGCTCATTTCTAGGTAACAACCTGGAGAGAAAATGGCAGGACAGCGGCCGGCTATCGCCTCCTGACGTTTTCTGGCAAAGTCTGTGATCTTCCAGATGAAAACGCCATCGTAGGTGGAAGCTTCCATATCACGGATCTTTTGTTCCATGTCAGCCATGGCCAGATCTTTCAGCCCGATGCTCCTTTCCAGCTGCCGGACCTGATCAGTTGAATACAGTGTAGCTTGTTTAGAAATACAAGTCATTAAGGGACCCAGGACACTTAATCTCATTCAGGCTTGATTCTTGGTGGGGAATGTTCTCGAGATGGGATGGTGGCCAAGAGAGAGAAGAAATTTACCACTATTGGCCAACTCACTACAAATAATTTGAGATTGCCCTGCTGCTCTCCAACGAACACACCCCTCACCCCTCTCCAGAGCTGGTCACTTTCAAGGTAGGGATGTCAGCATCCAGTCAATGAAATATGACACATTGGTCTCCACTGCACTAAGAATATTAAGGGAGTGGGGTGGGAAAACTTTTTTTTGTGAGAAAACAACTGAGCTAGAGAAACCAACAAACCAAGCCAAGCAGGGCTCTAAATAGCTGTTTACTTTGCAAGTCATATTTGTGGAGAACACAGGTGTGCTACTGATTGGAGAACTCCCAAGGCCACTAAGACTAGGAGTACAGTGGGAATGCAACCAAGAGACAAACAAAGCATTGTAGAGGGGACCACAGCCCATCAATTTTGTGCTAGGATGGCCTAGATAACAGAACTTTTCCCACCCTGACATGTTTAGGATTCCAAGACAGCACCTAGGTACGAGGTAGATGGGCACCCTAGAAATATCTAAGGCTCAGTCTACTCTCAAGAAGTCAAACTGAGTTAATTAGTTGAGATGTGAGTTTTTACCAATATAGTTACAGCCGTATAACCTCTAGTGTGGACAGTCACCCAGTACAAAGATGCTTGCTGTTGGTATAGCTTATTTTGGTTCCAAAAGCAGAAGAAGTTATCCCAGTATAACTGTGTCTCTGCTAGTGGAGTGGGGGTTGCTGCTTGAATGAGGTTGGACCAGGTAAAGCATCAAAAACCTTGTAGTTTAGATAAGCCAAAGATACAGAAATTCAGGTTCTCCCATGGCAAAGGGGGATCTCTCAGCACCTAGACAGCTGAAATGCTGCATCCTCTGTACATCTCAAGGGAGTACGAGTCCTCAGAGCATTTCAGATATACTCAGAACTTGGCTCTGATAGCCAGGAGGTCAGATCACAGACCCCTGCGTGCATCACAGCTGCAGTGAACGACTTGAAAGATGTTCACAGCATCAGAAGCCCAAGCCAGAGTTTACTCACCTTGTTGCTGAGCGTTTCAATTTTCTCCTGGTCCAGCCGATGCTGCCGGCTATATGCCTCAGCAGTCAGAGATACCCTCTCCACTTCCCGATTCAGCACACAAACAATGTTCTCAAAGGTGACTGTCTTCCTCTCAAGGGCCTCGCACCTCCCCAGCAGTTCCAAAGAGCTGGAGAGCTCTGCTTCAGAGCACACTGCATTGGCTGGCAGCGGTGTGGAGTTGCCCGGCATCGATGTCAGGGTGGGGTGGCGCTTTAAGTCTGCTTGCTCAGCCCTAAGGCTGAGCACAAAGCCCAGCAGCAGGTACAGATGCTCCCCCACACATTTGCTTTCATGTTCCAGCAGCTTTTCATTTTCCACCTGCATGAAAAGAAATACTCATGCCCTTTCACAGTGGTTAACGTCCAGCTACGGCACCAGGACAGATTCATCCATGGAACAGTCATCCCCTCCAGGTTAGAAACTAAGGGCAGTGCAAAGACAGACACCATTTCCAACTGGCCAAGAGCAAGGAAAATTCTAATCATACACCATGATGACACTTTGATATTCACACTGATGCAGGTATTAAGAAGCCCTTGCTGGCCTTCTATGGCCCCTTTGCTCCCCAACTCTAGCATTACACCTCGGGGGCGGGGGGGCATTATCATCATTATCTCCAAGACACAAAGGGAGGAAGCAACTTGCCAGAGGAAACTTGAGGTACAGCTGGGAACAGAACCCATGACCCTGACTCCCTCTTCTGTGCTTTAGGCCCTGCAATCAGGTAGAACCAGAATCACTAGCTGGAGTTTGCAGGGGGATGAGATGACCCCCTGAAGTCCCCTCCAAACCTCATCTTCTAGAAATCTTGTGATTTATGACAGATCCACTATAACCACTGAGCACCCAGCTCTACAGGAGTCACCTGGGACCTACTCTCTTGTATGTTCTGAGTGGACAAGTTCCCTTCACTTCTCTACCCACCCTGAATCTGACTCTAGGAAACCCTTCCCACCTCACCCTCCCACACACATGCCCCGACACAGTTTACTCCTCAGTCATTACCAAGCTCTCTTGGCACTCACTAGCAGCTCTGCACTATGGCAAACTACTGTCACCCAGCTACATTTCTGCAGGCAGATGCCAGCAGCACTGAAAGGATCTCAGAAACCAGTCCTGGTCCTGAGTCAGTCCTTTACTGCTCTCAAGCTGATCTACCCTTCCAGCTTCCAGAAAGTTGCTAGGTGACCTGGAGCTGGAGCCACAGCTAAAATTACTTGCAGTTGTGTAGACAGAAACCACAGCCACATTCTTTTTTCCCAGTTGGACTGCTTAAAGCTTGTGACTGAAAAATTAAGGCACATAGTCCACAATCAATGAAGTGTTAAAGCCCTTCTACTGGAGGGCCTGATCCTCCCATTTAAGACACCAGGAAGGTCACATGCAAAGTGCTTGCAGGTAGAGCCCAGAACGAAAAACGTTTCATATACCCAAGGAGATGAGCCCCACTGAGTGCAGCCTCAGAGTCATTAAAGGCTGACTAGCGGCATCTGTCAGGAGCAGGCTGGCTTTCATTAGGGGATTTTGCTATTCATCACCCTTGAGAGCCTACTGAATAACTTGTCTCCCACGCCCCACAGCTCCTGTGCCCAGAGCGTGGGTGGCCTTCAGCAGCCAAGCTTAGAGGCCTGGACACACCTCCTCATAAGCAGCCCCTAAGGAAGACCCCAGCCACATCCCCTGGGCACAGGAGAGCTGCATTCAGTACGATCCCATTCTGCTAGCACTGAGGAAACACTCCCTTCAAAGCGGTTAATTCTCAAGACACATCCAACTTTGGATACCAGACAGAAACAATCCCAGACACAAGATGTGTCACCATGGCTTGGCTAGTGCCTCAGCGCAGAGGACAGCTGGTGGGAGCTTAAAGCCTTCTCCACTCTAGCGGGGGGGGGGGGGGGCGGGACACACGACATCCAAGTTACACCTGAAGCTCACACCGCAGTGAAGGCGAATATGAAGAAACTGGCCTTACCATCTCAGAACAGCCGACAACCTGAAATCTGCAAGGCACTTTGCATTTGCCACAAGTCTTTATGTGGTCCTGAAACTATGGAGAAGGGAAAAAAGAACACGTCAAATGTAAGTAATTCTTACATCCCCCATGGCCGGTAACTGACCCTTTACTGATCACGACACAGCTGCAGTCCAGGAAGCTGCTCCAGCAAAGCAGTGATCAGGCACATCCTATTAGTGCCCCCACCAGCCCACTGCACCCTGACAAGATGGGGAGCAGGGATAATCCCATCTGCCCCTTACGCATTTAATTATTAGCGAAGACAGGATAGGCCATCACCTACATAATGAGATCTGATTCAGTGACTATCCAAAGGGACAGTCCTGGAGAGACTGGTGCCATCAGCCAGTTGAAGTGGTGCAGGAAGCCATGGGGTTACTTTCTAGAGCCAGTTAAGACACAAAGACGCCTACTAAAAGGTGGGGAAGTCGCTTCAACTTTCATCATAACTGAAACAGACCTTGCAATAGGAAATGAAGCGCCTTTAAAAACTGTGGCTGCAAGATCCTGCCCCTTCCCAGAAGCACATACAAAATGTGTCAGATCAAGGGAAACGTGTGTGAGGAATGGCACGCCAGCCAGTGACACCACGTGGCAAGCCCATAAACTGTCAGGGTGGGAGCAGTCATTCATCTTTATGCAGATTTCCCAATCACATAACTGAGCAACACAACAGAGGCCTGGCTGTGATAAGCCAACAAAAGCAAGACGGTTTGAAGAGTGAGGATGACTTTCCACCCTTAGTGTGCCTGCTGTTGCCTGCAAACACTGCACAAAGCCAGGGGAGTCTTAACTCCCCACCCCCCATTCACTTTTTGGCACTGCCCAATGGTGTAAGTATGCCAGGGGCTGCTTGAGACGGCAACTTTCCACAACTCTGGTGCCCAGTGCAGTGGGGTGAGTGCACGGCAGCTAACAGGTAGAGACCTAAGAACTAGGCTTGCGTTCATGGTCCCTGTTTGAGTTCCTACTGCAAAAACCCTGCCACACACAGGGTTCCTTGTGCTGGGGCCAGTAATCTTCTGTGGACACAGAAAATGCTGTACCTCAAGCGCACCAAAATCTGTTGCTTTTCAGCATGCCAGTGGCTATTTGGGAGCTGCTGTCAAGGACTCTCAGACTCTAAAGTCAGAAGGGACCGATATGACTATCTAATCTGACCTCCTGCAGGAAAACTCCCACAAGAAACTTCTAAGGACCAAGGCTCTTGGCTGAATACCCTTTGGAGGGAAGTGGCAACTGCTTACACCAGAATGTGGACTTGTTTGGGGTCCCAAATGATGTGTGATTAGTACTAACAGGCTGACACACATCATCCTGTTTTTAAATCCTCCTCCTACCAGTTAGATATGCTGGGCCTAGCCTGGGAAACAACAGTATTGCTCATTTCACAGCCAGATGCCTCTTTATGTGGAAATGAAACGCAGTTTGATTAATCCGACAATCACTCCCAGATCCAGCTGACTCACTCTCTTAAGACTTCTTCATATGACACAGCACAACAGGGGTGTACTTTTAATGTGCACTGGTGCCTTGCATACTAATTGGCCTGTGGCGACTCTCGCAGTGCACACTAAAAGTTCCTAGGTCATACTAATGTAGCATGATGCATGACTATGACTGGAGAACTTTTAGAGTGCACTAGCAGGGTCAGTGGGGTCAGTCAGTGTGTAACATACTAGTGCATACTAGAACGTACACCCCTTTAATGCAGACTAATGCACTGTGTAGATAAACGCTTTGTGATTCAAGTCACTCTCTGAGCGACATACAGAAGCGTGGTTTGCATTGGAACAACGTCTACTGCACAGCAACAGAAGGTCTGGAGGGAAAGGAAAGAGGAAGTTAAAGCTGTCACAACAGAAAGACCTGTTCTCTGTTGGTACAAGTCTGGGCAGCTGTAACAGCCTCCGACTGCAAACTCAGGCAAATCGGCGTCCAGAACACACAAGGCTGGGCAAGCTGAAGCCTCTTTGCCAACTTTTCAGACTCTCTCCTTTTCCCTGTGGGATGCCCATCTGTTCAACTGTCCCTAGCAGCTCACAGTTACTGGGTGGCAGAATGTCAGGGACCTGCTTTTCCTAGGTGATTCACAGAGAGGATTGTAAAACTTCAGGGCCACCTCATGCCATTGATGAAGAGTCCAGCACCAGGTCTGGAGAGCTGTAAGTCTTTCATGTACCTGCCACAGTATCGACTCTCCCCTACCTAGGGGAAGTGTTGTTGTGGCCACTTTGGTCCCAGGACATTAGGGAGACAAGGTGGGTGAGGCAATATCAGCACAGTTCTGTTGCTGAGAGACACAAGCTCTGAGCTGGAAAGGGTCTCTCTCTCTCCCTAACAGATGCTGGTCCAATAAAAGATGTTTTCCTATGCTAAGTTATCCACTGAGCTACGAGGAATGAGTCTCTCTGGCAGCACCCAAACAGAGCATAACAGAGTCAGATTCAGCTAAAGTTACTCACTAGTCCTGGAAAACCAATGAGTAATTACAGCCCATCACAAATAGAGACAACACCGGTGCTAAGAACCTCCTAGAACAGTGATTCCCAACCTGTGGTCTGTGAGGGCACTACAGGTGGGCCACTGGCAGGGCCATCCTTGGTGAGGCGGGGAGTGCAAGAGGGGCAATCACCCCTGGCCCTGCAGTTCCCTGGGCTCCACGCTGCCTAGCTGTGAGCAGGGCCCTGGGGGGCCCGAACCGCTAACCTCCCCATGGCTGCGCTGCCCCCACCCCTGCTGCCTTCGGCAGCCCCAGGGGGAACAAGCCCCTTCTCTCAACTGGTCCGCCCCACCCCAGGGCAGGGAACAGCTGGCCCAAGGGCAGAACAGGCCAGCCCAGAGGCTGGGCTCCACTCTCCTACCCCTCCCCTAGGCTGGCTGTTCTGTCTTGGGGAAGGGAAGGCTGGCCCAGAATTGGGGCGAGAGAGTGGAGCCCAGCCCCGGACCAGCCTGCTCCACCCATGGCTCAGGGGAGGGGCGGAAGTGTGGTGAAGAAGTGCAGGTGGAGCTGGGGTGCACAAGGCCACAGAGGCCAGGGGTGGGGCAGTAACAGGCTTGTGGCTGGGGAGTACAGGGGAATGGGGGTGGGGCTTAAGAGCCTCCTGGCCGGGGAGTGCACAGCCGCAGCAGACGGGCATGGTAAGGCGCTGGAAGCCATGGAGTGCAGGGTCTCGGGGAAAAGGGCCCATTAAGGGGCTCGTTGCCAAGGAATGCAGGGCTGCAGGGAAGGGGTAGGGTCAGTAAGGAGCTTTGGGCCAGGAATACAAGGTGGTGGTCCGTGAAAGGTTTTGATAATAAGGTAGCAGTCCGAGTAAAGAAAAAGGTTGGGAACCACTGTCCTAAAACATTGTAACGGGAAGTGAATGGCAGCTGCCTCTCAAACACAATTATGTTTGATTGTTTCCCTTCACTTTTCAAAACAGCCCAAACATTCTCCCAGAATTCAAGTCCCATTCAGTCAGCACTCCAGCCACATGCAAGGTGTGCTCTGAAACAAGCCCGCTTAAATACCTTCTCTCTTGGAATCTTCTTTTTCCCGCAGCCCTCGCAGGTCAGTGGGAACTTCGGGCAGAGCTCATCGTGAGCCTGTAAAGAATTGACATGAGGGATCTGCTCACTAGAACAGCTTTGATAGGCCACAAGGAAGACTGCAAGTCAATGGAATTGCAAAATACATTTTGACAGTGACAGCACATAGATCAAACCTTGCCTAGTCATGGTAATTCTGCATGTTAAATCGTGTTTCTACATTTCTGTTTCCGGTTGGTGTGGGACTTCACTGCCTTTGTGCCTTTCCCAGTACTCAGTCTCGATTTAAGGGCTGTTGGTTTCAGCTCATGCTGATTGTAAGAACAATCAAATAACTCCTTTGAAGGAATGAGACAATCAAGAAGAAACTATATTTGTGACTTTGCCCAGAAAATGCATGTTCAGGAGCATTGTGTGACACAAACAAAGTCCTGGTAAGACATCTGCATAATCTACCAGTTGTCACAGATGCCAGTTGGTTGAATTAAAACCCCAAAGCCACAGGTACAGAACATGAGCTTCCTAATGTTGCCCCACTTGTCCACACCAGTTCAGCAGACAAATGCTTTTCAGTCAGGCAGCCAACCCTATTTTAAAGAGAACTATCTGTCAAGAAGCACGCATGCTTCTCTTGCAGTGAGAGCACAAACTGGGTTTGCTTTAGGCAGGAACAGAGAAGACATAAAAACTACCCTAGAAATTTGAGGGTTTTTTTTCTGGACCCCTCAACAGATTAAAAAAAAACAAAAAACAAAAAACAAAAAACCTTCTTATGAATGTTAAAAAGGGGCCTCAAACTTTTCAGATCATTCCTGTAATACAGAAATCCTCTCTTCCCACATTAGCTCTGGAATGCACAAGATTGAGTGACCAAACATTGTGCTTGATTTCCCATCTCCACCTCAAAAGGGAAATCTAGATACTGTGTTTCAATGTTCCCTCTAAGGATTGGGAGGTCATGAGCAAAAATTTTAGTTTGCGAGCAGAAATTTTGCTTTATGGTAACTTGTGAGTCCAACTTTATAGTTACGATTATCCATTTTTACTAATTTTATAATTGTGCACTGTACAAAATAATTCCAAAGGTGCAGCTGTGTTAGTCTAGTTCAGCAAACGAAGCAAGGAGTCCTGTGGCATTTAAAGATTAACAGATTTATTTATCACTTGGGCTTTCGGGGAGAAAATCCCACTTATTCACATGCTTTGAAGATGGCAGAACTAACAGAATGGGATGAAAATAAATGCAAGGGAATGTAAAATAGGGGATCAGGTCATACAGTAACAGCAAATCAGAGCAGTTGGTAAGATTAAAACCCTGGGAAACAGCACATAGAGGAGGGAGAAGTCAAATCATCTGTCGTAATGGGAAAAGCAGCCATAGCTGCTATTTAATCCTGCTTTCACACGATCAAATCTGCATATCAATTCTAATTCAGCTGTTTCTCTTTGAAGTCTTGATGTCCCATTGACTTTCTTGAGCACAGTTGTTAACAAGTCATCCATAGAGTGATTAGAAAGATGGAAGTGATCAGCTACTGGTTTTATGAGTGTTATGATTTCTGATGTCAGTTTTGTGCCTTTAGTCTTTTGAGCCGGGACTCTCCTGTTTGTCCAAAGTATAAGGTGTGGGGGCATTTCTGGCACATGATGGCATAAATCACATTGGTGGATGAGCCCTTGATGGACTAGATGGCTTGATTGTCAATGGGAGATCAAGACGTCAAAGACAAACAGCTGACTTAGAATTGATATGCAGATTTGATTGTGTGAAAGCAAGATTAAATTGCAACTATGGCTTCTTTTCCCATTACAACAGGTGATTTGACTTCACTCTCCTCTATGTGCTGTTTCCCAGGGTTTGAATCTTAACAAATGCTCTGATTTGCTGTTATTGTATGACCAGATCCCATGTCTTAACACTCCCTTGAATTTATTTGCATCCAATTCTGTTAGTTCTCACATCTTCTATGCATCTGACGAAGTGGGATTTTCTCCCACAAAAGCTCATGTGATAAATAAATCTGTTAGTCTTTAAGTGCGACAGGACTCCTAGCTTCTTTTGTACAAAACAGACCCATGTTTTAAAATGTGTTTATTGTAAATAGAATTAATTAATTGGGTTTAATTTACTTTGTGAAATTTAATTTTAGAAAGTGTTGATTAAAATTTTTTTTAAAATGGAGAGAAGAAAAGAAAGAAGGATGAGAGAAAGAAGGAAGAAAGGGAAGAGAAGAAAAAAGGAAGGAAGAGGGAAAGAAGGGAGAGGAAAAAAGAAAGGAAAGGAGAAAAAAGAAGACAGGAAAAGACAGAAAAAAGAAGCAAGGGAAGTTAGAAGACAAAGAAAGGAGGAAGATAGAGAAAGAGAAAAGAGGAAAAAAGAAAAGAGATAGAAGGAAAGAAGAAAGAACGAAGGAAAGAAGAGAAAGAAAAATGAAAACAGGCGTCAGGCTGCACTTCCTCCCTGGCTCACCAGCAGCACTCCTGCCAGTGCCGAGGCTGCCCGGAAGCTCTGCTCTGCTCAGCTCGGCGGCTGAGATCCAAGCGGCTAGCAGGCAAGAAGGCACCGTCACTGCCCAAGGCCCCGTGGCAAGTACTGTCTACGAGCCCGAGCCCGAGCCTCTCGCAGCAGCCAGTCTTTCTTTCTTTCGTTGTCCAGCCCGGCGCTGCCACGAGAGGCTTGGGCTCACAGACAACGCACACTGTGGGGCTTTGAGAACTGACAGCGCCTCCTCACCCTCCAGCCACTTGGGTCTCAGCCCCCAGTCCCCATTTCCATGTGCTACAGGAAAACATGGGGCGCTGACACCAGAAAAGTTGCACGCACGCACACATGTACGCACCTTAGAGGGAACAGTGTTGTGTTTTTCTACTCTTATGGGCCAGGCTACAGCATCCTTCAGATGCTTGTCTGCAGCTCAATTGCTCATACACAGATTGCAAATCAGATTAAAATAGGTTAAATATCCAGGATTGGCCATTTGGCATTAAAAACGCATTCATTTTCCCAAACATCCTTGTACAAATACATAGTTCTTCCTGTTATTAAAATCAGAACTATTTGGGAACCTTGCTGGTCAGGTTTATACTGTACAAACTCACATCTTAAAGACTTGCGTTGTTTTTAAACCACCACCATATCAGAAACTGAGAAGAGAAATCTGTTTGCTAACTCAGACTCCTTTTCTCTCCCTTCCCTAGGTTAAAGAAACGGGATTTAATCCAAGAGCAATTCTGCAATGCCTTTGGAGCTATGAATGCTACAGTCAAAACAGGCAGAGCTAACTGTGTGCGCTGAGACCAAGGATTAGCAGAATTCTGTAGTTGTTGAGGGGCAGCTGGGCCGGATTAACACAGGAGCTATGGGGTTGTAGCACAAGGCCCAACAAAAATCAGGCCCCTGCTTAGATGGAATGTAGGACAGAAGGTAGCGTAGACCTTGCTCCAGGTAGTGTAGCCTGCCTGTCACAACCCCCAGTTGCAGGAAGAGTGGCTGAGCTGACTGCGATTCCTCCCTGCCCACAACTCCAGGAAGCTACCAATGGCTTCGTTTATAGTGTGGGGGGATGCAGCCTGCTCCAGCTGAACTCCTGGGAGCCAGAGGTGCAAAGGAGCTGGAGAAGGTGAAGGGGAATGAAGGGGGCAGGACTGGATGGGGAGGGCAGGGGGCACTGGGTGGCTGCAATGGGGGATGAGGCAATGCAGGGAAGTCAGGGGACAGGGTGATTATGGGACTAGGGGAAAGAGGCTGGAGCAGAGGCAGATATAAGTGTGGGGGACACTGTAAAGAAGGAGGCATATGGGGAGGGGAGGAGAGACTGGAAGGAGAAATGTGAAAGCAGGAGCCCCACTGCCCCGGTTGTCACAGCTCAGACAGCCTGACCTGGATGTAGAGGAGGAGCCACAGAGATCCTATCATAGCTGCCCCGCCACCCTCACAGCAGTGGAAGAAGTAGGGCATGGGCCCACAGACTCTCCCCAACCCTGCAGGGTGCTGTTGCTGCTGGGGCGGGGAGAAGAGAGGGGAGTGAGATATGGGCCCACAGACCTCTCCTACAGTGTGCTGCCATCAATGGGGGGCACCAATGCAAGTATGGTCCCCTGGGTGCCAGTTAAGGGCCCCACAAAATCTTATAGCCCTGGGCCCACAAGGGTATTAATCCAGTCCAGTGGAGAGAGGGGGTATTTCAAAATCTCCCCACCTAGCAATTGTTCTTATCCTAAGAAAGCTCCAAACACTTCTGTAGTAAAGGGAGGAGGGTTTCACCTCAGGTGCAACTATTTCAAAAGGGAGTGCATTGGTGGCATGTCGTGACCCTACAGGACACACCAACACACCCACCCCCAGGCCAAACCCAGCTATGTCCCCGGATCTCTGTGACACACTTACCACTTTTGTCGAATCACTGCTCTAGTCTGCCACTAGTCTTATTTCTACCTTCTCTCCACTCCAGCCACGCTCCCATCCTAGTCCCCAGCTCCTACCCATCTCAAGGCTGTCCACAGTGCACACCTTCCATCAAAGAAAGCATTCATGTTCAAGTAGCACCAGCAGACAGAATGCACTGACAGACAACACATCCAAGACAGCAGGAAGGCGAGTAACAGCTGAGCACGAATCTGCTGTTGTGATGTAATGAAACTGCCCGCTGGTCTGCAATATCCCAATGGGAGCTTTGAAAGGCACATTTCCAAATACTTCCATACAAATCTCTGAAAACTTTTCTGAATTCTCCACTGGCTTCCCCCTCCTCATCCTTCTCTGCTCCCAGCACAGGAACCATAAAAAGCTGTCCAAAGCAGAGCTAGCTACTACTTCCTATAAAAGGAAACCACCCCACCCTTGGGCCACAGGGGCGGGGTCATTCAAGAATGACATGTTACACATTCCAGCACCACAGGGATGGAGCAACAATGGCATTTACAGCCAGCGAGCTCTGCTGCTAACAAGGCAAATCTGCCTTTTCAACTTCAATGCTCAACCTTTTCTCTGTCCCTTTCAGGCACCTTGCCACAGTGGAACCATTACTCTGTAACTGGACTGTAGAACAACGAAGTCTCCTTTCCCATTATATTATCATCATGCAAATGGACTGGGAAGATCCAAGAGAACAGACTTTCATCTTCCTTAAACACTAAGAACTATCAAATTCCCACCCATCCGTGGCAAAATGGCATGCATGGTTTCAAAATCAGACCAGAAGAATGCAACAGCACCAACAGCATCAAGGTCATTGACAAGACCGGTGAAGTTAGCATCTTGTGCAGAATCATAGAGGATTAGGATTGCAAATTACCTCAGGAGGTATGTAGTCCAACTGCCTGCAGGACCATCCTCAACTACATCATCTCAGCCAGGGCTTTGTCAAGCTGGGCCTTAAAAACCTCCAAGCATGGAGATTCCACCACCTCCCTAGGTAACCCATTCTAGTACTTCACTATCTTCCTAGGGGGAAAAAAGATCTTCCTAATATTGAACCTAGATCCCCCTCATTGCAACTTGAGACCATTACTCCTTGTTCTGTCATCTGCCATCACTGAAAACAGACTAGCCCCATCCTCCCTGGAACCCTCCTTTCAGTAGTGGAAGGCTGCAGTCAAATCTTCCTTTGCTCTTCTCTTCTACAAACTAAATAGGCCCAGTTACCTCAGCTTCTTCTCATAAGTCATGTGCTCCTGGCCCCCTCAACATGTTCTTTACCCTCCACTGGACTCTCCAGTTTGTTCACATCCTTCCTCTATTGGAGGCCCAAAACTGGAGACAGTATACAACAGATGTGGCCTCAACAATGCCAAATAGGGGAGAAAAATAAATTTCCCTCAATCTCCTGGCAATGCTCCTACTAATGACCCCAATATGCAGTTAACCTTCTTGGTAATATGTCTCATGTCTAGCTTCTTGTCCATTGTAACCCCCAGGTCCTCTTCTGCAAAAGTGCTACTTAGCCAGTCAGTCCCCAGTTTGGAGCAGTGCATGAGATTCTTCTGTCCTAAGTGCCGGACTCTGCACTTGTCATTGCCCAACCTTATCAGATTTCTGGAGGATGGGCCAAAAATCTGTCTAGGTCAGTGTTTCTCAACTGTTAATGACCCTGGGAACACATAATGATATTAATGACTTTATGTGGAACACCTGATGAAAACTTTCTTGAAAAAAGCCAGTCTATACCAGCCATAATGTGTGTAGTATCTGTGTATTACACATTCATGTGAAAACAATTCAGAAACTGAATTAAATACAATTTTACAAATATAACATGCATTTATTTCTCAAAAAATAAACAACAAACAAAGTGAGATTACTCAAGATTTAATGGGAATTTTGGGCCTGCATATTTTAACAAAGCTCATCTATATCTGGAGTAAGGTTCCTCAAAGAACTTCTTTCTGTGGAAGTTACATCCAAGCGATTTCGGTGCTGGTGGTAACAGTGGTGGGAAATTTAAAATTCCCCACCACAGAAAGGAGCGAGGCAATAGGTGATGCTAAGGCATACATGAAAGCTTTGCTATGGCTGGGGCATTTTAAACCTCTCAGGCCCCAGCTTGCCACATTGCTCCTTCACCTCTCCCCACTCAGCTGCCTCTGTCCCCTCACAAAGGGAAGGGGTTGATAGCAGAATACCTTCACTCTGTCCACAGAGCACCAGTGTTCCCCAGAACAGCAGCTGAGAAACACTGGTCTAGGTCACTGTGTCCTATCTCTACCCTCCAGCTTGTCTACCACTCCTTGCAGCTTCTTTGCACCCTCAGCAAATTCGTGGATGACATCTACCGCATCAGTGACACATCATTAACAAAACCAGTTCCAGGACTGACCCCTTGAGCATTCTGCTTGATACTGGCTGCCAATTAGACATCAAACCAATGATCCAGGTTTCTATGTGCCTTCTCGTCCATTCATCTAACCCATGCTACTTGAACTTGCTGATAAGAATGCTGTAGGAGCCCATACCAGAAGCTCTGCTAAAGTCAAGGCATATCCCATCCACGGCTTTCCCCATGTTCACAAAGCCAGTCATCTTATCTTAGAAGGAAGTCGGGTTGGTCAGGACAGGGCGTGGGGGGTACTAGGGGCCTATAAAAGAATCACCCCTCCCCCCATACAGGAACTGTGCCCATAAAATCAGGCCAATCGGTCATCCTAGTCCAGGGGCCAGCAACCTGTGGCTCCAGAGCCGCATGCAGCTCTTTGGCTGCATCACTGTGGCTCTGGGTGCCCTCTTGCCATCAGGGACCGTGCATATGGCCCACACCACGCACCCCTGCCACAGGGGGACCCGCAGGTGGCCCTGGTTCCAGTCTCCTTCCACTGCCCCCACCAGGAGACCCGGCTGCAGGTGCCCTGCCTCAGCTCTACCCACAAGGAAGCTACAACCACTGTAGCTCTCAAAACACTTGGCTATTTAAAGAAGCAAAGAGTCCTGGGGCACTTAAAGACTAAGAAATTTATTTACTGCATGAGATTTCGTGGGAGAAAATCCCACTTTGTCAGACACTTTGAAGAAGGAGAAATTTACAGATTGGGAGGAAAATAAATGCAGGGGGGTGTAAAACATGGGATTAGGTCAGACAGTAACAGCAAATCAAAGCAATTGTTAAGAGTCATCCATATTCTTTTCCTATTAAAACAGGTGACTTGACTTCACCTTCCTCTATGTGCTGTTTCCCAGTGTTTGAATCTTAACTGCTTTGATATGCTGTTACAGTCTGGCCTGATCCTATGTCTTACACCCCCCCCCCCCCGCATTTATTTTCCTCCCATTCTGTAATTACCTCCATCTTCAAAGCATCTGACAATGGGGAATTTTCTCCCACAAAAACTCATGCAATAAATAAATTTGTTAGTCTAACTGCTCCAGGACTCCTTGCTTCTTTTGCTGGACTAGACTAACATGGCTGCCCCTTTAGAACTTGGTTATTTAACAACTTTTAAAAAATGGTTCCTTATCTTTTGAGTTACTGTTCCCTGTCCTAATCAAAAATGACCTACCCTTGGTGAACCCATGCTGACTGTTCCTGATCACCTTCCTCTCCTTCAAGTACCTCAAACCATATTCCTTGAAGAACTGCTCTATGATTTTTCTGGGAACCGAGGTGAGACTGACTGGTCTGTAGATCCCCAGATACACCACCTCCTCTTTTTTGAAGACGGGCACTACATTTGTCTTCTCCCAGTCATCTGGGACCTCTCTCAGTCACCACGAGTTTTCAGAGACATTGGCCAACAGCTCTACTATCATGTCAGCCAACCCTCAGTAACCATGGATGCTTTTCAAAATAGTCCTGAACCTGTTCTTTTACCACTGAGGGCTATTCACCTCCTTCCCTTCCCATACAAAGCAACACCCACCTCCTCTCACTCAAGTAAAGCCTGAAGTATTCATTCGTTTGCAAATAGCTTCCTTCCCTAAAAGCAACTGTGAACCAGCTCCATTGGGCAAGCCACTTAGGGCAGTGGTTTTCAAACTCTTTTCCTTTGGGACCCCGTTGAAAAAAAATCACTTATGCCCATGACCCAACAATTACATCTTTGAGCAATGCATTCCAGCCTTTTGGCACCAGCAGCAGGGTGTGCTGCAACCCAGTGCTGGGTCCCAGCCAACGTCCTCTCTAAGCTGATGATGCAGCTGAGCAAGTTCCTCACCGGTTCCCCAACACCCACTTGGCCCCCTCCCCACTGGCCACTAGCTCCCTGAGCGCATCCATAACTTGCTCAGCTGCATAATCAGTTTAGAAGGAACATTGTTTCCCACCTATTTTTCCAGCCAGAGAGATTGATTTGTGATAAATGGTCCCATATATCAAAAATCACAAACATTCCAGGTTACTCACAGTCCTAAGAGACCAGTCACCCAGGTCAAGTTCATTCTAGATCTTGCATCACACGCAACACTTCTAGCCAATTCTGTAGGAAACTAATTACAGGTTTTGAAAGGTTAAAATAGGTAAAATGTATTTATAGGTGCACCACGGTAGATAATTTCAAATGGTAGCAGAGATGTAGTAATTTGCCAAAACAAAAAAGGAGTCCTGTGGCACTTTTAAAGAACAACAAATTTATTTATTAGATAAGCTTTCGTGGCATGGGCACGATCCCAGTTCATCAGATGCATGAAATGGAAAACGTGCCACATCTGTCATATCTATACATACAGATTGCCAAAAATCATTCAGGGTTACCCAGAATTACTGGGGGATCTCTGTCTTTTCATTCAGTTATTCTGTCCTGTAAGAGTCCAAACAACCCAGAGATACAGGATATTTTCCTGAATTCACATTTACAGCTTCTTCTCACAGAAAACAAGCTGACAGGGTCTTGTGGGCTCTCTCTTTGATTTGTGGGGGAACAGAAGAGCATTTGGAGTCTTTGATCTCTGATCATCCCACACAATGGCCACTTGCCTTCAAATGCACACAAATCAGCAAATTACTGATAACATTTTTTCAATGACATATTTCCACAAAGTTTCTTTCTCATGTGGTGGATTATTTATTTAGTTTGCCTTTTGGTGAAACTAAAGTGCCATGTCTTCACTAGAGAGACAAGGTAGGTGTGGCAGTATCTTTTGTTGGACCAACTTCTGTTGGCAAGAGACAATTTGTATAATGGGATGGCTAATGCATGTTAGTTATCCCATTGTAAAAAACAGACATTTTGTTAGCACTCAAGACATACTATACTGCTGACTCAGATATTAAATACACTATTATTATTATTCATAGCTTGACAAGTGACACACTGACTGTGTGGCTAACACTGCTTCTTCCCCAGCAGAGGAATTTGTGTCTGACTGCTTGAAGCACCAGTTTATATGGATGTCATGGGTTTTTAAAACCTGTTGAAACATTTTAAATTAAAGGAATTAACAGTGGCTTTTCCCTATTTATTTCCTTTATTCCCTTCCCTCATTAGGGACTCACTTAGACCATGTGGTGACATAGTTCCACCAAGCCTGGATCACAAGCCCCACACACTTGATTCAAAGATGACAAGTTCTAAAGGGGTGGCCATGTTAAATCTACTTCAGCAAAACAAACAAGAAGTCTGGTGGCTTTAACACTAACTGATTTATTTATCCTATGAGCGCTCATGGGAGAAAACACCACTCACATGTGTGAAGATGGGAAACAGAGAATCCATCTTCAAGCACTTTACAAGGTAGAATTTTCTCCCACAAAAGCTCGTGTGATAAATAAATTTTGTTAGTCTTTAAAAGTGCGTCCAGACTCCTTGTTTGATTCAAGGATGACACGCAAACAGCATCTTGCAGTGCGAAAAGGGTGGCTTTGAGACCCTCTCTCACACACACACAAACACACCAAGACAGGCGTCACTGGGGCATGTTCTCTACATTGTGCGATGTTGAAATAATGTTCTTAGTCACCACCCCATAACTTGCTCCCATGAGACTGCAAATGTGGACAGTAGAGTCCCAGGGGCACCTTCCCCAGCCACCCTCTGGCTTTTTGCCTCATCCCGGGAGTGCCTTCCCCAGCCGCCCGCTGGCTCACCTGGCCCCCACCCCCTCCCCAATCCCATGTTAACCTGCTCACCCTGCTGCTGGCTCACCCTGCCCCCTTTCCCCAGTAGCTGCCCATCCCCAACCAACCCCTCACCCCACCCCAAGCCCCCTTACCCACCTGCCAGAGCAGCTAAGCCACAGGCTGCTGCTCCCACCCTCAGCATGCTCAGGGCAGTGTGGAAGATTCAAAAACTCCCAGTGTAAAACAGCTCCCCACCAGCTGGAAGACTGTGTCTTCCGGCCAGGTAGGGGCTGCAGCTGCTACTGGCTGTGTGGATGAGTGACAGAGGCTGCATGCCTGCCCACCTGCATAGCCTACAAGGAACATTGGTCCCAACCCCTAGTTTGGAAACCACTGGTCTAGTCTTAGGGGATCTCTGCACTATAGTCTGTGATGGTCCTTTAGCAGTCACTAAGCATACCTAACATCCTCTGAAGGGCCAATCTGGACAATACCTGTGATCATTTGGTTGAGACACAAACAATCACCATTTCCCCTAGCAGCTCACTAAAACAGAACCATAACTTCCAAACTAGACACACCTTTGTTTTTCTTCAGAAGTGCCAATATCATGAGATCAGGGTACCACAGGAGAGTAACCAGCCTTCACTCACTTCCCTACAGGTGGGTCTGGTTGTAAGGCTAGCTGGAGCACGCCTTTGCTGAAATTGCATACCTTAATGTCAGGAAAGTAGAAAAGTGATTTGCAGTATTTGCAGTTGAGGCTTCTCTCGGGGCATTCTCGCTCGGAGTGGCGCTCCTTGTCACTGAGTTTGATCATTCCCTTACAAGCCGAGCACTCAATCAGCATGAACGGGCAGGTCCCTTCATGGCAGCTCTGTGACAACAAGAGCAGCACATTTCAATTCAGCCAGACACAAACCCCACATGCAGGGGGCAGGGCTGCTTTGTCAGAGGGCCACTGATGCTTTGAGATAGAAAGATCATTTCCTAATGGATCTCAGTGGGAAAGGCTCTGCCTGACCTGCACAGAGGGCAAAGGAAACTAATGGCTCAATCCTGTTTCCAGTAAGTGTCTTACCCAGGAGGGATGGGGCGTAACAGAGACACAATGAATGAAGCAGAATCGTGGGGGTGGAACAGCCAATAGCACTGCAGATGCTCTCCCAGACCTGCAGGCTGCTGCCTGAAAGCCACCCCATGCTCCCCCTGGAGTGCCCTACTGTAGCATACAAACCTGCAATCTGATGGCCCGAGCTTCTCTTCTCTGCACCCATGCAATTACACATGGCCCAGCCCCACTGGAGCCTCCTCCCCACCTTAGAGATCACAAAGCCTTGTGGAGAGCATGAGGAATGCAAATGCCAGGAGCCACCAGGGGAAGGAGAGCAACAAGAAGGAAGAAAATGAACAAAGAGAACGCAAGAGATATTCAGTATATTCACCCCTTTGGCAGAACTGTGATCTGGAATCTCAGCATTCAATTTAAAAAATGATGTTTCTAGTCCAAATGGTTATGAAGAAAAATCTTGAAGAGGTGCCCAGTATAACTGCTGTGACTAGACAGGTATCTGCCTTAATTTGCAGGCAAAGCTCTACAAGGTGGGCATTGCTCCACTCATCACAAGCAGGGCCACAAGACTCTCTGGCCATGGAATCTGGCATTTTCCTCAAGATTCAAAAAAAAAAAAAAAAAAAAAATCAGCATTTTTGCCATGGACTTTGCCATTCCGCTCCAGCCAGGTATCTGATATTTTCCGTTCTGTCTCCCTCCCTGCTGCAGCAGCCTCTCCAGCTTTCCTCCCAAATGGTATTAAAGGATTACAGTGCATACTCCTGGCACCCAGCCTATGGCCAGGAATGCTGGTGTCTGGGACAACTGATACCAGCAACCATTCTCCCTCCCCTGGGGCACTTAAGAAATTCTGGGTCAGGCCACTTACAGGGCATGAAGAATTCTTAAAACAAATCACTGCTAAGAGAACTAGAGATTATCTACTAATGTGATCTATGCCATCATGTGCAAGAAATGCCCCAACACCTTATACTTTGGACAAACAGGATGATCGCTGCACAAAAGAATAAATGAACACAGAGCTGATATCAGAAATCACAAAACAAAGAAACCAGTTGCTGAGCACTTCCATCTTTTTAATCACTCGATAAATTATTTGTTAACAACTGTTGTCAGAGCTGTGGCTGGGACATGAAGATTTCAAAAAGAAACAGCTGAACTTGAATTAATATGCAAGCTAAATTCTGTGAAAGCTGGACTTAATCGAGACTATGGGTTCTTTTCCCATCACAAAAGGTAATTTGACTTCAGGCTTCCCATGGTTTGAACCTAACAACTGCTCTGATTTGCTATTACTGTATGACCTGATCCTATGTTTTACACCCCCTTGCATTCATTTTCATTCCATTCTCTAAGTTCACCCATCTTCGAAGCATCTGACAAAGTGGGATTTTCTCCCATGAAAGCTCATGCGAAAAATAAATCTGTTAATCTTAAAGTACCACACGCCTCTTTGGTGTTTTTTTTTTGTTGAGCTGTGTCTGGGGAGGACAGAAATGGATTTTATATTGCACCTACCACTGCCACCCATGTAACATTGATAGCAACAGCAAAATCCCTAGTGGGTTTCATAAAATCTCCAGGTCTCCATTTTCAGGGCAAACTCTCTGACTGGGGGGGGGGGGGAGTAATTTTTTAGATTTTACTTATTTTTAGGCTGACTTTTGTTATCAGATTTAAGGCTGGTCGGGGTTTACCGTGCACAAAGGAATATCAGCATTTTAGTGTCATTCTCACACGCAAAGGGCACTTTTTGAAGACAACGGGGTTTGCAGCATTTTCTCAAGCTAGCCAGACCCTGGATTTGCCCTATCTCCATTGGAAGGTCAGTAAAACTAGGATCCCCTGAGAGAATGCTTTGTCCCTAGCTCTCAAGTCCTTTGTCCTGGGCTTTGGAATCTGCACTGTTCCAGAGAATTGCAGCTGTTGCAGCAGTTCATCATTCAAAATGTGATCTTGAACTAGCTGGAGTTTGATCCATGAACTGCTTTGAAGTATAGGAACAAAATCTTAAATTGAAATTGACTAGAAGTCACTGAAAAGATTTAGGCAAGGGCCTGACTGTGCACACAATGGCTAAATGAAGAAGGCAGGCCACTCCACACATGGCCTTCACATTCAGTTTCAGATATAAGGAATTTCATTCCATTGCAAAAGACTAAATTAATCTTATGAGAGAAACTGGGAGTCAAATCCACAAAGTGCACCAGGCCCTGGATGTAGGACATAATAGGCAGCACCCCTGCTCCAACCCAAGACACTGGGAACTACAGGTCTGACGGTATCTGCTCTGCACTCTGTCCCCAAGCCTATGTTTCACGGCAGCAGATTACAGTTCTTTGGTCCCAGAAGCCAACATTCCATTTTGTTTAAGGCTGCCTATCACTTGAATCAACTTGGAGCATTCCAGGCTGGACCTTTTCATCTCTATTGGTCTGACCTTCATTCCAAAGGTGTGGTCACCACCAGGCCATCCATACCCCATCTGGCCAGCCCTGGCAGGACATGACTTCCACCCTCTTCCCTCCCATCCAGACTTTAGGGAAGGGGAATCATATGCCATATGGGCTAGGTGAATCAGCCAGATCTGTTCCAAAAGCAGATGAGTCTGGACACTAAATGTAAATGTTCTTTCTTCAGTCTGAGGAAGGAGACACCTCTCAGGAACAGAAATACGTGAGGGAAGAAAATGCAAATGAAGTCATAACTGGGGCATTTTAGACACTGGGGAAACCTGGTGTGGTACAGATTTTCCAAACAGGGTTTACTTCAGATCTCAAAGTTTTGAGTTTTTCAAACACGAAGCAAGACCATCAATTATTCCATCAGTTTTTACACAAAAGTACGAGATAATCACCTTGTCACTTCTCTGAAAATAAGAATCCAAAGATTTCATTTCCCAACTGACTGTACAATGTTGTGGTACTACACTCAAAGTAAGGCTGCAAGGAGGAGGGGTCATCAAAACTCTGCAAAGAGCATAGGACTGATCTGAATTTCCACTATACTAAATCACACTACTACATTTTCACAGAGCCAGACACTACATAGTGTTGCCAGGTGTCCAGTTTTCAATTGTACAGTCCAGTTTAAAATGGAACCTGGCAGCAGAGGTTAAAGTACCTCCAGCTATTCTAAAAGAAGATCCCTCACTCTCTCAAGCCTTGGGAGGCAGACTTCTCCTCACCTACAGACAGCCACCCAACCTTAAATATATACTCACCAGCAACTACAGAACTAACAACAGAAACATTAAAACAGACACGCACCCCTGCAACAAACCACATTGCCAACTTTGCCCACATATCTGCACAAAAGATACCATCACAGGTCCTAATCAAGCCAGCT
Source organism: Podocnemis expansa (assembly GCA_007922195.1). Taxonomy (NCBI): domain Eukaryota; kingdom Metazoa; phylum Chordata; order Testudines; family Podocnemididae; genus Podocnemis; species Podocnemis expansa. The sequence continues at coordinate 209,323 of ML682047.1, forward strand.
TCTCCATCAAAGGCTCATTCACTTGCTCATCTACTAACATGATCTATACCATCATGCGCCAGAAATGCCCCGACACTTTATACATTGGGGAAACAGGGCAATCCCGGCGCAAAAGAATAAATGAACACAACACGGACATCAGAAATCACAAAGCAGAAAAACCAGTTGCTGAGTACCTCCATCTCTCTAATGACTCTATAAATGATTTGTTAACGACCGTACTCAGTTACACCAGTGGGACATCAAGACTTCAAAGAAAAACAGCTGAACTGGAATTAGTATGCAAAATAGATTGCATGAAAGCAGGATTAAATAGAGACTATGGCTTCTTTTCCCATAACAACAGGTAATTTGACTTCAGTCTTCCCAAGGTTTGAACCTTAACAACTGCTCTGATTTGCTGTTAATGTATGACCTGATCCCGTGTTTTACACTCCCTTACATACAAAATGGAATAAAAATGAAAGTTCTCCCATCTTCAAAGCATCTGACAAAGTGGGATTTTCTCCCACGAAAACTCACACAAAAAATAAATCTGCTAGTCTTTAAGTGCCACAGGACTGCTTGTTTTTAGGGGCTCAGTGTTCTGGGCCCCCTAAGAAAAGAAAATAGAGCCAGAACGCTGCATTCTGGGGCCCACCATTTAAAAATAGTAAGCCCCATAACGGAGTGTTCTGCCTCCATTTTCTATTTTCAGGGGCCAGAATGCTGAGCCCCCTAAAAATAGCAAGCCCCTGAACAGCGTTCTGCTGCACTGAGCAGAGCAGGGAGTTCTAAAAACTCCACTCCCCAGCCTAAGTCTCACTGAGCATGCTCAGAAGCTCTGAACATGCTCAGTGAGACCAGGCTCCAGGCTGAAGCCTCAGCACAGGACAGGGCCCCTCCCCATGGCAGCCAGGAAAGAGGGGGATGTGCTTGGGGGGCAGGAGCTCAGGTGGAGGGGTAGGTGTGTGGGGGGCAGAAGCTGGGCTGTGTGAGGGGGCCCACGAAATTGTACATTAACCCCTGCCTGGCAGTGCTGATTGGACACTAAAAGACCAGTTGCCAGCACTAACTGGCTCTGCTGTCAGCGGGTGGGTGGGTGGTAAGAGCAGCATGGAAGGCGCAGCTCTGCTCACCTGCTGACACCTCAGAGAGAGAAATGGTTGGCTCCCAGAACTCATTTCAGCAGATACGGACTGGTGCAGCTGATGAGGGGGCAAGAGGATCCTGTCCGCTGCCCAGCCCCATTTGTCCCCAGCCCCTCACTGCAGGAACCAACCCACCCCCTACCCTGCTTGCCCCTCTATCCAGGGATTGAACCCCCCCCCAATCTCACTATACTTAGATTCTGCACCCCAGCCCCTCACTCCAAGACTTACCCCTCTTTGCTCCAGTCCCAGCCCCTCACTCTGGGGACTGACCACCACCATGCCACAAATAGGCAGACAGGCTCTGCATCCACTCCTCCCAGCCCAGCTCTGGACAAGTGACAGAGGGAGAGGAGTGAGCAAGGGAGGAAAGGCAGAGTCGGGGGGAAGAAAAAGGTAGAGAAAGGGTGGGGCCTTGATGGGGGATGAGGCATGGTGGGGGCAAAGCAGGGGTATTTGGTTTTCAGCAGTTAGAAAGCTGGCAGTCCTATATCATGCCAAAAGTGTTAATTAGCACAGCCACCACAACACCTCCAAACAGTTTTGCGAAATAAACGCCAGTAGATGAGACCCTCTCAGATGAGGCTTCCCAATCCCCTCCTACACATGTTTTCTGGCACTCCCTGTACCTTACCTCCCACACAGAAGGTTGGATGGGAAACAATCTTCTAGACAACCAACTATTCAACCTTTACCCCTAGAACTTTAAGAGAGGCCAGTTTCCCAGTCAAACCCCTAAACCGTCTCCAAAAGAGGACTGCCCCTGGCCATCTGCAACCTACAGCACAGGGTGCTGCCACAAACATCTCCACTCAGGAGAGTGAGATCTAACTCTTTTGCATAAAGCTTTCAGCCAGGGAGCTCTATGAACTGCCTGAAAATGCTGGCCCACTGGCATAATACAATTTGGAATGGTGGGATACTTATCAGTAACTGTCCTTCTTCAAGATGGGCTGCTTGGATTCATTCAGTAATAGGTATATCCATGCCATAGAGCACAATTAGTCAGAACCTTTTTGCGCTAGCCTGTTAGAAAAGGGCTGGCAGCCACCGCCCCCCACGCCACCCCATGGCTACCTATGCAGCCGCTGCCTGACCCCTTCCCAGTTCCTAAAAGTCACCAACTCCAAATGTGGGGACGGTGGAAGGGATGTGAATGAATCCGAGCAGCTCATCTCAAAGGGGGACAGTTTCTGGTAAATAACCCACTGTTCTTCTTAGAGTGCTGCTCAAATACATTCAGTAGGTGACTATTAGCCATGCTGACAGATGGTGGGTAGAGTTGGTTTTTCCATCTTCAGCACAGCCTATCCCCACCATGGGTAACTGCCCAACAAGTAAGGTCCTTGGGAGGTCTAAGGTATTGACCTAAGGACCATGGCCTAGGCAAGAGCAACCTGAGAGGGCAGGACCTAATCCTAGTGGAGGATGGAAGGCCCAGTTTACCTGAGCACTAGCTGATGTGTAAGGGGCAGAGCAGCCTAAGGTCACCCTACTATAAGGTGTCAGGCAAAACGCATTACCGACTATGGCCGAGGAACATGTCGCCAAGTGAAGATCTGAGTAGGTGTTAATATGAATATGCCGAGACCAGAGAGCTAGGTATTCTGGCACTAACAAATGTCAGGTGTGATAGTTGCAAAAGAAATTAAAGTGAACCTGGAGCATTCAGTGTACCTGCAGTAGGAGAGACGTTGGAAGGAGTGAGGAAGGGAAAGGTGGAGGAGAAACCACCCCTTTCTTAGTCTAGTGGAGTAAAGCACAGGAGATGCGAGGTAAGATGACTACCTCTCATGACGCAGGGTGTGAGCATGTACTCAAACCCAGATGAGTACATACCCACCACTATAGCAATTATGCCAACTGGCCATGGCAGAGGCCTACCTTGTAGGTATCCCTGAGGCCAACGTGCCCTAACACCTGCAATGTTGCACTGAAAATAGAAAATATTACTATTAGTATTACTACTACTACTACTACTACTACTATTATTATTGCTACTACTATTACCCTAGCCTGCTGGCTGGCAATTCACCACAGGAACAAGGCCAAGGGAACTTGAGTACAAAAACTGCCGTAGCCAAGGATGGAGTCCAAGAGAGAGGCTCATGTCCTCTGAAAGGGGAATGGAAACCAGTCCCCACAGCCTATGGTACCAATTTTGCCTTCAGAGTCTGTGACCTTGCAGCACACAGGGGCCACAACGGCGTACGCTTGACAACAGCACACCCACCCTAAGATGGGCAGAGCCCGGGAACACAAGTACTGGAATTGAGGTCCACTAGAGTGTGGGAACAAGGAAGATCTCGGTGATCTACGAGATAAGGAAGGTGAAAAATTCCCTCTGGTGAGAACAGGGTGAGGTTGTGTCACCCTGATTAGGTGCAGTCTCAGCCCTACCCACTGATTGAGTCACTTTTTGTTCTCTCTCTCTATCTCCTCTTTTTTTTTTTTTTTTTTTTTTTTTAACCAAAGAGGAAGGAGGATGACCTTTAGCAAGGGTCAGCTGACTTTCTGAGGATCCAGGTCACTACTCAGAATTTCCGGGATGGGGCTGTTAGCAGGCTCCGTTGGGTGTTGAAGGAATTTCCAAACCTTTTAGTACAGAAGCTTAAATATGCCAAAAAATGGCTACTGAGGCTCAAGAGGATCTTTGGATGGGGGAAAGGGAAGAGGTTGTACTCAATGGAACCCCTGAGAGAAAAGACCCCCAGAGATGTCATAAGGGGGTGACTGTGACGCTAGGATCACCTTCAGGGGAGCAATCTAGTGGGAAGGCACCCACTGGGTAGGAGACTCCAGGGAGAAGCGTTTAGGCCCATACTCATACTGAGTATACACAACTGACCTCTGGGACAGTACTGGAGAGACTGTTAACCAATGACAGGCAGGAATCTGTCCAACGTAAAGGAAAAAGAGAAAAAGGCGGCGAGTGGTCCAAAGATTACCCAGAGCTCAATAGGAAGAGAAAAAGGGAGGCACCCCCAGGTGGTATTGGGTTTGTTCTGTCAGTAGGGTAGCACCCCAACTGTGTTTGCAGCACCCATAAGTGCCCACTGGGTGACCTTGGGTCACTCCATAGACATGCCTCCATTTCTCGGGGAACAAGGGGATGGGGCTTAGGGTCATGTGAACCGAAATCCCAGATTATTGGGTAGACAGCACCCGCAACATACCCCAGGGTCTGGGCTCTGGTAGTAAAGGAAGAGGGAGCACTTCCCCACTAAAGTTTAAAATAGCCTTCTTCTCAATATGGATAATGGGTAGATAAGGAGGACTGGACCAGGGGCTCTATCACGATGAGACCTTTTCCAAGCGTGCTCACCAAAGAAGCTATCAACAAGCTGATGGAAATATCGTTGCAGAAGGGGTTACCCCCTTAATGAGAATCACAAGTGACTGACCCGAAATGTCTGCATCTAGTGACCAGGTGCCAACATTTTCAGCCGGCACTGGGCCGGACAATAACAAGTTGGCCCACCCCATGGGCCCAAAAGGGGCATGAGACATCACTGAGCAAGGCAAGTATACCTTAGCATCCCTATTGAGGATCGTCCAAGCACAAGCTTGCCTGTGCTCAGCGGTGTAAAAGCAAACGACACGAAAAGGGGTGACCAACCCTGCATAGAGGAGCACAAATGCCCTCCAGTGAAGAGGGAGCGAGGAGTCACAACCCCTCCAGGAAGAGGGCCTCTTGGACGTCTGACTCAAGAGATACAAGGGGCCAGACTTAAGGTCTTATGGAAAATGAGCGTGTGTGTGTCTTCCCAGTATGGGAAAGAGCATTAGGAGAAAATCCCTCAGTCTACCTTGGGAAGTGCTGAGGGGGAGGTGCTGTACCCTCCAATATTTGCAGAATACCCATGTTTTTGGCCTGTGTGCTCCCAAGGGGAAGTGAAAGAAGCGCCACACGAATAAGCGGGGGGGGGGGCCTTCCCCACTGAAAGAAGAATCAGTAAAGTATATGGGGTGGCACAGGGGGAGGAAGTAAGCTTCCTCCAACTACTGACTGTGGTAAATGAGAGTATGACAAGGCCAGGGGTAGACAGGGGACCTTGCCTGAAATTAGAGCAGTCCATCGGCCTGAGGGAAGGTTCCCGAGTCAGTGGGCACCCCATAGGGCAGAGGTTCTCAGGAGGTGAGCTTTGTAACACCAACCTGGGTTGCCTTGGATGAGAAGGCTGGGCACCCTCCCATGAGTGGGGGGTGAATGTGGGACAGGAGGAATTTCCAAAACTGGGACTCAAACCCATGCCGGAGTGGTGGGAATGTCGACTCCTATCCAGTGGCCCGAAGGAAGGATGAGTCATGGCTGGGTGTTACACCCTGTTGGGGTGGAGGGCAGGCATGGGACCCAGAGGTAAGGAGACCAAAACACTTAACACCCCTCCCCCCGAGGGTCACGGGCAGTACCCAGGACAGCATCTGTCTCCGGTGGGAAGAGAACTTCGCCGTCAAAGGAGAAGTTAAAAATTAGCTGTTGGGAGACCGGGGGCACCCCTGCCTCTTGCAGCCAAGCTGCGCGCCGCTGGGTCATGGCTGAGGACATTGTGCGGGAGGCTGTTATCTACAGCATCCCAAACCGATAGGAGGTGGTCCTGGGATGCTACCCTGCATTATACTCCTTCCTCGCCTCTTGTGGGAGTAGATGTTTGAATTTGTTCATTGACTCCCAAACATCCAGCATATATCAGCGCACCAGGGCCTTGTTGTTAGCGAGGCATAACTGGAAGATGGAGGAGGAATACACCTTCCGACCCAGAAGGTCTAATTCCCTGGCATCCCTCAATGCCAGGAGAGGGTCGCGGGGAACTTGTCCTGTGCCCAGCACTGCTTCCACCACCGCTCGAGATGGAACTGGCTGGTGGGTGAAAGAAGGAAATTCCAACTCTGGGACTCAATATTTGAGGTCCACCATATCTGATACCAGGGAAATAGAACCTGGGCTTTGCCAGTGTGACGAGGCGAGGTCCCAGATGCTAGAATGGAGGGGAACAGTGATGGGTTCCGCTGATGTAAACACCGGCCTGAACAAATTATCAGAGGGCCCTTCAAAGGGCTGGACCTGCATCCCCACATGGGCTGAAACACGGCACAGGAGGTCAAAGTGCATCGAGAGATTCCCCCGTATAGAAACAAGGCACCAGATTTAAAGCTCTAACCGGTGCCACAGGAATCGGTGCCGACGTGGGCGAAGCGGCCTCTTAGGAGGACCATTCATGAGGTTGGTACCAAAATGGTGACGGTGACGGATGTCAGCAACAAGGCCATTTCATTCCCGTTGAAGTGCCCTCCCCTGGACTGGAAGCGGGGAAGCCTCTTGGGACCGCGAAGACGTGTCGGGGATGGCAGGGTGATGTGGTACTGGGGAGAACGCTCGATGGTACTGGGACTCTGAGGGGTTGGAGATTCCGGTGCTGGGGAACTCAGCACCAATACCGGAGACGGCATTCGGTGCCGCTTTCGGTGTGCTCAGACCTTCGAAACAAAGGTTGGTTTACCCCTCCTTCTAGCAGGTACCGAGAAGGGTGGAGTAGGCAATAAGAGGAGCACCTTCACTGCCTCGAATGCCTCTGGAGTCATTGGAAGCGGCCATCAACTCCTCCCAGTCCCACAGGGAGCCCCGTGTGGGGAACCCAGAGCAGTGCTGACACCATGGTACCAACACCGGTACCAAGCTGGTCTTACATCCTCCGGGGGGTGGTGCTGGGAAGGCTCCAGTGCCAAATTGGCACGCGGCACTGCACAGGACCCCAAAGCCTCGGGGGAAGGCTGCTGCACTTGCCCTGAGGCCAATGCGCGGTGTCTTTGCTCCCTGTCCTTGATTGTCCAAGGCTTAAAGGACAGATAGATGAAGCAGGAGGTGACCAAATGGGCTTCGCCCAGGCACCAGAAGCTCCTCATGGGGATCGTCCTGCAGGAAGGCCTTGCTGCATGCAGCAAAAGGTTTAAACCCCGGCATGGCGGGCAGCAGAGAAGAGCGGTGTCGTTGCTCCGAAGCTGGGTGCTCAAGAGAAGAAACGCTCTTCGGTGGGACCAGGTCCATGAAAAGGTGTTCCCAATCAAGCGGAAGGCTCATAAATGAGAGAGAGAGAGACAGGCTGCTTGCTAACGCAAGGAGCAGGCTGTTCCACAAACCGTTGCTGAGGTGGACAAAATTGAACTGGGGAAGGGTCAGGCAGTGGCCGCATATGTAGCCATGGGGTGGCGGAGAGGGCAGTGGCCGCCAGCGCTCTTCTAACAAGCAAAAACTTTCCGACCAATTATGCGCTGCTGCACAGGTACACCTATTACTGAATGTATCCAAGCAGCGCTCAAAGAAGAATCAGAAGCTTTAAACACAGAAATATAACAGAAGTTTCTTCCTCGTTTCAAGGACAGGACCCTGGTCTCCTGTCCAGCATTACGAAGCACTCCAAACACAAAGCCTTAGATGCAATATCTTCCCCTAACAAACAGGGGCAGTGTCCTAGAACCTTCAACATTAAATTCCAAGGAGGAAAAAAAAATGACATGAAGCAGCTCCAGGGGCCAGCATGACGTTCCAGGTAAAGGCCATCTGATTAAGAAACCACTGAGAGCACTGAAATACCTCTAGCAGCACGACACACTGGTCAGCCACAAAACCTCAGCAAGTCATCTCAAAGTCTAAACCCTGTAGGGTGGCAATGCGATGTCAGCTTCCCCCTACTGATGTCGTTACATTCTGGGGGTGGAATCTTCCCTGCCCACCCAGACATTCCACTGGATTTTTTTTTATTCTCTTTCACAAGCTTAGCTGAGCTCTGATAAAAGGCTACAGATCTACAAAGCTGTTAGTGATACAAAGCCCAGGTAGTAAAGAGCAACAATTTGACTCTGGACCAAGACAGGCTACAATCCCGAACAAACAAGAAAGCCCATTTGTACTTATCAGCTGAACTCAACTGTCAATGAAGACTGAATCTCTTTCAGTACTGGCTTTTCCCTCCTGGCCTCAATTATACCTGAAAACAGACCAGCTAGCCACAGAACTACCAGGAAACCACACCAGGGTCAGAATATCAGCTCCTATGCCCTGCAAATAGTGTAGTAGCTAGCGCATCTGCTTTACGTGCAGAAAGTCCTGCGTTCAAACCCCAGGGGGTTGGACAAGATGATCTCATGAGGTCCCTTCCAACTCTATGATTCTATTCTAATGAACCATTCGGTTCTCCCTAATCTTGTAATGATGCCCATATTCCCAACAAAGGAGGAGCTTAAATTAAAGCAAGCCCTTATGTCCTAGTCAACTTACTTTAAAATCCAGCTGATAATTAAGGCAGCCTCTCAGCAGCTGAAGGGCATTACCTTCCCTCTCCCCCTCATCACAAGGTGAGAGAGGAGAGGCATTTCATGGCCTTTTAAAGTGCCCTTTTATTGCTGTCTGAAGAGCTAGGGACTTGGATGATCTTTACACATATTTGTCTCCTGTTACCATCATATATGAGCACCTGGAAGTCACAAGGATAATATTCTCTCTTAGTCCAACTGTCTATTTAACAGCCTTTGTATCTCTGATCTATGATCTTTAACACTTTCTGTGAAGCATTTGTTTTTAAAAAGTCCTTTCCACAGAACACTTTCTATATACCCTAACATACTGATCAGGCAGCTTGCATACAGAAACAGCTTTTAGTGCACAAAAGAAAAAAGCTCTTTGGAGGCACAGTGGCCACATGTTTCCAGCATTTATCAGTGTATTCAAAACACAACAAGAAAAAAAGGCATTTAAAAATCCAGATTTCTTCTGACCACACTGAAGTATTTTCACAACTGAAAGAATTGGTATGCACTTGGCCCAGACACTCAGGTTTTGCTGTCTCTGAGACATGACTTTTGGTAGCCTAAATAGAAAACAAAATGTGGAGAGCAGAGGAAGGTGTTTAAAGGCAAAGGGCAGAATTTTTTCAGCTGATTGCCTTCCTCTCCCCCACTGTGAAATTACTAAACTGCCGTACCAGAGTCTCCTTCTTTATGCTCAGAGGGCAGCCAAATGGGTGTCTCCATACCAGCGTTGTGAGCTTTTAAAATGAACAAACAGCAAATGATCTTTTAGGTACTTTCCATGGTGTGTCTGAAATAGCCCAGCAAGGGACTTTCCACGGTGGGAGTGCCACTGTTGCTGCAACACACGCTGCTTCTTTCTGACACCAGCACACCCTTAGGCGCACTGTACAGAAGAACTGTAACATCAGAGCACCCCATTCACCTAACAGCTGCATCCACACAAGCCAACAGTTTACGCAGGGATGGAATATGTTGGTTAAAGTCCTGGTTTGCCATATTTATTGCCTTCCCATAACAGATCCCCACAATCATCAGGTTTAATCGGGATCGACGGCCTAACATGGATCCAACACACTCAGTGGCATTCAACACAGTACCTTGGCACAATAAGGCATCAGATCTATCTACTACAGCAACCATACAGATGCTACCATACCCACAAATCTTGCTTGTCACTCAGAACAGGGTTCCAGGCTCACAGCTGCACAGCATGGCAGTCCAAGGTGCTTCCACTGGGCTATCTCAGATGAAATTGACTTTATTTCGGCAAAATAATCTCTTGTGATTTCTGATTGACGGCTGGTGCTTATCAACTAATCTCTCACATGCACACAGCACATTCTAGTCAGAAGGATCTCAAAGTGCTCACCCTCTCCAAATCAACAGCTTCTCTCACTACTGGGGCATAGACACCGCTGGGTGATGTGGATACTTCTCAACAGTGTGCAGCAATCCCACGGAGTCATCTAGAATACCCCCCTTCACAGGCACAAAGGCATTAAGAATGTAGAATGTGATTTCCCAAATCACAATTTAACCAGGATGCACAGGCTAAGACCCCTTAATCTTACCAGAATGCCAGGAGATTTTTAAATGACTACCACAGGTCAGCTCCTCTGTTTACCATCTTATGCAAAAGTAGTAACTTCTAATAGCAAATACCCTTTATCATGCAAAGCCTTGGTCCAGCAGTGACTGGCAAGGAAAATGCTATTCCTGAATCACTGAAAATCTGAGCCAGGACACCTTTTCCTTGGAGATCTCCAGCCCCATCTGAGTAGTGACTGAGCCCAACCCTGTCTAGCCTGTCAAATCTTACAAAATCATATCAAGATATGGCTGCAGAGGACACTTCCTTAGCCCAAGAGGAATGGGGTCCAGTCTTTGGGGGAAAATCCAATGGAATTAAAGTTCTCAAATAGTCCTGCAAACATACTTCCAAACTAGTTACTAGCTGTTTAAAGTGAAAGGGCTCAAACTGTGCTGGGCTCACTTACACCATGGATGAATTTGGCCCTACATGTAAAACTGGCACACAAAATGTCATGCCAACAGCTGCCAATCAGAGCTCTGCATCTCACACTCTTCAAGCATCAGAATGCTAAATGTCAACACCGTTATCCTGAAGCTGCCAACAAGCAGGGAGTTAAATATTTTAGTCAATTGCATACATACCCCCTTGACCCTCACAAATCTGGGTCAGACTTCCCAAGCCGTCTAAGGAAACTTGGCACACAATGCCCACTGAATTTCTAGGCTGAAATCCCACCTTAGAAGCATCAGAGTATTGGTCAACTGGAGCCCAAAAGTGCAGATAAAGTGCTCTACTAATGGACCCAGAAAGCTAGCCACAGGACTCTTGACCAAATCAGAAATAAAGTCAGCTCCTCCTGCCACCACACAATTGCACTGCTAATAGAATTAAGGTGTCAGACTACAGAGACTAATCTGAAATGCTCTGTCAGGAAAAAAGATCCCTCCCCCACCTCAACTCCTCAGGAATCACAAGAGTTAGATCTAACCTGGATAGGTGGTGAAAAAAATCTGCTGCTCTTTCTTGTCTCACTCCCTTTACTCAGTGATCTCAACTTCTGGACTGTGATTCTAGTGTTCCCCCGGGTTGTGAAATCTCCTGGCAGACTGAGTTTTCTTTTATACTTATTTTTTTAAGTTGCAAATAAATCCTTGCAATGCAAATTACTGCAGTAGAGTCTAACTACAGACTGCTGGGGAAATGTGCCATTCATGACATTTTCAATGGGAATGTATCTTTCAAATGAGACTGGTACCATAAGTAACTATGTTCTGATGCGCGCGCTCACTGGGCCACGTAAAAACTGCATATGACACTGAGCACAGAACTGGAGAGGTTCTGATGCTAGGGGAAAGACAGGATGCAGAGGCCATTTTATTCAGCAAGCTGGTGGAAGGGATTATTTGGGGGCACACCCACTGAATGGACCACCTGGCCCGGCCTCCTGTGTGTTTGTGGGTGGCCTCACATTCTCAATTACAATAAGCCCTGGACGCAGCAGAGCAGTGGACAAGACAAGGACTATATCCACGCCACCACCCTGAACAAATCCATTTACTCAGGCCTGAAAGAAAATTCCTGTTTTGCCCACATATGACAAATTCCAGAGAGTCCAGAAGAGATCAACAAAAATGAGAAAGGGTTTAGAAAACCTGGTTTTAAAACATGGGTATATTTATCCTCCACCAATGAGGGAACCAGCGAACAGTTTCCAAGGATGGCAATCAATTGTTCTCCATGTCCATCCAGAGTAGGACAAGAAGGAATCAAAGCAATTTGCAGCAAGGGAGATTTAAGTTAGGTATTAGGAAAAACTTGCTAACTATATGAAAACTTCAGCTTTGAAGGCAGAGTGTGAAATCCCCATCATTGGAAGATTGTAGAAGTAGGCTGGACAAACACCTGCCAGGCATGGTCCAGGTTTACTTGGTCCGGGTGGCTAACCTGGATGGCCTCTCCAGGTCCATTACTTCTATTATTGTACACTCACATAGAATGGTGCAATATTTCTAGCATTGTAATTTTTTAGGGGTTCTTTTTGGGGGGTGGGAGGGAGGCTGATGCAGCAAGAAGGATTCTGAGATAAGTAGTGAGTCATTTTGGAGACCAGGGAAGAATAAAATGTTTGGTTTGAGGGATCATACAAAGTATTGGAAGCTCCAGTCAGTCTATGCCCTCACTTGGGTCCAGCCCAATAATTCGCACTGGAAATCTCTGAAAGCTCCAGGAGACCAGAGGGTCCTTAGATGGGACTGAACTAGTGCAGCTGAAGGCTCAGCATCTGATGGATGGTGCCAGTAGGAATTCATTTTGGTCCCAATGACTTGCCTGTTACCAGTCATATGCACAAAGAAGGAGAAAGCAAGACAATGAGATACACTCTAGTCTTTACCTCAAATTCTTTAATAGTCCCTTTCCACGTGCAGCCATGGTTTATACAGACAGCCGGAAGACTTTCCACCTCCCGACGAGCCGCGTTATCCGGGAAAGCCTCAAATGGGAAAAAGCAAAGACAAGTCACTCTGAGACTGCAGTTTTGGTTAGGTCTCCTCGTTCTTCATGCAACATTATTAAGAAACGGTCTTCCTAACCTGTTGTCCCACTATACCCTTAGATCTTGCCTACACTGGAGTTTTGCGGACATAAGTTATGCTGGCGTACAGGCACTAGTGTAATTAAACTGCTGATGCAAGTCCATCAGGCTTCTTGTGTCTGGGGGGTGCATCCACACGACCAGCTCTTGCATTGTCTTAGGGAGCAGTGCATTGTGGGCATCTATCATACTGCAACTCCATGCAAGGTGCTTTGGGAAGGGTTTGCAATGCCTCATGGGGCAGGCATGCCATCCACAATGCAGATTTCTGAATCCCATCTTTCTGCGGGCATCCTACTAGACTGGCAGTCACTTTTCAGCCAAACTGATGTAGCTGAGCAAAAAGTACAAGATGCCCACAGAAGGGAGGGACACACACAGAAGGCATGTTCGGGGACAGTGAGTATGGCCACAGTGTCTTTAAGGTCAGACAGCAGCCAAAAGCAACCAGTCTTGAGACACAAGCTGGTGCACTGATAGCTTCTGCCTCTCACCCCAGTTCAGAAGAGACCGGTACTCCAGTGGAGGGGGGTGAGACAACTCAACATCAATCCCCACCTCCCTCCCCAGCTCTGCAGAGCACATCGGGAGTTTCTCCTGGTTTTCACCTCCCAGTAGCCATCTGCCCTGCTATTCTAGTGCTGAGGAGAGCAGAACTGACTCCTTCCAAGTTTCTTCCAGTGACTCCCCACAAACCTGGGAGATCCACCCCATCCCCTTTCATCCAGGCAAAAGAGTGCTTGCTGCCAGCATGCTCAGCTGTGGGAGCTCTCCACACGGAGCAATTTCAGATCTTCCTAGGGCTTTGAAAGGAGAGGGACATATGCCTGTGTAACTGAATGGAGTGCATCAGATTTCAAAATGGTGAACAGAGCAGTCAAGGTGGGCATTGTGGGATGGCTCCTGGGGGCCAGTTATGGCTCACAGCATCTACAATGATGCTTTGTTGCTTTAACTTGGCCTCTCGTTGAGCTGGTTTTATTGTGTCAGCAAAATGAGAGAGTTCTGCAGGCAGGAGGTGCATCGTAGTACGTTCACCCTGGGTACCGGTCAACTCTCAGGCTATGGCTACACCACAGAGCTTACAGTGGCGCAGCTGTATCTCTGCAAGTGCTAGGGCAAACATGCTAAACCAACAGAAGATGATGTAATTACATCAACCCCTGCAAGCAGTGATAGCTAGGTCAACAGGAGAAGCTCTCCCACCAACACAGTGCTGTCAATGCCAGAGTTTAGGCCAGTGTAACACATCAGATAAGGGCAGCTTATTCATATGCCCAAGAGACGTAACTCACCCTGACAAAGTGTAGTGTGTTCATAGCCTTAGGCAGGTATTCCCAAGGGTTTCCTCAGATTACTAGATCTCTGTCACCTTCAAGAGCCACAGATAAATCATTTCTTTTTATATGATTGCTTGCTTTAACCTGGAAATAACTCATTTCTGTTCTCTAATTCGAGTTATAGAATTGGAAGGGACCCTGAGAGGTCATTAAGTCTAGCCCTCTGCAATTAAAAAACCTCTAGTTAATTTCTTACAGGATTGACTACACACATTGTCTTTGGTGTGACAGCTAAGATACAAATAGATCTGAGGTACGTGACTAATTGCAACCTGAGTATTTTGTGATTTCTGGCATACATGGCCTTTTATCATCAAGTCCAGCTTGCCTGGATGGCAAGATAGACTACAGAGCCTAAAGACACTGTCTGTGACTCCATGCTATGATGGGTTTAATGATCCAGGAGTTCACATTTGGTACTGGGTTGGTGAAATTGAATTACAGAACATACCACCAGTATTGGGGTAGTGCCCTGTTTTTGATAATGTGTTCTGAGGTTGGTTGTGAGCCAAACCAGACAGCAAGACAAATCTTTATTGCTGTGTTTAAATAAGCAATTTGTGCTGTAAGATGTCCTGAGTTTTAGAAGCTGGGGAATTAATTGCAGCACTAAACATTTCACTCAGGACGCTGAATTCATGCCTGTCAGATAAGATTCCATCAGTCTTAGATACCAGTTTCTAGCCTCACACACTAAACAAAAACAGGAAATGTTCATGACAAACTTCAATGTTCTCTGCCTTGGAGAAGTCTTACTTACTGAATGTATTTCTAAAAGAGAAACTCCTTCTTCATATATTCCTTCCTGAATACAGGCTGTACACTTCTGAGGCCCAGAGCTAACGGAGGTGGAGAAAAAAAAAATTAGCCACAAACTAAAAACACTCATGATGAACTTGTGTTTCAGAGCTTCTGAAAAGATCATTCAGAGACAAAGAAGGTTTATTTACACAAGTATATTTTTAAAACAAGAAGAGGAACCCTTTCCTAACATACATTTTACATGTATTGATTGATCCTTCAAATGGATACATATTTCTGCTATATTTTAATTATTTCTTCACTACAGTGATCTTTACACTAGTTTCTTTCCTCTCTATTCTTATGTAATTTCCCCCATGCCCTAAAAAGTGAAGATTGAGAAATAAGAAAGATCAGTTGATGCTTCTTATGCAAGTATAAGATGCATGTTTACTTTTTAAACATGTATTCTTGCCAAGCAGAGACCACCAAAGAAGGAAATTCTTTATATGGCCCTAATAGCCACTTACAATGGCACTTAAGAGAGGACCAACCTAGATGAACAACCTAGTCTTTTTCACTCCCAATAATTTCCTGGGTTTTGATTCAGATGAAGAACACAGCAAAAGCTGGCCATGTCTACACAGTATTTTGAAGCCCATGGAAAGGACCCTCTTAGCCTGTGTCAAAAAATCTGGGTTAGTGGGACTTGAGCTAGTACTCTAAAATTAGCTGTATATTGTCTTGACATTAGGGCTTGGACTGAAGCTTGAGCTCTGAAGCCTGAGGGGAATGGTGGGCTTCACAGCCCATGTGCCAGCCTGAACTGCAATTTACAAGATAGCTTGAGTCATCAACGGGAGGGGAAGGCTCCTTTCCGCATACTGGAAAATGCTGTGTAGACATACTCTGAAATTAAGAGAGATTGAAAGCACAGACCTCATACACAACCCACTGAAAATAACACTCTTTCCTTTTCTGGTTTCCTTTGCCTCAGACCAGGGAGGGATAAACTACCTTATAAGTGTCTTCAGACAGTGAGAACAATAGCGGTGTCCACACTGAGCTTGAAATGGCTTCCTCAGAATATTCTTGCATTCAGAGCAGAGGTATTTGCCCTCCAGCTTAGTTCCCAGTATCTCCTTTGAAAATCCAGGCTGGTTTGAATCCAAAGACCCGGGTGGAGTTGAGTTTGCTGATGCCATGTGAATCAAACACCCCAGCTGTCTCTCAGGTTCCTGAAAAAAGGAAATGTTTCATCCCATTTGATCATCTTGTTCTCAGTCAGTAGGTTCAGCTTTCACTACCATAACTGCATTTACCACACCATGTTACACCAGCAGCTATAGTCCAACATCATTTTTGGTGAAATGGCTTATCTGGACAGATTTTGTCATCTGACTTGCCCAGAGCAGAGGCTCCAAAGCTAAATCTCAAACAGGGGTACCTTGCATAGTCCCTCTGTCCACAAGAACCTTTGGGCAAAGCAGTTCAAGAAAAGAGAAAGCCAAAAGGACAACACTGTCATAAAGTCAAACTGAACAAGACAACAAACAAAATGACCAACCCAGCTTATTGAAAACTTCCAGATATCAAGTGGCACAGCCATGACCCACTGTCACTCATTTCCATCGCTGTCAGCTGTCTTGGGGCACTGTGATTCTAGAGTCTCATTTGAGTCACAGAGAGAACCTGTTTGAACAGCTGAGACAAGATTTGCAGTCAGGTGTCTCACGGTTCCTTGAAAGCTTTCTTTGAAAGAGTGCAAAATGAGGCAGCAAAAATAGTCTATCTCAGGGGTCTCAAACCCGCAACCTGTGTGCCGCATGCAACCCCTAAAGCTACTTCCTGCAGCCAACAGCAACATTATTGTTACCGATATTTGCAATATTGTTATATGAAAAGGTTGCAGTGGTGCGGCCCTCAGGCTGACATACTCATCCTCATGTGGCCCTCATGGTGATCTGAGTTTGAGACTCCTGGTCTACCTAATCAGAGAGGTAATACAGAGGAAGTGAAAGGCAGATTTGTTTTATGGTGTGTGACATTCCCCTGTCAGTACTGCCATGGACAGACTACACCAGTAGTTCCCAACCTGTGGTCCCCTGACCACTGGTGGTCCATGGGGTCACTGCAGGTAGTTAGAGGGAAGGGGGGGTGATAATGTAATATTAATATAATCCTGTGTACCTCTTACGTTACATTATTATTCACAATGTAATTTGCTTCACAAGCATCCTTGTACAATAGCTGCATTTTAATACCGCTTGATATATAGGTTTGACTCCTGTCAGCTATAGACTATGTTAAAAAAATGTTGAAAATGGCTTGCTTATGTGGTGGCACACAAAAGTTTTTGATGAGGACACAGGGATCCACATAAGGGAAAAGGCTGGGAACCACTGGACTAGACCGATACTTTTGTACCAAACTGGCCACAAGACAAGGTTAGACTGAGCCCCAAGCATTTGGTCTTAAAATGTGGTCTCTTAGGTCATCTCTGCACTACAGCCACTCACTCACATGGCTCTAGTCTCATAGCACAGATACTTTCTAGACTAATTCAAGGGTTTTTAACTACGTCAAAGCAATCTAACTCTCTACAAGACTAGATTGATGGAAGAATTATTAACCTTGCCACATCTACACCAGGGACAAGGTAGCACAGCACTCAGGGTGTAAATGTTTTCAGCTCTGACCAGTGTAGCTAAGATGATCTAATTTTTAAGCCCAGACCAGGGGTTAGTGTCCTTGTCTCTTCTGATGGCTGAAAGTAACCAAATGTTTTTACTGTAGTTGAGATCTGTTAATAGAAGTAACTGGCTGTAAATGCTGGCTATTGACAACCTACAAAGATTGTAAAAATGCTTTCCTGAAAGATAAATTCCTAACAAAACTGAGATCATCTTACAGGATCTCTCCAAGTGCCCAAATGCACAAAAGCAACCAAGTGTAGAAGATATGGAGCTTGCTCCCAGTGTTCTGGATGCTCCCTATCTCACCCTGCTTCATATCTTCCATGTAGATGGCGAGCCTCCAGAACACTGGGAGTAAGCTATGCAATAAAGAATACATGAAGCATAACTAAATCATTACATGAGCCAGACAATCTAGAGATGAAACCAATTTAGGAAAAAATCCTGGAGGGTTAGGGGAATCCCAGGGGGCTTTGATCTGGAAGAGGGCCTTTTTCCTCAGGAAAGACAAGGAGACACAAACAACAATGCCAGAAGGCATCACACCTCCACAGCCAATAAGGAGAAGATTGCTGGATATCACCTCTCACCCCCTCAAGTTCCTGCCCTAATCTGACATCCTCCCATGGCAGACAGGTATGGAGTAAGAGAGGAGAGAGAGAGTGATAGCACACAACCACATAGAGCCAGCTCAGATGTGCATGTAACACCATAACCTCAGCAGGGCTGGTTCAAGGGGTTGTGGCGCCCCAAGCCATATTTTGGTTTGGCGCCCCCCCCCCCCATCTCATTCATAGAGATTGAAAGCAGTTTTCCAAAGTGCACAAATCTCCAGCATCTGCCTGCAAAGGGATTTAAAGTGCACTCTACCTACATGACTTAAGCTGCCATGAAAGCTCATGCGAAAAATAAATCTGTTAGTCTTAAAGTGCCACACGACTCCTTGATTTTTTTGGTTGACTATCAGTACCTGAGCTGCTAGGGAAGAGTTCAAGAGGCGGGAGCCAGCCTGATCTTCAGGGGGGGCTAGGCGCCCCTAAGAACTGTCACCTGAAGCCACATCTGTTTCTTGCCTCACCGTAGAGCCGGCCCTGAATGTCAGTGCCAACATTTACTGACAAGACCATTCACATCAAGCAGGCAAAATGCGTGTCCACAGATACCATTAGACACTTGCAGCAAGAGCTGAATAATCAGAGTCTTTCTAGAGGAAAAGTAGAATTTTGGAGGGAATGTTCCCAACACAAAGGAATCAGTGTAAGGAAAATTAAGAGCACTGATCTCAGAACAAGATGTGCTAAAAGTACCTAAAGGGTTCCAAAAGGCCACAGTTTACCGAAGGGTTTGTGCTTATGAGTGGAAGGCAGCAGTCTAGGTTATATTCCTTTCTCTGCCACAGACTGCAGGCCTGACCTTGGATAAATCAATGCCCCTCTACTCAGCTGTCAAATAGAGCTAATAATTCTTAGAGCCACTTCATAGGAGTGTCCTGAGGTTTAGTTTATCAGGAGCCATCAAATGTCTCAGGTCTGTTGCTGGATGGCACTCTATAGATGTGAAGATCATTACTGATTTCCCCGTTCCCACTGAGCTAACAGATCACTAATTTCTTTTCCTCTACTCCAGAGGTCTCAAACTCAAATCACCACAAGGGCCACATGACAACTAGTACATTAGCCCAAGGGCCACACCACTGAAACCTTTTCATACAACAATATTGCAATTATCGATAACAATACTGTTGTTGTGGGCCACAGGAAACAGCTTTAGGGGCCACATGTTGCCCGCGGGCTGCATGTTTGAGACCCCGGCTCTATTCCCAGTACAGCTACCATAACTAAAAGCAAGGAGAATTCTCCCAGCCTACATACAGTAGCTCCTGTTACTACCACCATTTCTAGGAGCAAGATGCTTGATGTATAACCAATCACTTTTAGTTCTACATTGCTGCCTTCCCTCCTGCCTCGGCAAGGCAAACTCAATAGCAAAGTCTGTTAAAAAAGCTTTTTGGCTTGGCCAAGCATTACTTGGATGGAACAGTCTATGTAAAATCCACAAAACCCAGATCGCTACTAAGAGCAATTCAGAAGTCAATATGACAAAAAAAGCAATCAAGTAAGTAGTTGCATTTAATTTAGTCAAGAAGCTAGACATTCACCACCAGAGAAAACTCTGTCTTTTGGGGGGCAAATATGGCCTGGCTCAGCCACAGGATATGGGCAGGATGCATGGATTACTAGGTGAAAGTTTTTGGTCACATCACACAGGAGGGCTGACTAGATTCTTTTAACAGCCCTTCCTCTGGTCTTAAAAAAAAATCTATAAATCTATGGTGCCAGTGAGTTTGCACTTTCCTCTCATGGAACATTTAGCCAGCAATCAGAGATAGCATCATGTGTTCTACAAAATGGTTTGTCACTGGCAAATGCCAATCTGTCAAAACCAAAACTCTGTGCAGTAACATATCAGTGTCAATGAAATTTTCTTTGGAAAGGTTTCTCATGTCCAGGATGGACTTTCTGGTTAGACAGAAGGTGTCCAACCAGAATAGTCTGTGGAGAGTCACATCCCTGCTCTGAATCAGGAACAGCAAAGATCTGAAACTCAGTCCCTCACATTCCAAGTGACCACCCTAACAGCCAAGTAGTCCTGGGGTGGGTTTTCTCTGACTCGCCATGAAAAACTTCTAATAGTCTTGGGTTTGTCCCAGTGCTGAATAGAGAATATTCTTAATTCTCAAAAACACTGACTGGAAACAATTTCCTGTGCAATTCTACCAGTGACCTAAAAGCAGGGATAGGCAACTGGTGGCCCAAGAGACAAATCCAGCCTGCCAGATCTCATTTTATAGTGCACAGGGCTTTGCAGGCAGAAGGCATTGTCTGCTCTCAAATGCACACATCATATGCCAAACATGTGCATGAGAAAGGGTGCAAACTAGAGGAGGGACCCAGACCCAATTCCAGAAGCTGCTGCTGTAGGGCGAGCACTGGATAGACCTGCTCTCCTACCATGCACTAGGGCCAGCACCTGACCTCCCCTGTGCACCACACCACACACCCTGGCAAGCCAAAATATTTTAGTAGATTTTGTAGCCTTCTATGACCTTAAAGGTACTGATCCCTGACCCAGAGAGATGCTGGACACACTATGCTGCACTTTACAGGTCAGCTGAGATCTAAACAGTTCTCACTACCTGTTGTCATCAAAAGATCACAAGGCAAGCTTAAAGAGCAGGTGATGAGCCCAAGGAATGCAGACTCATGTTTAATTTAAATAAGTACAGGGACACCTATGGGCAGGATAGCTACAACTAAATGGACCTCCACGTTTTGTTCCTCATGTATTTTATGACTACCCAGGCACTCGCACTGTGCTTATCGCCACAGCAGCCGGATCTTTCTTTCCACACCCCACTCAGTTATCATCATGGAAAGACTATGTCAGCGAAGCAGGTTTTGCACTCTGATCAGACGACTGCAAGCGATGCCTTAATTCTAACTTTGTAAAGAGCAAGTTCCCCCAATCACAGGCCATGTACCGAGAAAACTCAGTCTCACGGCTGAATTTCACTCTGCTGCTTGGCACTCGCCTTGTTAACCACTCCCGTTCTCCCAACGGAAGGCCACGTCTCAGAGGGGAAGATGGGCCCCTAGGTAGCTCGGGCCAATCCCGTGGAAAGCTTTAAAGGCACGGACTGAGGCTTGGAGTGCCGCACACCTATTTCCAGGTCTGGTTTCATTACAAGACAACAGCGATGACTCTGAAAAGGCGAGCTCTGTCTGTGACAGCGCAGAGCGCTCCAGCGGGCCACAGCTGCCCAGGAACCGGGGCCCCGCAGGGGAACGAAGCGGGTTTGCGGCCCGAGAGCTGACAGCCGCCAGCCGCGCCCCGGGACTCCGGCCCGTTACCCCAAGGGACTGACGGGCCGCTCCGCCGCCCGCCTCGCGCTCCACCTTCCCGGCCAACTTCGCGCTGAGTCACGCGGCCGGGCCGGGCT
Source organism: Podocnemis expansa (assembly GCA_007922195.1). Lineage (NCBI taxonomy): Eukaryota > Metazoa > Chordata > Testudines > Podocnemididae > Podocnemis > Podocnemis expansa. Next base: position 230,665 of record ML682047.1, read on the forward strand.
CGGGCGGGAAACGGCCGCCCAGGGCGCCACAGGCGGGACCCGCCCGGCTCAGGCCCGCTAACGGCCCCCGCCCAGGGACCCGCCGCACTTACCGGCAGCCGCTCCGCTCCCCGCCACACCGGAAGCCGCCCCGCCCACACGTCACTGACCACGCCCCCGGCATGCCCCGCCCCCGCCTCGCCGGCCGCTGGGGGGGAGGCCGGCTGGGGGCGGGGCTGAGCTGGCGACGGCCTCCCCGGGTCCGGGCCCCTGGGTCCTAGTGCCCCGCCGGTCCCTCGCGCTGCTGGTCCAGGGATTTCCCCAATACCCCCCCTCCTGCACCTCCCCTGAATTTAGACTAGAAGAGAAACAGAGGGTGGAAGGGACCTCATGAGATCATTCAGTCCAACCCCCTGAGGCTTGAACCCAACACCCTCTGCATATTAAGCAGGGGTGCGAATTTCCAGACACCCTCCAGCCGTCAGCTAGTAACGGTGTTATAACAATTTAGTGAGCACCCCAACCATCCCCCCCCAATTCAAGTCCTGGGGAAGCTGCTGCTCAGGTGCCAGCAGCCGCAGACACTTTCTCTAGACCTTGTTTATCCCTTGCTATGTCAAAGCTCTGTTGGATGCAGATCAGAGCGGTCTCTCCTACTCCCCAGATCACCCAGGAATCAAGTTCTCTACCCCTCATTCCTCAGAAGAACACAGGGGAATGATATAAATTCCCCTCTCCGACTTGCTGAGTCTCCAGTCTCAAAGAGGGCCCTCCATGGGTGTGAACAGTGCTGCCACCTTCCAGGGACTAAATTTCACTGGGGGGCCTGTGATGGATTAAGTTAGACAGGTCAGACTAGAAGGCTGTAGTAAACTCTAAATCTGTGATTGGAGGAGAGGGGAGAGCTATGGGCAGAGATTCCATCCGTTCTTCTTTGAGCTACATGCGGCAGCACATGGCTGTCCAGAAACTCTTTTGCCCTAGCCTGTCAGCAGAGTCAGCAGTCAACGCCCCCTCCACGCCGCAACAATGGCTATATATATGACCCTGTCCCTGACCCCCCTCAGTTCCTTCTTTCTGCCCCCAGCGACAGTACTGGAAACGCCCACTCTTGCCCTTTGTGCAAGCACTTGTCTCATTCATTATCTGTTTCTTGAGCCTCTCTCTGGCTTCCACAAAATCCCTTGCCTGGAGCTCAATCTCCACACCAATCATGCTCAGGTTCAAACCATGTGTGAGTTGCGGCAAGGCTTTCCCAATGGATGATCTCCATGAGAAGTGCCTTAAATGCCTGGGTGAGTTCCACCAGGCAAATACATACTCCATCTGCAGATCCTTCAAACGGAAGACTCAGAAAGACAGGGAGCAAAGGCTGCGCAACTTTGCCTGGGAATGGGCTTTGCAGCCAGCGCTGGTTACACCCAAAGTGCCCAAGGACTCCTCAGCACCGAGTGCCAGGTCGGCACTTGAACCTTCATGGCACCACTCTCTGGCTGAAAATAAAAAGCCATGATCAACTTCTGACTTGGCACTCTCTCAGCATCATGCGACCTCGGTTGCCAGCACCTCTGCCTTGAAGAAAGATGCTGGAGCATCTGCCCATGGCTTCAACTCCAGAGGCCTTTGTGGTGGCAAAGACATTATTCCAGCTACCAACCCCTGCACTGCCAAAGCCCCTACAACATAGGGGCAAACTGGCCTTCCTATTAAAGGAGTGGATGGCTTCAACACACAGAACGTCACCAGCACCGCAATCGACAACAGGGTCTCCTCCAGCACTGGGTACTGGCACCGGCCCAGAACCAGAGCAGGGGGCAGGGGATGAATAGCTCTCCTCCCCTGAATCCTCATGCGTGCCCTCAGTACTGTGCTCGCAGGGATCCAGATGCATGAGGTCTGATTCCAGCTCCTCTGTCTCTTCTAACGCTGAGCCCAGGCACCACTGTTCCCCATCAACCCTGGCACTGTCTCAGACCGTGTCGAAAGTCACTGGGAAATGCAGCCATAAGCGCTCCCTGACCATCCTATACTGGGGGGGACTCCTCCACAGGACCTTCAGTGCGGACGACTTTGGCACGAACCCTATCCCCACAACTCCACCGGCACTGGCAAAGCCCTGAAGCTGGTCACACAGCCAGTGGCACTGCAATGATCACCCCCAAGTAGACAGGGTTAGCTCCCACTGCGCCGCAACTTGGCACCACCCTCTTTGCACAAAAGGTCTACCAGGTGGATGAACTGGCCCACAGATGACAAGCCAACATCCCTGGGCCCTTCAATGTCACCCTCATCTAGGACCTCCTGCTGAACAGAGGCCTCAGACAAGGAACCCAACCCTGACACCAATCGGTGTCGCAGATCACGGCTCCCCTCATCCTCCTCCCCAGATGAAGCTGCATACTAGAGACCCTTGGCATACAGGGAAGACACCCCCGCATAGCAGGAGCTACAGCGATGGATGATGGCAAGCTTAAACTTAGACCTTGAGGTCGTCAAAGAGGACTTTGACCCTCTCTTCGATGTGGGCAACATGGCCCCTCCAGCCAGAATCTCAGTTCCCCTACAGGAGTGGGTACATAAAATTGTGAGGGGATGGTGGCAAACTCCTTTGTCGATCCCCTCCCCCCCATGTCCAAAGCTGAGGATGGGAGATATCACGTCCCATCCAAAAAGTTCACTTTCCTGTTTCATCACCCCACCTGGGGGTCCCTGGTAGTGCTCACCGTTAATCAGAAAGAGAGACAGGGCCAACAAGCCTCCACCCCCAAGAACGAGGAGGCAAAAAATTTGGACCTCTTTGGGAGGAAGGTTTACTCCACCTCAGCTCTCCAATTGCGTATCATCAATCACCAAGCTCTCACGTGGCGATACATTTTCAACCTCTGGAGATCTATGGAATGGTTCCACAACAAACCCCTCAGGGAGCACCTCTGAGACTATGATGCCATGGTAGAAGAAGGTGTCTTGGCCTTGCTTGACATCCTGATAACCTCCTAGGGCACATCTGATGCTGCCTCTTGCAATGTCACCTCCGCAGTTACCATGTGACAGTCTATCTGTTGCAGGGATCTGGCCTCTCACAGCAAATGCAGCTAGCAATACAGGACCTCCCTTCTGAAGGCCCTGCATTGTTTGCGGAATCTACAGATCTCCCGCTGCATGGCATGAAGGACTTTAGAGCCACTCTGAAGTTCCTAGGCATGTGTATGCCACAAGGGACCAGACGCTCTTTCAGACCTCAACAGACACAGCAGCAACACCAAAAACAAGGGTCATGCCCAAGGTCATACCAGCAACCTCAGCACCACTATGGGGGGGGGTCTGGGAGGGAGAGGGACCAGGCAGGCAGGGGGTCCAAACCCCAGCCTACAACCCAGGCCGCCTGCCAGGGAGGTGGTTCCTCTCACCCTGCTGCCCAAAGACAGTGTTTTTGATGGTCCACAAGAGGGCTACCATACCCCCCACCATCCAGTCCCTGGTCTTCAAGAACCACTTGGGCCCATTCCTCCATCACTGGGTCAACATCACAATGCACAGCTGGATATTAGACATTGTATCCTAGCAGTACTCCATGCAATTCAAATCCGCACCCCGAGATGGGAAACCTCCCCCTTGCCCAAATCTTGGGGATCCAGAGCTCAACCTGCTGCTGTGAAGGGAGTGCAAGAAACTGCTCTCTCTAGTAGCAATAGAAAGAGTTCCAAGGAAGCAGCGGGGAAAGGGCTTCTACTCCTGCTACTTCTTTGTCCACAAGCAGAACGGTGACCTGAGACCCATCCTAGACCTCAGGGCTCTGAACAAACACTTAAGGAAAATAAAATTCTGCAAGGTTTCCCTGTCGCAAATCATCCCAACTCTAGACCAAGGAGACTGGTTCCTGGCCCTTGATCTAAAGGGCTATGCTGTCACATAGCGATAAGACCCAACCATAGAAATTTCCTCCAATTGGTGGTGGGAGGGAAACACTTCCAGTTCACATCCCTCCCCTTTGGCCTTTCCTTAGCCCCCCAAGTGTTCACAAAATACATGGTGGCAGTGGCAGCACACCTGAGGAAGCAGGCCATAAGGATATACCCTTACCTCAATGATTGGCTATAAAGGGAAGGTCAAGATATCAGGGGCAACACAGTGTCAAAGTGAGAAGACAACTGTACAATTACCTAAAGCTTTGTATAAACCAGGAAAATTCAAAGCTCTCCCCAACTCAAAAAATAGAGTTTATAGGAGCTCTCCTAGACTCCATAAAAGGGAAAGCATCCCTGCCCAGATCAAGGTTTCAGTCCATTTGCGCCATTATTTTGAAGCTCCAAAATGCCCCTATCACTACAGCCAGACACTGCCTCCAGCTCCTGGGCTACATGGTGGCCACTACCTCTGTGATAAGAATGGCCCGCCTGAGGATGAGGCCCTTTAAGTCTGACTAGCCACATCCTTCCACCTCCGGAGGCACCCTCTGAACAAGGTACTCTCGGTTCCCTGCAGTGTCCTGGAAACATTGGAAATCTGGCAGGACCCACTCTTTGTCTTGGGGGGAAATTCCCTTTGAGACCTCCAAACCCTCGGTGACACTGATCACCGACTCATCGGACATGGGTTGGGGGGCCCATATCTTGGGGGGCTTATCAACCCATGGAAACTAGTCATCCAGGGACAGTCCTCTTCACATAAATATGAAAGAACTCAGAGCTATCCACCTGGCCTGCAGGGCCTTCCTGGACTTGATAAGGGGGAAAACAGTCCAGTTTCTGTCAGACAACACAACAGCCATGTTCTACATAAACCATCAAGGGTGTGTTCGCTCCCTGGCTCTTTGCACGGAGGCTACCAACCTCTGGGAACTGGCCCTGAAACACAACTTCACCCTGGTAGCGGTCCACATTCCGGGGATAGACAACGGCATGGCAGACTCACAGAGCAGGACATTCCTATCCCATCAGGAGTGGTCCTTCCACACAAAGACTGTGTCTTATATCTTCAGCCAGTGGGGCACACCCCAAATGGACCTGTTTGTGATGCACCAGAACTGGAAGAATCGTCACTTTTGCTCACTCAGGGGTTGGGACAGGGGCTCACTGTCAGATGCCTTCCTATCGCCGGGGGGGAGGTCCTCTAATGTATGTGTTCCCCCAATACCCCGATCCATAGGGTCCTTCTGAAAATAAAAAGGGATGGAGCAGACATAATACTGATAGCTGCAGCTTGGCCCAGACAAAACTGGTACTCAACTTTATGGGACCTATTGGTCGACACCCCACTCTACCTCCCCTACAGGGCAGACCTGCTAACACAGGACTTGCGCCGGCTATGGCACCTGAACCCGAAGGTGCTACACCTAACAGTCTGGAGGCTACAAGGTTAAACGAGACTGAGAGACACTGCTCAGAAAGTTAAAGAGGTAATGATCGGTAGTAGAAGGCCCTCCACTAGGCCTACCTACACTGCTAAGTTTTTCCCTCTGGTCCAGGAAAAGAGGGATAATATCAGAGTCAGCTCCCATTTGCTCAATACTCAACTACCTCCTAGACCTTAAAGATAGGAGCCTATCGACCCCCTATCTCAGGGTCCACTTACCGGCGATCTCAGCCCTTCATGATGGGGTGAAAGGGGCTTCAGTTTTCTCACATCCTACTTCTGTTAGATTCCAGAAGGGAACTCAGAGAATCTACCCACAACCCAGAGGTCCAGCTCCCCAGTGGGATTTGAATGTGGTACTCCATGGCTTAACAGAGTCATCCTATGAACCCTTGGACTCTTGCATGCTGTCGATTCTCTCGTGGAAAGTGGCCTTTCTGGTAGCCATAACCTCAGCAAGATGGGGTCTCAAAACTGAGGGCCTTCTCCTCAGAACCCCGGTATACAAGGTTCTTTGCTTACAAGGTGCTCCTATGACCGCACCCAACTTTCCTCCCAAAGGTGGCCCCCCCATTCCACCTGAACCAGGACATCTGCCTTCTGGCATTTTTTCCAGATCCTTAGGTTATGGAGAAACAGAGGACATACGTTGAGTGCACACGCTCGTTCCGCAAGACCTCCCAATGCTTTGTTGCAGTCGCAGAATGAAAAAGAGGTCAACCAGTGACAACGCAGTGTATCTCTAAGCGGATAGTGAACTGCATTAAAGACTGCTACAGAAAGTCGAACACACCCCTCTCTGGGAGGGTCAGGGTGCACTCAACAAGAGTGCAAGCATCTTCAACAGCCTTCCTTCTGCAGGTCCCGATCCAGGAGATCTGCAGAGCAGCCACACAATCATCAGTTCATGCTTTCATGACGCACTATACAATCGTCCAAAAGGCATGAAAGGATGCTGTGCTGGGCAGAGCCGTACTCGAAGTGAGTAAGCTGTAACTCCACCCACCATCCTGGGTATGGTTAGCAGTCACCTGTAACTGAATGACGTGAGCAGTGCTCAAAGAACAGTGGGTTATCAATGTAACTGTTGGTTACTCACCAGTAACTGTCCTTCTTCGAGATGGGCTCCTCACATACATTCAGTTACAGGTGTCTACGTGCCACAGCGCATGGTAGCTTGGAAAGTCTTCAGCATTAGCCTGTCAGGTCAGGGCGCATGGCCAACACCCCCTCCATGCCTCGACCGCGGCTATATAGGTGACCTTGACCCTGACACTCCTAATCCCATATACTTTTGCCAACTCCATTAGCGGGGATGGTGGGAAGGACCTGAATGTATGTGAGCAGCCCATCTCAAAGAAGGATGGTTACAGTGAGTAACCAACCATTCTCCTTCAATCGCTGCTCACATCATTCAGTTACAGGTGATTGCTAGCCATACCAAAGGATGGTGGGAGGAATTGCAGTCTACCCACACTGAGTACAGCTCTGCCCAAAGTGGCATTGTCTCTAGCCTGCTGGGCAATGGTGTAGTGCGTTGTGAAGGTATGTATCAACGACCACGTATCGGCACTGCAGATCTCTTGGCTTGGGACCTTGGCAGGGAAGGCCGTGGAAGACACCTGAGCTGTGGTAGAGTGGGCTCTCACAGTCCCTGGGAGAGGTGTATTTGACCTTCCATAGCAGTCTTTGATGCAGTTCACAATCCATTTGGAGATGCACTGAGAGGACACTAGGGAGCCTCTCATGTGTTCGGTGACTGCCAAGAAAAGCTGGGAGGACTTGCAGAAAGAACGTGTTTGCTCAATATAAATTAGGAGCGCTCTCCTCACATCCAAGGTGTGCCACCATCTCTGGTTTTCTGTAACCTGGGGGTCGGGATAGAAAACCGACAGGCAAATTTCTTGATTCCTTTGGAAGGGAGTGGCCACCTTGGGCAGGAAGGAAGGATGGTGGTGGAGGACCACCTTATCTGGAAAAAATGTCATATATGGGGACTCGGAGGAAAGGGCTCGCAACTCCAAAACCCTTCTGGCTGAGGTGATTGCTACCAGGAAAGCCACCTTCCAGGATAACACTAGCAGAGTAGCTGAATCCAGGGGTTCATAGGGCGGCTCTATCAAAGCCTGTAGCACAATGTTCAGATCCCACTGGGGGGGGGGGGCTTACAAGGGTGGAGAAAAAGCTTTTCCACCCCTTTCAAGAGCCTGTGAGATATGGGGTGTGAAAAAACTGGAACACCATCAACCCTTTGGTGAAAGGCCGAAATTGCCACTAAATGGACTCTTAGGCTATGTTCACACACGGGGATTATTTCGATACAAGTTGTTTCGAAACAATTTGTATCAAAATAATGCCTTATTTCGAAATAACTTATTTCAAAATAACAAAAAGTTATTTTGAAATAAGGAAAAAAGCGGGAATCGAAATAGCATGTCTGGACAACAGTTATTGCGAAATGAGTCACCGTCGTTTCGAAATAACATGTTCCGACGGGATTGTTTCGAAACAATCATTTAGAAACAACGTTGTTTTGACACCAAATGGGGTTTAAGTTGGTTCAAAACAATGCTGTTGTTTTGAAACAACAGAACCTATTGTTTCGAAACAACAGTACGTCGTGTGAACGTGGCGTTTCTTATTTCGAAACAACCTCTGTTGTTTCAAAATAAGACTGCTGTGTGAACACACCCTTAGTGAGGACAGGGATAGGTCTTTTTCTCTTAGGTCTAAGAGATAGTCCAGAGTTGTATGGATTGGAGCGGAGATAGCGTCTATTTCTTTGCCGCAACACCAAGTGGAGAAGCACTTCCACTGCGCGATGTAGGTGGACCTGGTGGAGGGTTTTCTGCTACCAACCAGGACCTTTTTAACCCTATCCAAGCAGCACCTCTCTTGCTCACTGAGCCAGAGATCATCCAGGCTGTCAAATGCAGGGGACCTGGGTTCGGGTGCTGGAGGCACCCCGAGTCCTGCATTAAGAGATCTGCCCACTGGGGTAGGTGGAGTGGGGTCCTAATGTACATGTCCTGCAGGAGCGGGAACCAGTGTTGTCTGGGCCAGTCCAGAGCTATCAGAATGATGCGTACTCCATCCGTCAGGGCCTTCAGTAGCACTCTGTGGATCAGGGGAAATGGCGGGAAGGCATACATCAGGGCCCCCGACCAACTGAGGAGGAAGGTGTTGCTGAGAGAGCCCTCCTCCCAGGCTCAGAGGGAACAAAATTGAGGGCATTTGCAGTTTTGTTCGGTGGCAAACAGGTCCACCTGGGGGGGTCCCCATCTGTTTATCAGTAGGAAGAACACCTTGGGTATGTCCACATGAGTCTTTTATTTCAAAACAACACTGGTTGTTTCGAAATAAAAAACTGAATGTTCACACGATGTTTTCTTATTTCGAAATGACAGGCTCTGTCATTTCAAAATAAGAACCATCATTTTGAAACAGCTTAAACCCCATTCATTTCAAAACAGCTGTTATTTTGAAATGGTTATTTCGAAATAAGGCTGTTTGGACATGTTGTTTCGAAACAATACCATTGTTTCGAAATAACTGTTTTGAAACAACATGTCCAAACGGCCTTATTTTGAAATAACCATTTCAAAATAACAGCTGTTTTGAAAGCAGGCTTTCCCTTAATTCGAATTAACTTATTTCAAAATAAGGACTTTATTTCAAAATAACTCATTTCAAAATAACTTATTTCAAAATAATGATGTATGTGTGGACATAGCCCTTGTGGTGGAGGGACCACTCATGATTCGCTAGGGATTTTCTGCTGAGTGAGTCCACTAGGCCATTGTCCACCCCAGGGAGGTGGGAGGCAATCAGCATAAAGTAGTGATCTATTGCTAGTTGCCAAAGCTCGCACACTTCCTCGCATAGAGTCGAGGAGCAACCCCCCCCCTTGCCGGGTGGTATAAGAGATGGCCATTGTATTGTCTGTGAGGACCTGGACCATTCTGTCGCGGATTTTTGTCAAGAAAGGTCATGCAGGCAAATCTGATGGCCCAGAGCTCCTTCACGTTTATGTGGAGGAGGTTGTCCTTGGGGGTCCAAACACCCTGTGTGGAGAGGCCCCCGGACAGGTGAGCCCCCCAACCAGAGTCCAAAGCATCCGTTATCAGGGTCACTGAGGACTTGGCCTCCCTGCGTCCCAGGTTGCCACTAGGACATCTCTAGATGCCCTCTCTCCTTCCTCAAGCATAGCCTTGAAGTCTCTCAGGCCCTCCTCGGAGATGGCTGTGCGGAAATTCAGCATGGCTTCCCACAGGTTGAAGATGTAGAGCATCATTAGGGCTGAATGGTTGGAAATACGGAGCTGGAGGGCAGCAGAGGAGTAAACTTTCCTCTCCAGTAGATTGAGCTTCTTCGCCTCTTTGTTCTTGGGCGTGGAACTCGGTTGGCCCTGTCTCTCCCTTTGATTTATGGCATCAACCATCAGGGATCCTGGGGTGGGGTGATGAAACAAGAAGGAAAACGCCTCTGGGGAAATGTAGTATTTCTTATCCGCAGCTTTGGACACTGGTGGAATTGAGGAAGGTGTTTGCCAGCGTTCCTGGACAATACAGAATACTCCCGAGAGCAAGGGAATTGCCACCCTTGCTGGGGGGGCTTTATGGCATGCATCGAAGAGGGAGTCGTCCTCTTCCTGGATTACTCCCAATTTCAATTTTACATTCACTGCCATATGGTGGAGGAGGTCCTGCTTGATGCGGGGATCTCCCTCACGATCAGCGGACATGTCAATTAGGTGCTTGTCAGGTGAAGAGGATTGAGCCCACGATCTACTACGCTGTGTAGAGTCTAGGTCAGGTTCGTCATCTGAAAAATCCAAGGACTCCGGCAGTGGTGACCGGGCGTAACGAGAGGAGGTGTCATCGGTTGCTGTGCTCAGCCAGTCAAGGGTGCACTTGTTATGAGGTGACCTCGTTAGAGGTGTTATCACAGGGGGGGCGGAGATCTCTCCCTGTAGCCGTGGTCTATTTGACCTCCTTGAACTCGGAGATACGGAGCTCTTACGGAGTCTTTTCCTGGGGTGGTCCTCCTGTGGAGGGGGGAAGCAGTCCTCGGAGGACAATCTGGAAGACCCTCCTCCTGATGTCTGGGAGCCCGGTACAGAGAGCTCTTCTGAGGAGTGATGGAAAGGAGTTTCTTGCCCTTCTGTACCGGACTGCAGTACCGGAGGAGGGCTGGGAGGTGCCATGCTTGGGCCTGGCTTCGGGCTGGTTGTTGGTACTGGGTTGGAAGATGGCATAGAGCTGCAAGCTGGTACCAGTATTGGCATTGATTCCTCAGTTGGTGGTACCGGCTCCGGTACCAGGACTGGAGGTTCCAGGGCAGGCAGTGCCGAGACTGGTGGTACTGGGCTGGATGTTGGCGCCAGGCTTGATGTCGGTACCATGGGAGGCGGTATTGGATCCTGCGGTGCCGATGAGGATGGTGCCATTCTAGACCTTTTCTTCATCTTCTGCTCCCGGGGTTGGGTTTGGGTGCCCATGGTGGGCCGTCAGGGTTGCCTGTGCCAGTACCCTTCTCGGGGAGGCTGAGAGGCTACCTGGTGACCAACAAACTCGGTGCTGGGACGATACCATTGTGGGTCGAGATTTTGAGCCTGGTACCGACGATCGGTGGCGGGTGTCCTGAGCCCGGACCGATCAGGGTTCTGGTGGAGCGCATGTGGCTCAGCCAGTTCTGGGGGTGGTGGCTCCAGTCCCCAAGATCAAGAGGCGGCAGCGCTCCCTTTCCAACCGAGCCCTCCACTTGAAGGACCGGCAAATGGGGCACTCCGCCGCGAGGTGGGACTCACCCAGGCAAGCGAGACATTTCTCCTGCGGGTCGTCCATCGGGAAAGCCTTGCAGCACCCTAAGCACGGTTTGAAACCAGGCATCTTGAATTTCACATGAAGACAAGCACTTGCATTTCGCAAGTTCACGCTGATCCAAAACCGATGCTGATGGCAGAAAAAGGAACTGGGACTGGGAAGGTCAGGGTCACGGTCACCTATATAGCCGTGGTTGTGGTGTGGAGGGGCGTTGGCCGTGCACCCTGACCTGACAGGCTAATGCTGAAGACCTTTCCAAGCTACCGTGCGCTGCGGCACGTAGACACCTGTAACCAAACGATGTGAGTAACGCTCAAAGGAGAACCATCCTTCTTCAAGATGGCCTGCTGACATACATTCAGATTCTTCCCTCCTTCCCCGCTACTCGAAGTTGGTGAAAGAAGGGACTGAGGGGGCTCAAGGTCAGGGTATATAGCCACAGTCGTGTTGGCTGCTGACCCTGTGCTGACAGGCTAGGGCAAAAGAGTTTGCTGTGGCACATAGACACCTGTAACTGAATGTATGTGAGCAGCCCATCTCGAAGGACAGTTATGTCAGTAACCCACCTTTCTCACACACATCCAGAGCTGATCTCCCCACACACAGAACAGGGGTTGAGAAAAGGGTTGGGGACTGTGCCCAGGCCCCATCTCCCTACCACACCAGCCCAAGGCTCTGATCTGGCCCCTAGTCCTGGGCTGGGGATAGATCGGGTTCCTGCCACTGCCAGCCAGCAACCTGGGCCAAAGACACAGGCCAGGGTTGGATCCTGCTGCTGCCAGTGGCTGGGCTCCAGGTTCTCCAGCTGGACTTAGTGCCCCATGTGCCTGACACCAGCAACACCAATGACACAGAGAGAAACTTTGAGAGCTCCTCAGGGCACCACAGAAGTAAACAATACTAAGACATGCATAACGATTAAAGCTTTTCAAAAGCCTCTATCAGTCTCTTTGCTGGCCTGGCACCTTCCTCCCACCTCACCCTCTTGCTTCAAGTTAATAAAGAATGACAGAAATTCCGCTTCCTTCATTTACTGTAATCAGACGCCTCTTTGCCTGGCTTGGGGCAGTTGTGGCCCCCACAGCTTTTCCCAGCAGCATTCAAAAGAGAAACCCCTCACTAGGCAGAATGAAAGTGAGTGTTGAGGGCTTTCTTTCATTTCTCACTTCTGTGCCTGGTGGACGCTGGCTTGGGGAATGAGGGACTCTCCTTAGATATCTGAGATGGACTGACTCAAAAGAACACCTGGGAGCTTCCATTTCCCACAGCCCCCTCACTGCAGGGTCTCACCACGTTCCCAAGGCACAGAAATGGAAGCATGTCACACCAGCTGGTGAGAGTTATTGATCCTGATCTCACAGAAACCGAGAGTCACCAGTAGAGCTGCTAATATATGTCATGTCTGCAAGCCCTGTGCTGTACCCATTAAACCTACTGCCTGCCACAGCCCACAGCTTTTATTCCACATTTGAGACTAGCAAGACCCTTACTGAAAGCCCACTCAAGTCAATGAAAAGACTCACATGGGCTCTGGATCAGGTTCATTGGATAATCAATCCCATGGGATGAAATCCTGATCCATTGACTTCAGTGGAGTCAGGATGCCACCCCTGCAGTACAAACATGTAACCCTCCAGACAGCCCCTTTCAGTGACTTCAGGCAATCAGAAAAGCTCAGTCGAAGCCTTTCAGGCTAAGGTTTCCAGGTCAAATCCAGCCCAGTGTGGCAGCAATTTAAAACCATATACTCCTGTGAACTGAGTTTCTGGTCCCAGCCCCATTCTGAGTGGCCAGGTACCTGCACTACACAACCCACCCTCCTCAACTGACTCATGTTGATAGCTTCAGCAGAGGAGCCACAAATTGAATGGGTGATGGAAAGTACCCCCTCACCAGCTGGGCATGAGGGGAGAGGGCAGTTTAGCTTCTATCCAATCCATCTATGTAGGCATCTGTGTTGCATTGGTGATGTTGCTGCCCACACTGCTTCCATTAGTTGGGTACAGGGGGAACTTCTCTCAGCATAAGACAATTAGCCCCCACTTGAGGCTCCCCACTAAGAACACTAAACAATGCATATCCTCTCCAGTCCCTGCTATGCCCTACAGAACCCCTGCAGCCACTCTGAGGCATGTGGAATAAGCCCCAGGATGAGAACTGGCCTCCAAAGGCCCTTTAACAAGCTTGTCTTAAAATGTATCAGCGGCGCGCCCTTACCTTTGAGTCGAGTGGTGTTACTCAGACCGGCTCTGAACTGAGCTCTCGGCTGGGCTGTGTTTGCTGAGAACAGAAAGTGGAAGAGAGATGCATTTCGAGACGAGAGTCAGCAGGGGCTGGAGTTTCATTTTCTTAAGAGCTTAGGAGAAGGGAATTGAAAACCAGCACTGTGACATCAGCCTCACTGTTCCAGGCCAACGATGTCCACCCAGAGGTGCTTTCTTGGGGGAATTTGGCTCCGCTAAAGGTCATACCAAAGAATCTTTTGCTGTGACTTTTACAAAGACTGATGTACATTTTGAAACAGACAAGGAATCCTGTGGCACTTAAAGACTAACAAATTTATTTATTACATGAGCTTTTGTAGGAGAAAATCCCACTTCATCAGTCTTTAAGTGCCATAGGACTCCTTGTTTGTTTCACTAAACTAGACTAACACAGCTGCCCCTCTGGAACATTTCAAAGCAGATCATTCTATTCTGCCTCCTAACTGCCTCCTGGAGATTGCAGGGTTACTCACCAGTAACCGTCCTTCGAGATGGGCTGCTTGGATCCATTCAGTAATAGGTGTCTCCATGCCAGAGTGCCGGATTGGTCGGAAAACTTTTGTCCCAGCTTGTCAGGAGAGGGCAGGCAGCCACCACCCCTTGCACAACCCCGTGGCTATATATATGGCCGCCTCGCGACCCCTCCTTGGTTCCTCAGAGTCACCAACTCCAGATGCGGGGATGGAGGAGAGGGACCTGAATGGATCCAAGCAGCCCATCTCGAAGAAGGACAGTTACTGGTGAGTAACCCACCGTTCTTCTTCGAGCGCTGCTCAGATGCATTCAGTAATAGGTGACTACTAGTTATGCTGATGGATGGTGGGTGGAGTTGCGTCTTCCACCTTCAGCACAGCAAAAACGCCCCAGAAGGGAAGAGGCCCATGAGAGAAGACCAGAGTCAAGAGACGAACTAGGTTCTTGATGCAGCACAGCAGAAAGAGCAACTGAGGGCCACCCCAGGGTCAGGGGCAGGGCCGAACCCGCCGAGACATATAAGTGAGGGCATGACGGACCAAGGTCACCATAGCGAGGATGAGGAACGCAACATGAAAATGGAGAGAGTTGCGTTTGGTGCTCCACTGAAGTGGTATAACACAAAGTATGAAGGCCAGAAGATAAGCGTCTGGCCATGGGGCCTTGCAGCGTGAGCTCGTTAGGGAATGCTGGAGGCCAACGGAAGCGGGTTAGCCATAATGACTGTAGCCCACACAGGAAACAAAGGAAAGGATGAATATTATCCCATGGGCTGAGCACATCAAGGCCCGAGCAGGCACTCAAAGAGTCACAGTGAGGCCTGGTGGATGTGGGCCAGGTAGGTAGCTGTGGGAGGGATGAACCTTATCCCCTGGACTGACCATGACCAGCTCTAGCGGAGTCTGGTCGAAGAGAGTAATAGTGAAAAACGCATTTGTATAGGGGAAGAGGGGACCCCGAGAATGATCAAGAAGGGTCTGGGCAAGACGCTTCAGGCCAGTGCACTGAAGGCCAAGCCACAAGTGGTGCAGTAGGAGGCACAGGGCATGCCGGCTACAGGATCTCAAGTTAGTATGCGAGGAGTGTGCTTCAAACCGAAGTATGGTACCGAAACCAGGCTTTCTCGCTGGAGGAGTACTCCAGGACACTAGCACCCCCAAGGCAGCGGAATAACCTTGGGCGGTGCCGATGGTTTGGTACCTATAGGAGTCTGGGTAACGCGAGAACTCGCAGAGAGGGAGCAAGAGAGAGAGAGAGAAAGAGACGCTTCCTGGCCTGTAGTTCCGTGGGATTCCAGCATCACGAGGATGCAGTCAAAGAGGGGAAGTGAGGGCGGGAAGGATGCCGGCTATCACTTGGCTACCCAGTCAAGGTGGCCAAAGGGCTCATAGAGATGCCATACAGTCTCATGTGCCTAGGGCACCAGCAAAGAGAGAGTTTCACAGCTACATTGCTTCAATGTGAGCACCAGGGGGAGGACACGTTGATGCAGGGCTACCCCCCAAATGTGGTTGTCAGTGTATGGAGAAATCATCTTCCGATCACCTAGGAAGCGAAACTACCCAGAGAGTAGCAACCGCAGAATCCTGGAGGTATCCTGGGTTTAGGGAACCAATGTGGAGGGTTATTTCCAGTTGAGTAACTGGATGGCATTCCTTGTGGGGGGTACAAGCCTCTGAATTCTGAGTGTTTTGGAAACAGGAACTGTGACCTGTTTTCCTCTGTTTATTACCTAGATAGATAGATAGATAGATAGATATAGTCACCAACATAGCATGGAGGTGACCTGACAGTTGAACTGTAGGGCCCCAAGCAAATATAGCGGGTCGGCGTGCACCCAAGATATGGTACCCTGCCAGGATACGTGTCCTAGGGGCAGAGAGGCTAGGCAGGGATTACAAGCAGCTCGGAAAGGAGCTTCCATGCTTGGAGTGCGGCCTTCTACCCGTCTATGACGGGGGACTGAGGCCTGAAAGGTGGACGCTAATGTAGAAGGCCCAAGATAAGGTATCCTGCTGCTGTTCCTGTTCTAAGGGGGAGGCGACATTGGCACCATCCCTGTAGGTTCCCTGATCTGGAAGGTTCCAGTCAGGTATACTATATCTCTACTTCCTGAGGTATGTGTGTGTGAGTGGGGGGGGGGGGAGTGTATAAGGAGAGCCGGCCACCACTTCAGGTAGGGTGGGTCTAGGACGAGGACTCCTGGGATAGGTGTCCTGCTAGTGACTAAGGTTGCCCGCTACAGAAGGGGCTGTTACGGAGCCTCAGCTTCCATGAGAAAAGGGGAGGGGATAAGGGTGGCAGGGGTTGGACCGCTCTGTCTTGGCCTTCCTTAGAGGCTAGGGTCTGCCGCGATGATGCAGGTGTGACCCGCCTGATGGGTAGGGTAGTGGTGGTTCTCGTTGAGCCAAGGTGTCGAGGACCCCAGTAGAGCTTGCCACCCAGTGTGTCAACGGTATGCTAGTGAAGGTATCCCCCGCCCCGACCTGAAATTGAGAATGGGGCCTACCTGATGTAGGGCATCTAGGTGAACAGTAGTGGTTCTGCACCCAGGCGAACACCGTGTATGGACATTGCAGAGCCTCTGCAGCAGTGGCTGAGGCCACTACGAGACGCACTTCTCGTCCCTGTCAAGACCCATTCTGACGCAAACAATGCAGGGGTTGTTGGTTGAAGGGTACCCAATAAAGAGGTGAGGGGGGGATGTGAGGGGCAGATTCCTGTAAGTACCCAAGGTATCAGCTGCTGAGGATATGTAGGGGCAGGCCCCAGTACCAATGTACTGGTGGTACAGGGGATGGGGGCTGGTTTGTGCAGACCGTGTTCGCCCGAGAGTGGGGGGTGGGGTGGACACAGCCAGAATTAGTGCAAGGGGGGGAAGCCAGTCCCAATCGAGCCCCATTCCCCTTTCCCAAGGAAGGGAGAGGGCGTCAACTGTCCACGGCAACAATACAGTGAAGTTTTATTGTACCCCAAATAACTTGAAACTAGGGTGGCAGCTAATTGGGTGGGCCCCTTTGCCACCGGTGGGAGAAAAGAGGGGTCTCAGCACCTTGCCGCAGGGTGATGACAGTGGAAAACAAAAATTTCGCTGTGTTCCCATGATGACGTAGATGAGTGGGAATTGAAGGTGGGGGCTTGTGTGGGAGGGGCGGGTCCAGGAGGGAGGAGGCCAAAGTATTTGGCCTCTCCCCTGGGGTCCTGAGTGGTGCCCATCACCGATAAGGTTTCTGGGGGAAACAGGGTGTCACCTCCAAAAGGTAGGTCAAGGACCGCCTGTTGTGCGTTGGGGGGTGCTCTAGCCTCCCTGAGCCAAGCCATCTGGCGAATAGTTACTGCTGAGGCCATAGTGCAGGCGGCTGTATCCACTGCATTGCAGGCTGAGAGGAGGAGGTCTTGGGAGATTATATTACCCTCCTCCAGGAAGGCATCATATTCCTCTCTGGCCTCGGGTGGGAGCAAGCGCTGGAATTTCGCAGCTGACTCCCACACATCCAGCAAGTATCTGCTGGTTATGGCTTGATTGTTTGCCACTCACAGTTGAAAGGCCGAGGAGGAGTAGACCTTACAGCCCAAGAGGTCCAGTTCCCTGGCCTCCCTGGAAGATGAAAGGGGATTGCTGGGGAGCTCCCCCAGGCCTAACGCCATCTGCACCAAGTTCCACGGGGAAACTGGGTGATCGGTAAGGGAGGGAAAGTCCGATTCAGGGACCCAATATTTAATGCCCGCCATGTCTGAAACCGGGGCAGTAGAGCTTGGGCTCTGCCACCAGGAACATGTGAAGCCCTAGACACTCGGGTGAAGTGGGATTGTTAAGGGTTCGGCTGAGGCAAACGCTGGCCTGAAGAGGGTATCCAGAGGGGGACCCAAGCGCTGCACCTCATTCCCAGATGGGCCGTACCCCGGCGCAACAAATCAAAATGCACTGACAAATTCCCCGTATAGGACTCTGGTGCTGGGGACAAAGCGGTACCAGTTGCTCGCTGTGATGGAGAGGGAATCTCCCAGGGGGACCATTCCTGTGGGTGGAAGCGGAACAGCGACGGCGCCGAAGTGTGGCGCCGGGGTCGCTTAGAGCCCCTTGATGGCCCTTCCTCCGAACTGGAAGCGTGGGAAAGAGACCGAGACTCCCGGGGCAGTACCAGTGATGGCAAGGTGATATGTTGCCGTGGGGATGGCTCTACGGTACTGGGCCCAAATGGAGTGGGAGACGGGGGACTAGATGGCAAAGGAGAGTGGCACCCACCTTGGATCCAGGCCTTAGAAGTAAAGGCTGGTTTGCCCCTTCTAGCTGGGATTGGGGCAAATGGTGTGGGGAGTAAGAGGAGGGCTCGAGCAGCCTCCACCGCTTCAGGGGTGGACGGTATGAGGAGCGACTCCGCGTGGCCCCGTGGCAAGTTCTCGCCTGGGGAAGGGGGACTGCCTAGTTGGGAGGACTCCTGCTTCTGCGGCACCGGGCTATAGCGAGCCTGCAGTACCGAAGGTGATTGAGGCCGGTGCCGGGGTGAACTCGGCACCGGCAAGACCGGGCTGTGCCAAGCCAACGGTGCTGGAGATGGTGACAAGCGGTGCCAGGGTGATCCGGGCACCGGTGGCACCGAGCTGTGCCGCTGGGGTAATCAAGGTACTGGTGGTGCCGGGCTGCCCATAGGCAACCTCGAGCGGTGCTGAGAAGCTGGGGTGCCAGGTTGGCACCAGGGTCCCAGAGTCAGCACCAAGTTTGTGCAGTGGTGGTGGCTACCGGTGGTACGGTGCCATGTGTGCTCTGGTGCCGAGCTGGGTCTCAGCACTGGGTGGAAACCCGAAGCCTCGGGTGAAGAGTGCCGAGCCTCCTCAGAGGCTAGGGCATGGCGCCGTTGTTCTCTCTCCTTGATGGTTTGAGGTTTAAAGGAGAGGCACAGGGAACAGGCCGAGACCATATGGTCTTTGCCCAGGCACCTGAGGCACTTCCCGTGGAGATCATCCCGGGGCAAAGCCTTGCTGCACTCAGCACAGGGTTTGAACCCTGGTATGATCGAGCGATGTTCCGGTCTGACAGTGGAAGGCTCCTGTGATGGAACTAAGTCCACAAAGAGGTGCTCCCAGTCAGGTGAAAAGCTCATAAAGGAGAGGACAGGATGCTTGCGTTCGCAAGGAGTGGACATTCCAGATCCGACACACAAGGAGGAAGAAATGAAACTGAGGAGGGGTTGGGAGGTGGCCATATATATAGCCATGGGGTGGCGTGAGGGGCAGTGGCCGCCTGCCCCCTCCTGACAGGCTGGGACAAAAATTTTCCAACTAGTCCGGTGCTCCAGCACGGAGACACCTATTACTGAATGCATTCGAGCAGCGCTCGAAGAAGAACATCTGATACAGCTTAGCAAATCCAAGTCCTTCCTGAGCAGTGCAAGGGACTTTTGGATGTTTTCATTGTGCCCCCACCCACTGTTTCCTCTAATTTTTCGTAGGCTGTGTGCACAAAAAATTTCTTTTGTGCAAATTTTTGGAACCATTGTCCAAATTTGTGCATACTCCAGTGAGTATGGTCAAACTTGTGAGTGCAACAAAGTAAGTATGTATGATGCAAATAATGTCTAAATTTTATTTTGATATGATTATGGGAATGATTTTATAAATTACAAAACCTTAACTGAAACATGATACTTGAAATTGCCTTTTTAAAGTAGCATAAAAATATTAGCACTGTTGAATTTTTTTGTGCATGCTTTATTTTGTTGTGTGCGCAGGTTCCACAACCTGTGTGCGTGCACACACACGCACAGCTTAGGGGGAACATAGCCCCCACCCCCAAGAACAGTGTGTTACTTACCTGTAACCGTCCTTCTTCAAGGCTGCTCACATACATTCAGTTTCAGGTGTACGTGCTGCAGGGCACGGTAGCTCGGAAAGTCTTCAGCCTTAGTCTGTCAGGTCAGGACGCATGGCCAATGCCCCTTCTGTGCCGCAACTGAGGCTATATAGGTCACCATGACCATGACCTGCCCAGTCCCATATACCCTTGCCAACTCTGCTAGCGGGGACGG
Organism: Podocnemis expansa; assembly: GCA_007922195.1. Taxonomy (NCBI): domain Eukaryota; kingdom Metazoa; phylum Chordata; order Testudines; family Podocnemididae; genus Podocnemis; species Podocnemis expansa. The sequence continues at coordinate 250,585 of ML682047.1, forward strand.
TGGGAGGGGCCTGAATGTATGTGAGCAGTCCTTCTCAAAGAAGGATAATTACTGGTAAGTAACCCACTGTTCTCCTTCGAGCGCTGCTCACATCATTCAGTTTCAGATTACTGCTAGCCATACCCAAGGATGGTGGGAGGAGTTACAGTCTACCCACATTGAGTACAGCTCTGCCCAAAGTGGCATCATCTCTAGGTGTTGGGCAATGGCATAATATGTCGTGAAGGTATGAATCAACAACCACGTAGCAGCTCTGCAGATCTCTTGGATCAGGACCTTGGCAAGGAAGGCCATAGAAGACGCCTGAGCCCTGTTAGAGTGAGCCCTCACAGCTTCGGGAAGGGGCGTGTTTGACCTTCCATAGCAGTCTTTAATACAGTTCACAATCCATCAGGAGATGCACTGAGAAGAGACTGGGCAGCCTCTCATGCGTTTGGCAACCACCACAAACAACTGGGAGGTCTTGCGGAAGGACTGTGTATGCTCGATATAAGTTAAGAGTGCTCGCCTCACATCTAAGGTATGCCACCATCTCTGGTTCTCTGTGACCTATGGGTCGGGATAGAAAACTGGCGCGCAAATTTCTTGGTTCATGTGGAAGGGTGTGGCCACCTTGGGGGGTAAGAAAGGATGGTGACGTAGGACCACCTTATCTGGATAGAACTTCATGTACAGGGGTTCTGAAGAGAGGGCTTCCAACTCTGAAACCCTTCTAGCCGAGTTGATTGCTACTAGGAAGGCCACTTTCCAAGACAAAACCAACAGGGTGGCTGAGTCCAAGGGTTCGTAGGGCGGCTCTGTCATTGCCTGGTGTATGACATTCAAATCCCACTAGGAGGTAGGCTTACGAGGTTGGGGAAAAAGCTTCTCCACCCCCTTCAGGAACCTGGTGGATGTAGGGTGAGAGAAGATTGGGGCACCGTCCACTCTCTCATGGAAGGCAGAAATCGCTGCTAAGTAGACTTTCAGAGAGGACAGAGAAAGACCTTTCTCTCTAAGGTCTAGCAGGCAGTCCAGAACTGTATGTATCTGTGCAGAGATAGGGTCTACGCCTTTGTCACAGCTCCAAGTGGAGAAGCATTTCCATTCGGCCATGTACGTGGACCTGCTGGAGGATCTCCTGCTACCAACCAGAACCTTCTTAACTCTGTCTGAGCAGCGCCATTCCTGTTCGCTGACCCAGAGATCATCCAGACTGTCAGGTGTAGGAGCCCTGGATTAGGATGCCGAAGGCACCCTAGGTCCTGTGTCAGGAGGTCTGCCACAGGGGGAGACAGATTGGGATCTCTATGGACATGTCTTGTAGGAGTGGGAACCAGTGCTGCCTGGGCCAGTTCGGAGCTATCAGTATGATGTGCGTTCTGTCTGTGAGGACCTTCAACAGCACCCTGTGTATCAAGGGAATTGGTGGGAAGGCATACATCAGGACCCCCAACCAACTAATGAGGAAGGCGTCGCCAAGCAAACCCTCCTCCCAACCCCGGACAGCGCAAAACTGGGGACACTTGCGGTTCTGTCATGTCACAAATAAGTCTATCTGGGGGTGGGGGGTTCCCATCTGTCTATCAGAAGGGAGAATACCTTGTTGTGAAGGGACCACTCGTGATTCGCAAGAAGCCTTCTGCTGAGATAGTCAGCTAGACTATTGTCCACTCTGGGCAGGTGGGCAGCTATCGGTGTGAAGTGGTGATCTATGGCCAGTTGCCAGACTTTGCATGCTTCCTTGCACAGAGCCAAGGAGTGGACCCCCCCTTGCCAGTTTGTGTAGAACATGGCCACTGTGTTGTCTGTGAGGACCTGGACTGTTCTGCCCTGAATCTTGTCAAGAAAGGTCGTGCAGGCTAGTCTGATGGTGCAAATGGACTGAATTCTTAAGGGGGGCAGAGATGCCCCCTATGAATTCTATGTCCTGGGAAGGGTGGAGCTTTGACTTTTCCTTGTTTATGCAAAGGCCTAAAGATTGGCAGAGCTCCAATACCTTCCTGATGTGGAGCCATATCTCGTGGTTTGACCTCCCAACTATGAGCCAGTTGTCTAGGTAGGGGTATATTCTTATGCCCTTCCTGCGTAAGAACTCCACAATTGACGCCATGTACTTTGTGAACACCCTGGGGGCCTGAAGGGGAGGGCGGTGAACTGATAGTGGCTCTGCCCCACCACGAACCTCAGGAAGCATCTGTGGCGGGGTTGGATGGCTATGCGGAAGTAGGCATCCTTTAGGTTGAGGGCTGCAAACCAGTCCCCTGGAGAGAGAGACAGGACGATCTGAGGCAGGGAAACCATGCGGAACTTTATTTTCTTTAGATGCTTGTTTAGCGCTCTGAGGTCTAAGATGGGCCGAAGGTCCCTGTTGGGCTTGGGAACCAGAAAATACTGGGAGTAAAACCCCTTGCCCTTCTCCCGGCTGGGGACCCTCTCTATGGCCCCGAGGGAGAGTTTTTGGCATTCAAGCTTGAGCCTGTGTGACCGTTCTTGGTTTCCCGGGATTACACGAGGGGGCGGTTTTCTGTCCCAAGGTTTTGAGTGTAATTGAATGTGGTATCCTTGTGCCACCGTCTCAAGGACCCACCGGTCGGATGTAACATGTGCCCACTGGTGGGCAAAGCGGTGTAGGTGGTAGGGGAAAAGCAGGGACCTGGACGCACTGCCATCATGATGACTGTCAAAAACACTGTTTGCGGCCTGATGATTGTTCAGACCCTTGTTCCTTGGTCAGATGACTAATGAGGCATATAAAGATATTGCTAGGGACTGCAGAGATAAAATCAGAAAGGCCAAAGGACAAATGGAGTTGTGGCTAGCGAGGGACGTAAAGGATAACAAGAAGGGGTTCTATAAGTATGTTAATAACAAGAAGAGGATTAGGGAAGGTGTAGGTCCCTTACTGAATGGGGCAGGCATCCTCGTGACAGAGGATGAGGGAAAAGCTGAAGTGCTCAATGCTTTTTTTGTTTCAGTTTTCACAGGCAGGGTCAGCTCCCAGCCCACTACCATGGGTATGGCAGATTGGAGAGAAGAAGAGAGGCCCTTGGTGATGGAAGGTCAGGTTAGGGACTGCTTAAGGAAGCTGGATGTGCACAAGTCCATGGGGCCGGATGAACTGCATCCAAGGGTGCTAAGGGAATTGGCCGATGAGATAGCAGCACCGCTGGCCATCATTATCTTTCAAAACTCATGGAGAATGGAGGAGGTGCCAGAGGATTGGAAAAAAGCAAATATAGTACCTATTTTCAAGAAAGGGAAAAAGGAGGATCCAGGGAATTACAGACCTGTCAGCCTCACCTCAATCTCTGGGAAAATTATGGAGCAGGTTCTCAAAGAATGCATCCTAAAACACTTAGAGGAAAATAAAGTGATCAAGAACAGTCAGCATGGATTCACCAAGGGTAAATCATGCCTGACCAATCTCATTTCCTTCTATGATCAGATGACTGGTTTTCTGGATGCAGGAAGAACCGTTGATGTGGTATACCTTGATTTTAGCAAGGCTTTTGATACAGTTTCCCACAGCATTCTCATTGGCAAATTAAGGAAGTATGGGTTGGATAGGTGGACTGTAGGGTGGATAGAAAACTGGCTAGATCAATGGTTTCAAGGTGTAGGGATCAATGGTTCCATGACTAGCTGGCAACCAGTAACGAGTGGTGTGCCCCAGGGGTCAGTCCTCCCACCTTCAGCTGCCTGTGTTCCTAGATTTATAGACTCAGAGCAGACCGAGATGGAAAAGACCTATTGGATGCTAATGGAAGAGCCTTTCCAGCAGCACATTTTCCACTGTTTTGGCCAAACTAATTTTAAAAGTCCCTAGTGACTGGACTTCTAGTACTTTCCTAGTCAAATCACTGTCTAGTCATCAAGAAAAATGCTCCCCAATTATTCTCTGTTATGTTTTGTCCCTAGAATAACAGACTACATTTGTACTGTATCCTGGAGAACGTGTTATGGTAGGACATCAAAGGGCTAGAGGAAAAGCTTGTGAATAAAATAATAACATTAGGCTCATGCCAAATGAGAGAGACTCAGGTAGGTTATTTCTCCCAAGATAAGAATCATAATCAAAGAAGCTCTTTTTTTCTTTTTCTGGGGTGAGGTGGGGTAAAATATATACTGACCTGTATTAACAATGGTAGAGGTCTATGCCTTCCACATTGATAGAACTATCTGTCAGGCCAAAACCCAGGTCCAAAAGAGCATGTGAGCACACGTAAATTGGGACAACCCACATATCCAAAGCCATACATGCTGAAGTACTTTGCTGTATCAGAACCTGAGACATGGTATCAGTGACAGAGACAGGCCTATGGGTTCTCAATGAGCAAGTCTTTCTTGAAGCCCTGTAAGAACTTCAGTTATTGCTATTGATTTTATGTGGAAGAAGCTCTGATACCACAATGATAAATGGCAGCATAAGGCCCCAAGACAGACAGAGCTGAGCAATCTCCAAAAGCAACAGTACTGGGTTTAGGATGTAGCTTGTCAGGAAAAATAGCCATGGAAAAATCCCTGTCCTGTTCTGAGGAAGTCAGACTGCAGTCTCCTTTTGGGAGCAGTTTATTCCAGGAAAGCTCTCTGAATATCTTGAAGCTGTCCAGTATGTGTTCCATTACCTTTTCAGAGGAAAAGGCAGAGGAAAGTATCACATGATTGTGGTGACCCATCATCCACTACAAACAGTTAATTGCTAACACGGGAAATAAGCTGCTTGCAAACAACTCAGAGACTGAAAATTGTTCAGCCCACCAGTCCCCAAAATTTTTGTGTGTGTGGTACCATTTTCAACCTCCAAACATTTTGCAGAATACTGTATGCAGCTAGTTGGTTTTTACACTCTATATTTTATGGAAGTCTAACATACTAACAAAACATAGTTAGCACTAGTAGTAATTTGTAACCTAGAAACCTCATATGAAATTATTTTTTATTTGAAAAATACATTTTCTCGGTGAGGAATGGGATGTTGTTACTTTTCTTTTCTGCAGATCCTCTGTGGTTGCCTCACAGACCAGCCGGACTCTGCAGACCACAGGTTGGGAACTGCTGGTTTAGCCAAACAGCTCAGTGAATATTTATGACTAATGAAGCTATCCACAGAAAGCTGGGTTGGTTCATTCACAGCTCATACAAGAAGTAAGGACTTGCCTCCAATGACAACACTGGCTAGTGCAACCAGCTTCAGTCACCTCAGTCTGACCCTTGTCCTTTTTTAGGAAGTAACAGATTAACTGAAAGTGGCAACTAGGAACACCTTGGTGACTCTGGCTCACTGCTATTTCAATGAGGTGATGTATGAGCTGCAGTGTCATCTGAAACCACTGGAGCTCCCTAAAGAGTTCATACTCATTACATTGGGCAACCTATCATCAGTCTATGGTACAATACTTTCTAGCTTTTGTTTCATAGCTATCATCTTTCATTTAAGGGCAGGGGATTACCATCAAACATTATAACTAACTACAGCTCTACTTGGGGGCCCACATAGTTAACTGGTATGGCCTGTACCAAGGACTAGTTCTGGCTCCCAGGTCATGAGCTCTGGAGCCCTGGGGTGCAAGCTCTAATTTAGGCCCTTGACTGACATTGCTCAAGGATGGCAATGAGTGGAGGATCAGCTGTAATGGAGCTCTTCACTCCACCCCCCACTTCCCACACCTCCCCAAGGCCGGTGCTCTCTCCCCTTACTCTGGGATTGGGACGGGCAGAAGGCACACAGCTGTATGCTGGGAGAAGAGTCCCCTACTCAGGGAGACTCCTCCACTGGCTTTCTGTGACTACTTTAAGGCCATGCTTTACTGTTTACTCAGCACATAATGGCCTAAGAGCTGAGAGCATCCAGTCCAACCACGTTTCTAAGTGCAGACGTAAGAGGTTAGTTAGCTGAGTGTCTGTCTTCCCTCTCTTTTGACCTTTCTCTGCAGCACTTAAGTGTATCAAATTTGTGGGACCCATATTGATTACCATGCACTCCATGCTGATGTTAGCCGAGGACAGCAGGATGAAGCAAGCACTTTGTGGCAGTAAGTGCCACCACTTACTGTATGGCCCAAAACAGATATTTGAGGACTTCAGTACAGATGGAAAAGACTAACCAAGTTTGCCATGAGGCCCTACACTGTGCTCCCTGACCTGAACTGTACCAGGCTCTGGGTCCTTCTACTTCTTCTGCACTTACCTGAAAGGAGACGCTGAGTATTTGTAAGTTCAGGCTCTTTATGACTCTTAGATATTATTTAGAAGAAACTGACCCAAGTGCTGATGTCTCCTAGACAGGAAAGGAGTCCTGTGGCACTTAAAAGATTAACAAATTTATTCGACAAATAAATTTGTTAGTCTTCAAGTGCCACAGGACTCTTTTTTTTTTCTGGACTGCTACCCCTTTGGAACTTGAAGTCTACTAGGAGGCTCCAGGGGGAAGAGGTAAAGGGAGCAGACTTAACTACATTAAAAAATATCATGTTTGTCACTCCTCCATCTTAGCTTCTTTTTCATCATCCCCTATCACTGTCTTTTTTGGTCTTCTCTTCCTTCTCCACCTCTCCCTTCCTTTGTTTTTCTGGTGATGTTCAGTAAAGGGCTAATCCTGTATCATTGAGGTAAATGGGAATTTTGCCATGATCTTCAGAAAGATCAGGCCCTAATTCTCCTTGGCAAGGGTAATAGAAACAGCTAATTTTAGGGAAATTGCTCCATACTGCCCTCAAATCCTACCAAAGACAATGGGAGGTAGGGGCACTGGATAGCATTCACATAAACAGAAATGCAAGATGAAATCCTATAGTTTCAGGGTAAAAGATGATAACTGCAGAGGATATGAGTCACTCAGGGGAGAGCTGGTTGAAATATTTTGATTTTCAAATATATTTTTCATAAAAAAATTCCAAATCTGATGAAAATTAACGCTAAACAGCTTCAATGGCAACTTCAGTCAGAATTCATTCTTTGTTTTCAAACAGCAAAAGAAGTGCCTGATTTTATTTTAATTTTTCAAAGATGTAATTGATTTTTTTACTTCAAAATTTTTGAAAAAAAGGTAAACTTTTAAAAATTCAATTTAAACTGCACTTTCAACCAGCTCTAATTAAGCAGTAACAAGGAAGAGAGGAAAATATGTTTTCAGATGATGGTAACTGAAAAGAGGAGTGGAGAAAGAAAAAAGAAACAAGATACAGAATGTGAGGCAAGAGATAAAGCTCAAAAGTGGAATGAGATTTCAGCATGTGGTCCTGAACTGAGCAGTTGCTGCCATGGAAATGTAGTAAACTCGAGGGCTGGGTTTCTTTATTGATAAAGGGCTGGGTTTCTTTATTGATAAACAAAATCGCTTCATTACTATGGTAATATATCCTTTTCACACTGTCTGTCTTCTCGCCTTCCATGCAGTTGTGGAAAAATTCACAAGGGCAGTAAACCTGTATTACCTTAGTTGTCCATTATTCAGAGAAAGTGAATGTTATTTCTGCAATAAAATTGTTCCCTTCTACTGTCATGTGACCAGCAACTGGCTGACCTGCGAGGAGCTGGAGGTGAGAACTACAGGCTTGAAGTGGGATTTTCTCCCACAAAAGCTCATGAAATAAATTGATTGCTTAGTCTTTAAGTGCCACAGGACTCCTTGTTTGCTTTCCTGAACTACACTAACACGGCTGCCCCTTTGGAACTACACCTTTCATGGAAATTGTAATGTTAAATGTACTCCTGTATCCAAAGCCATGAGTCCTGCTTCTTTACAAGGAAATACTGAGACGGAACTGTTCCTACAGTGGCAGAAACGAAATTGCACTCATTAAAGGGAGGCCATCATCAAAGTCTTTGGTCCTATGATGGGCTCCTTCTGCATGAAGAGAAGTAGCAAAATGAGATATTTCAACGGATCTCTCCTGGCTCCTTCATCAGTGTAAGGAGGGCATTGATGCTTCTCTTGTCACCAAAGTAAGGCACCACTCATTAAAGTAACCTCTCTGCATATGTGAACTATGCTAAGAATATGCTAATAGGGGAAGTTTCCTGGTCTAGACCAGTGGTTCCCAGCCTTTTCTCTGCCATGGCACACCTTGATACCTTCAAATTTTTTGAGGCACATCACCATTAAACTCATGAATATTCAAATTAACTTAAACTACTTATGAATGTTCATGAACCATGGCACAGTGTTTCAGAAATGCTCCTGTGTGGGATAATAGGGGTAGCAGAGCAGGGGTGGCAAAACAGGGGAGGTCAGGAGTGGTGTGCAGTGGCATGAGTGAGAATGAGGAGCAGGGCAGGGGTGGCAAAAGAGAACAAGAGCAGCCATGTGGGGAACAGCACAAGGGTGGCAAGAGAGGAGAGAGGAAGGGAGGACAAGAGTGGCTTTGTGGGGGCAGCAGGGGGGAACCTGAGGAGTGGGAAAGAAGGGCAGGGGAGCATGGCGCAGCACCCACTTCCCCCTTCTCCACAGTGGCTCCCTGCCACCCAGGGCAAATCCTCACTCCACTGCTGCTCCCTCCCACCACAGTGGGTCCTGTCCTCCCCCCCAGCTCCCTGGTGACTGTGATGACTCTCCCATCACTGCAGGAGCCAGAACCAAACGTCCGGCCCCCAGCTATACCCCTCCCATACACAGCCACCCCACAACCCCAGCTACACACTCTCTGCTACACATCCACTACCACTCACCTCTGTTACACACACACACCAGCCCCACACAAGCCCCAGCAGCACCTCCAAGGGCTTACCTGGGCTCTTTGCAGGCTGGCTGACACAAGCTGCTCCGCCCTGCAGGGGGAGATTCACACACTCTGGGCCTCCTGCCGCTCTCTGCTGGCTCAGTTAAGGTGGAGCCACCAGAATGCTGCCTTCCAGCTGCTCCTGCTACTTTTAGGGGGACCCCTGGAACTCCCCATTCCAGTGCCTTCCTCTATTTTTAGGGGGGCTGCAATGCTGCCTGCCTAAAAATAGGGGGTCCCAGAACTATGTTCCAGTGCCTCCCCCCTTACTTTAACCCCTGCCTTTTCCCAGCCCTGCACAGCCCACATGGCTGGGCTGAGCAGAGAGGGAACTTTTAACTCCAGCTCTAGGGGATGCTTGTGGCACACTCTGGGTTTTGCCGCCGCACACCAATGTGCCCTGGCACACTGGTTGGGAACCACTGGTCTAGACAATTACTTGCTTGATAATAGACATACAAAGTCTGGGATTACACACATAGGGATACAGGCAAAGAGATTTGTAGGTTGCTGCCTCTTATGAAAAGAACCCTCTGTTTCCTGGTGAGCATGATAAGGAGATGAGAAACAACCCCTCATTCTCCTTTGAGTGCTGCTCACATCATTTAGTTACAAGTGTCTACGTGCTGCAGTGCACGATAGGTCCGAAAGTCTTCAACCTTAGACTGTCAGGTCAGGGCACACAGCCAACGCCTCCTCTACACTGCGACCGTGGCTATATAGGTGACCGTGACCCTGACCCTCCCAGTTCCTTTTTCCGCCGTCAGCGACAGTTTCAGATCAGCCAAGAAACTTGCGTAAGCAAGTGCCTGTTTTCTACCGTGAAATTCAATATGCCTGGTTTCAAGCTATGTCTAGGATGCTGCAAAGCTTTCCCACTCAACGATCTGCACAACAAATGTCTCGCATGCCTCAGTGAGTCCCATCTCGCCACGAGCTGCCCCCTCTGCCAGTCCTTCAAAAGGAGGACTCGCAAGGGCAGAGACCTGTGCCTCGGATCCCTTGTCGGGAGCAGCATGCAAGCCTCTGATGCTGCCTGAGCCCTAAGTGCTCCACCGGCTCACCCATCAGCCTGGACGCCAAAACCCCAGGACTGATCTCTGGTGCTGAGCCAAAAGTCTCAGTCAATGCCCCCATTGGTACTGTCGGGGTGCCAAATACCTTGGTCGCCAAATCACCCTGGTGCCGAACCCAAGGCGGCACCACCAGTGGCACTACTGATGCCGCAGGCTTCCACATTGGCGCAGCCGCATTCTCCGGTCCGCATACCAGCACTGCGGAAGAAAACCAGCTCAACGCCAACCGCGGCACCGGAAGCCCAGTTGGCGCACGGAGTGGCTCCGCCCACCAACCCGATACCGCCTAGCCCACCACCGGCTCTGCAATCTGGCACTGGGGACTGCTCTCCCAACCCAGTGCCATCCAGCCCACCTCTGGTACCACATTCCGTGGAGGACTACTCCCCAGCCTCCTCCCCACGTTCCTCCCAGGACGTGTTGGCGCCCTGCTCCCAAGCCTCGGGGGCCCCATCCCACAGATTGGCATCGACTTCATCTCCAGCCTCGGTACGCTCTTCTCCTCTCAAGTTGGTAATAAGGGTAGGAGAACATTTAGGGAAACAGCACCATAAGCGCCCTCCCTCGCCCATGCCTCGAAGCAAGAACAGACTGTCAGGCCCGCCTGAACCAGTGGGGCCCTCCCCTTCGGGTACCACACTGCAACCTAGTCAAGGCCGTTCCCCTCCACGTCACCTGGAAGCCAAAGTGTCTTTTAATGACTGGTCACACGACTGACTGGATGGCTGCCGACGATACCATAGTCTCACGACACTGCTCTGTCTGGTACCCCAACAGACCATGGACTCGGACTTCTCAGACAATGAATCCAATCCCGACTCCACTCATCAGAGTAGATTGCGGGCCTGTTCTTCCTCTTCACCCAACGAATACACCTTTGAGAGACCAATTGACTGTAACGAGGACTCTCGTGCCCACCAGGAGTTGCTATACTACATGGCAGCAAACCTGAACCTGGAGCTCGGGGTCGTCCAAGAGGAGACTAACCCCTGTTCAACATCGGCCAGAGGGTTCCACCTGCTAAGGTGTCTGTACCACTCCATAAAGGGGTATACAGCATCATCAAGGCCCACTGGCAAACCCCATCCTCAGTCCCACTGGTATCCAGGGTCGCAGACCATAAGTACCACGTCCCTCAGGACAAGTTCTCCTTTCTGGTCCAGCACCCTACTCTGGGGTTGCTGGTCGTCGATGCCGTGAACCAGAAAGAGAGGCAAGGTCAACCAGGTTCCATCCCTAAGAATAAGGAGGCAAGGAAACTCGACCTGCTTGGCAGGAAGGTTTAGTCCACAGCAGCCCTTCAGCTGCATATAGCAAACCACTCGCCCCTTATGACAATGCATATCTTTAAACTCTGGAATGCCATGCAAGGCTTCCGCACCGTTATCCTGAAGGATCGTCTTAGGGACTTCGACACAATGTTCGAAGAAGGGGAAATGGCACCCAGAGACGCTCTAATGGCTGTCTGGGATGCCGTGGACACAGCTGCCCGAAAGATGGCATCAGCTGTGGTAATGCGTTGCTCGGCCTGGCTACAGGGCTCGGGCCTACCACCGCGCTGCAGCTCACTATTCAGGACCTCCCATTCAAAGGCCCTGACCTCTTTGCTGAGTCCACAGAGGTGAAGCTCCATGGCATGAAAGACTCGAGAGCCACTCTCTGTCGCTGGGAATTTACACCCTGCTCTCTCATTTAGACGCTCTCTAAAACCCCATCAACTCCTCCAACAACAACTTCAGTAGTTAAAACAACAGATTCAACTGCAGAGTACATTCCCAAGGTCCCTCCCCTTTCCCCAGTGCCACCTTGGGGACATGGACAAGGACAAGGTCCGTTTGGGAAAGAGTGAGAAGTCCCACGTTCCCCAATCGGGTAGGTGTGGGCAGGCCTTGGAACACTCATTGGGGAAGAAACAGTGTTTTTGACAATTACTATACAGCTGGCGAACCCACAACTCGACCGGCCCCCAACCGCTTACACCGCTTCACACACCACTGGGCCAACATCACATCCGATCAGTGGGTCCTCGAGATGGTCACAGAGGGGTATTGTATTTAGTTTCTTTCAATTCTTTGGGACAGAAAACCACCCCCTCGTTCATCCCTCGGAAACCAGGAACTGTCCTACCTTCTCGAGATTGAATGCCAGAAACTTCTCTCCTTCGGAGCCATAGAAATGTTTCCCAAGCGGGAGTAGAGAAAAGGGTTTTACTCCCGATACTTCCTGGTCCCAAAATCCAATGGGGACTTTCAACCCATTCTAGATCTCACAGCCTTAAACAAACACATAAGGAGAATAAAGTTCCTCATGGTTTCTCTATCTCAGATGCTCCCATCTCTGCCTCCCAGGGATTGGTTCACAGCCCTCGATCTGAAAGACGCCTACTTTCACATAGCTATAAGGCCCCGCCACAGGCAGTTCTTAAGATTCATGGTGGCAAACGACCATGCGTTCACAAAGTGCATGGCACTGGTCGCGGCATACTTGCGCAGACGGGGTATAAGAATTTATCCCTATCTAGATGACTGGTTAATAGTCGGGAAATCAAGCTTCCAAGTAGAGCTCTACGTCGAAGCAGTAGTGAGGCTCTCCGACTATCTGGGTCTCCACATAAACCAAGAGAAGTCAAAGCTCTGCCCATCCCAAAACAGAGAGTTTATAGGAGCACGTCTAGATGCCTGCAAGGGGTTAGCATTCCTACCCTGATCCAGATTTCAGTCCATTTGTACCATCATTACGGAGCTGCAAATGTCCCCTGTGACCACGGCCCAATGGTGCCTACAGCTGCTCGGCCACATGGCAGCCTCCACCTCAGTGATCCAGATGGCGCGCCTGAGGATGAGGCCTTTCCAGATCTGGCTCTCCACAGTGTTCCATGTATGGAGGGACTCCCTAAACAAAGTACTGTCTGTCCCCCAGGATACTCTGGGGACACTTCAGGTTTGGAGGGATCCCCGTTTTGCCACGGGAGGCATTCCCTTCAAAGACCTCAGGCCCTCAGTGACCTTGATAACGGATGCCTCGAACTCAGGGTGGGGGGCCCACATCTCTGGGGGACTCTCCACTCAAGGGCTCTGGTCCCACACTGATGGTCCTCTCCACATCAATGTGAAGGAACTAAGGGCCATCAGACTAGCTTGCATGAGCTTCCTGGACAAGATACAGGGCAGGTCAGTCCAGATCCTCACGGACAATACCACAGCCGTGTTCTACACGAATCGGGGGGGGGCACTCCCTGCCACTTTGCAAGGAGGCATGCAAACTCTGGGAATTGGCCATACGACACAACTTTACACCAGTGGCCTCCCACCTACCGGGAGTGGACAATGGGCTAGTGGACTCGCTAAGCGGAAAACCGCTAGCAAACCATGAGTGGTCCCTCCACGACAAGGTGTCCTCTCTCCTGATAGACAAATGGGGTCCCCCCCAGATAGATTTGTTTGCGACACAGCAGAATCGCAAGTGCCCCAGTTCTGCTCCTTCAGGGGCCGGGAGGAGGGGTCTCTCACTGACGCCTTCCTCATCAGCTGGTCAGGGCCCCTGATGCATGCCTTCCCACTGGTTCCCCTAATACAGAAGGTCCTCTTGAAAATCGATAGGGATGGAGCGAACATAATATGGATAGCTCCTGACTGGCCCAGACACCATTGGTTCCCGCTCCTGCAGGACATGTCCATAGAGACGCCACTCTGCCTCCCACAATGGGCGAACCTCCTGATGCAGGACTCGGGGCGCCTTCGGCACCCAGACCGGGGCTGCCTACATCTGGCGGCCTGGATGCTCTCTGGCTCAGCGGCCTGGAGAAGCTCTGCTCAGACAGGGTTAAGAAGGTCCTGTTTGGAAGCAGAAGACCATCTACCAGGTCAACGTACACGGCCAAATGGAAGCGATTCTCCATTTGGGCTCGGGACAAGGGTGTAGACCCTTTATCAGCCCCGATTCACCTGATCTCGACTATCTGCTAGACCTAAGGGAAGGAGGCCTTTCTCCTTCTTCATTGAGAGTCCATTTAGCGGCAATCTCAGCTCTCCATGAGAGTGTGGATGGGCAATCATTCTTCTCCCATTCCACCTCCGTCAGATTCCTAAGAGGCGTGAAGAGACATTTTCCCCAACCTTGTAAGCCCACCCCGCCTTGGGACCTGAATATCATCCTCCGGGCAATGACAGAGCCGCCCTGCGAAGCCTTGGACTCAGCCACCCTCCTGCTCTTGTCCTGGAAGGTGGTCTTCTTCGTAGCAATCACCTCTGCTAGAAGGGTTTCAGAGTTGAAAGCCCTCTCCTCGGAGCCTCCATTTATGAGGTTCTAACCGGATAAAGTCGTTTAACATCACCATGCATCCTTCCTCCCTAAGGTGGCCACCCCCTTCCACCTTAACCAGGAAATTTGCCTGCTGATATTGCACCCAGACCACTGTTCCCTTTAAGGCAGGCGGCAGCGCGGCCACGCACTTAAAAAAATCCTGCCACGCAGGCTTCTTCTGCCCCCGCGCACAGGGCAGTTCAGGGCGGCAGCACAGCCACGGTTGAAGCCAGGCAGTGCTGGGCTGGGCCTGCCCCACAGCTGGGAAAAAGCCGGGAGCTGGAGGCAGCAGGCCCCGGCTCCTGCAGCAAGGCCGAGAATCGGCCGGGGACGCCTGGGCTGGGCTGAGGATTGCGCCGGGACACAGCACTTCCGCGCATCTCCCCTCGGCTGGAGGAAAGGCGGGTCTGTGGGCTGGGGCCAACCCTGCCACTCCTCCCCCCTCCCCTCCCTTCCCCGGAGGCTGTGGAGGCTCCACCCCTTCCAGCCAGGGCCTGGCCATTCAGGTGGCCAGCCCCAGCCTCCAGCCTGGGCTCCTCCTTGCCAGCCAGCACCATGGCCTCCTGCCCCCCGTGCAGCTCTTGGGCCAGTGAAGGGGGCTGGGGGGCGGGCTGGGGTGGTCGGGCAGCTGGCGGGGAAAGCAGGGGGCAGGGAGGGTGTGTGGGGAGGGGGGAGAAGGGGTCAGGATGGTGGGCTGGGGAGGCCTGGGGGGCTGAAGAGGATGGGGAGTTAGGAGGGCTGGAATGGGGGCAGGGAGCTTAGGGAGTCAGGATTGGGTAGGGTTACCAGGCGTCCAGCAAAAGGAGGGCATGTCCTCCTTTTTGCCCTACCATCCTCCGGGCATTTGGGATAAAGTGCAATTTGTCTGGCTTTTTGCCGGACGCCTGGAGCAGCTCCAGAGCCTGTAGCTCCAGAACACGTTCTTCTGTCGTTTAGTCCAGCAGCTGCACCACCTGGTGGGGTTGGGAATTTGCAGAGGATCTCTTGCTGGGCTGCTGCATGTCTGTGGGCAGTGAAGAGGGGTGGCCAGGGGCAGGCTTGGCTGCAGCCAGGAAAGTGGTTTGGGTCCACCTTGTTGCTTCTTTCCAGTTCGCAGCTCAGGTCTGTTCCCCTCTCCCCACCCCATTTTGAGGAAGGCTTGCTCTTATGTTTGAGAGACACTGGGGCTTTTCTTCAGCTTCATGGCATCTCTTACCTGCTTCACTTTCAGCTTTGCTGCCTTGCTTGGCTTACAGCTTCTGGGGAGGTTTCTTTCTCTAATGACTCAGTTAAGCCAGATCTTTATTCCTTCTAATAGCATTGCCTTTTTGCAACAAATCTTTTGTTTACAGGTCAAGGAAAGTTCATTTTGGGTTGTGAGGACGTTTGAGTGCATGTGATTTTTTCAGTTTGCTTCTCCTTTCCAAGATGAGATTAGTCTGCTATAGATGTATCTTTAAATTTTATTAAGATACACCAAAGTGCAAGTATTATACATTCTAAAGTAGCTACTGGGCTGGGCCTGATCCTATAGTTTAAATGAAGTCAGTGGAAAATTTCATTGAGCAAGGATTGCAATATTTGTCCCTTTGTGATGTCTAGAAACTTGCATTTTAGGTAAAAGGTTATGTTTCAAGCAGGTCTGCACATAAGAACCAGCAGCTCTCACTTCTGATTGCTCCTTTCCTGTGTGTGGAAAACTTAAACAGCTTGTCTGTGATTTTTTTAAATACTGCACAGTGAGGTTCAAAACTGAGGCTAGACAGGGATTTCCCTACACCCCCCCCCCCAGGTGTCAGCTAGAAATAGTTATACCAGATTAGTGAGGCTCCCCTGCACTCCCCCCTTCGATTTCAAGTGTTGGGGAGAATCCTGCTGACAGAGATTACTTTTCCTTTAGAAGCCAACACCTCAAATTCTGCTAGACTTCATGGAGTCAAGGGCCAGCCCCTCCGTGTGTCAAACAATGGGAGTGAAGGAACTTACTGTGTTAAAACTGCTTTTAATCTTTTCCATAATTGCTACATTAAATTTATTGGAGGTTTGCTTCTATTTGCAACTCACAATGTAAAAATATCAATCTAGATAGGAGTTCTGCAGTATGATTCTCCTTGCACCTTGATATAAATATTAAATACTTAATTTTGTAACTCCTTGAAGTGGCTGGCTTTATGGTTACTTTAATGTGAAGATGAAAAATACTTAAGCCATTCATTTGATATTCCTGAGCTGCTGTTCTTGCAATTCATCTCACACTGTAACTAGGGGCAAGACAGATTTCTCTGGAGTTGGGTGATCAATGGAGCAACCATTTGGGGAAGGGAGCACCAGCTGGGTGGGTGAAGGGGCCCAGGCTGGGCCCCCGATGGATATGTGTCCTCCAATGTCCCCCTTTTGGACTTTCCTGTCCTCCTTTCTGTGCTTTGGTATCTGGTAACCCTAGGATTGGGGCAGTTGTTCAGCTTTCTAAACAAGAGGTATGGCAAAGAGTAAGTGCCATTCATACCCTGAAGTTTGAAAATCCTTACATGGAAAACATCAAGTGGATGGTGCCAAAATGTCCCTTCAATAACTAGATAAAGCTGTGGAGGTGAAAAATCTCTAAAATCAGTTGTATATTTCCTGAAAGCTAGTGTGGATGTTACTTAAGTGGAGTAACTGAACAGTGAGAATGTTTGAGCATGCTAACTCTGTGACTTCAAAGAACCTGGAACATGTTTTGTCCAGAATCCTGTAAATTACAACAATTCGTAACAAAACAAACAAGGAGTCCTGGGGTGCTTAAAGACTAACAAATATATTGATTGCATGAGATTTCATGGGAGAAAACCCCATTTCATCAGATGCTTTGAAGAACAATTCATAGAAATCTTAGAGATGTAATGGAGATATCAGATAAGTACTTTTTAAAAATATAGTAACAGCCAAAAGACTGGGAATCAAAGACAGCCATGAGATTATTACCTTCATCATGCACCCTAATCTGTCTATCAGAAGAAACCATAATGCACTGAAATGATGTGTATTTTGGTAGAGATTTTCTCTTAAGTTGAAATGTAGCCCCAAAATGATGGGGCAGGTAAAGATACAAGGGACTGAGAATAGGCTTTTAAGAAATACTGTAGCCTTATCTTAAAGCAGCTAGAAGCCCATTGTTTTGATTCCAGCTGTGTTTAGCACCCTTCTTGTAGCAGCATTTTCCTGAAAAGAGATGTCTGGAATCTTTTTGATTTTTAAAATTTCAATAGAATTTACCCCTCTGGGACCATCAAGACATCTTAAATGCTGCCAGTTTCCAAAGGGGTAGCTGTGTTAGTCTAGTCCAGGGGGAAAAACAAAACAAAACAAGGAGTCTCCTATGAAAGCTCATGCGAAAAATAAATCTGTTAGTCTTTAAGTGCCACACAACTCCTTGTGTGTCTTAAATGCTGTCAGTGATAATTAGCTGGCTTCCCTGTGAACTGTAACTGCATGTAGAACACAGGAGATGAGGGTATTGGGCAGAATTGTGACACCTAGGATCCAGATTGAATATAACTTTGGTATTGGGTTGTTTGAAAGCCATGGATTAGTTTCTTTTGATTGTATAGCAATTTGGGTAAATGTTAAATAACTTGGGTGTTTTTTAATAAAAAACAACTTTAAATAATTTTTATTAATTTTTCATTGGTCTAGATTTTTCAGAAATTTTTGTTGCACAAGTTTGCACACAAATTTTATTCAGAAAAAGTTTTGCATGTGGGTTGAAAATTTTGGACACAAGCCACCAAACCTTAGAGGGAACATTGACCCAGACCCCCAGGTTACGCAGAACCAGAGGAGGAGGCATACACTGGACGTAAGGAGAGTGCTCCTGACTTACATCAAGCACACCCGACTGTTCTGCAAGACCCCCCCAACTATTTGTGGCAGTTACCAAACGTAAGAAAGGTCTATCAGTATCCTCACAGTATATCTCTAAATGGATTACGAACTGCATTAAAGACTGCTATGGAAGGTCGAACATGCCACTTGCTGAATCTGTTAGAGCCCACTCTAGCCCACTCAAGCATCCTCAACGGCCTTCCTTGCCAAGGTCCTGATCCAAGAGATCTGTAGGGCCACTACGTGGTTGTCGATACATACCTTCACAACGCACTACACCATCGCCCAATAGGCTAGAGAAGATGGCGCTCTGGGCAGAGCTGTACTCATTGTGGGTAGACTATAAGTCCTCCCACCGTCCATGGGTACAGCTAGCAGGCACCTGTAACTGAATGATGTGAACAGTGCTCGAAGGAGAACAGTGGGTTACTTACCAGTAACAGTCCTTCTTCGAGATGGGCTGCTCACATACATTCAAGCCCCTCCCACCATCCCCGCTAATGGAGTTGGCAAAGGTATATGGGACTGGGCGGGTCAGGGTCACAGTCACCTATATAGCCGCGGTCTTGGCGCAGAGGGGGCATTGGCCGTGTGCCCTGACCTGACAGGCTAAGGCTGAAGACTTTCCAAGCTACCATGCGCTGCAGCACGTAGACTCCTGTAACTGAATGTATGTGAGCAGCCCATCTCGAAGGATGGTTACTGGTAAGTAACCCACCGTTCTGGGTCCACTCTAAGTTAGACAGGGATGGTGACTTATTGTGGGATGTAACTGGAACTAAGGAATAGTTATGTCCGATGAGTTACCAAGATACAACTTTCTGTTCTACACAGAGCCTGCAGATCACTGTTGGGAGTGCTCTCTGCCTTTCAAATCCATTTCTCTCTTTTTTATATGTCTGTTTGTGAATTTCAGGACTTTATTAAAAAGGAACTATTGGATTCCCTGACATCTCCAGTTTGCTGCAAGGCAATTCTTGCCACTGGACAGCTGAAGTGGGCTAATTATTCACATGTTTCTTAGCACTGTGCTGTTTTCTCATTTTTTTTAATTCATGAGTGTCTGGTTGGGAGCCAATCTGAAGATCCTTGGTGTTTGGTTCATGGGGGTTTGAATGTGTCATGTCTGTTAGAGATATGTGCTTGAAAGGCCCAAAAGCAGATGTTGTGGGGCATGCAGTAGTATGGAGAAGAGTTCTGATGGGGAGGGAGGTGTCTGGCTGGCTGGGTTGGGAATGAAGCTAGTGGATTTGTCAAAAAAGGTAACTTGAAGCCTTAGCTTTGCTTGCAGGTGAGCCAGTTAATTCTTGGATGGGAAAACAAGTGCTCAGCTGCACATTGAAGGGTTGATTGCACTTAGGGTTCTCTGCTGGGACAATCTCTAGTCATTGAACCCGTTTTTACTTGGAGATGATCATAAGTCTGGTGTATGATTTTTCTCTCTGCCTTCTTCCAGCAAACTCAAACCCTCTCTGACGCTGGAGGAAAACTGCGAGCTCCTCGATTAGTGTCTCAAGAGTTTATTTCCCCTTCCGCCTCTGGAGCAGATGAAAGAGGACAGAAGACAGCAAAGGAAGCCCTACCTATACAGGTACATGAAAGCAAATCTCCTTTGGCATCTTCCACTGTTATCTCTGTCCCAACATGCATAAAGTGACGAAAGTCACACACAGCCTCCCCGGCATGATTATGGGAAAGTTGCAACCACAAATTATCTGGAGTTGAGCCTAACTCCTTTTCTTCTGATTTCAGTCACTGTACAGATGGTCCTTGGAAGCCCTTGATGAGTTCATGAAGATCCTGCTTGAGGAAGAACCAACCCAAGAATGGTTCCAGGAAATGTTCCATGTGAGTAGCTGTGACAAGGTTCACCTGGCCTCTTTCAAGGGCGGGTGGTCCACCTGCCACAGGTGGACTAAACCAGTTCTTATTTTTTTAGTCCCTTTCAGGGAGAGAAAGAAGTTTGCGGGAAAAACAGTACACCCCAAAACAATAGTCTATAATGCAGAGGTAAGGTGCTCCATCAATTGTCCACTGTCTTTTACATAGGGTACACAATTTTCAAGCCTTTAGGCAAAAGGGGTAAACAAAGTGAGGTATCAGACAGGGTTGCCATCTATGGAAAGGGGAGACGAAGAGGAGGACACAGGCCTGCCCTACTCCACTGTGTCCCAGCCCAGGGCCCTGACAGAGGGCAGGTATTCGACCATGGGGTCAGCGGGGATCTGGCCGCAACACACTGACCCCAGTGTGGGGCGTACCTCCCCTGGGCTACTGCATTCCCCCTATCCCGGTAGTTCCTGTTTGGTCCCTTGAAACAGCGTCCTCTGGGTAGTCGCTTAGGGGCAAAGAGCAGAAGCCCTCCATTTCATCTGGCGGGGGTAGGTCGGGAAGCTGCGTTGTGACCTCCGTCTCTGGTGGGGGTAGCTCTGGAAGCTCCACTTGGTCCGGTGCGAGGGACAGTTCATCCAGGTCTTGTCTCGGAAGGAGGATAGATTCCTGTGTAGCAAGCGGCAGTTCCTCCAAATCACAGCAAGAGAGTGGCAGGGCTGGTTCATGGCAGACTGGGCTTTCCAGGGACAAGTCAGAGTTCCCGGACTCCAGCTGTCCTCCTAGCCCACCATCATCAAACAAAGGTGGCCCCTCCACAGGGGCACCTGCCATGGGAGGCCCACGCCAGCCATCCTGGTAATGGGATGGAGACCAGTGGGTAAGCAAGTGTTCCCTCTGCTGGAGGAATGGCTGGAGCTGAGGAACCAGGGAAAACCATCATTTCTCTTCAGCAGCCAGGGCTGGACTGAGCTTTGTGACCTTGCTTTTACACTTGCTGCCCTGCCCCTTGAGCTCCACCTTGATGGACAGGTGTCCGGCGGCCATGTTGCCTCACCTGGGGGCAGCCATGTTGCCTCTTTACAGTACCTCACTGCTCCATAGCGAAGATTTGTTTCTTCTGTGACAAGAGGAAAAGGTCAGAGATTTAGGCCTCAAGTTTCAGTTATGGAGGGATTTTCTGCAGCTTAATCAGTTTTTGGGAGAGAGCTCTAAATTCGCCCTGGGATAAGTGGGTGTGAATTCTTTTGATATCCATGGGCACTATTCCCTCTTATGCTGATGCTGGACTGGGATCAGTTTCTTGCAGTCTAATTAACACTGCTTGGACAGGCAAGAAAACCACCATTACAGTGGCCAAATCCAAGAGAATAAGATGAAACTGGTCATCCCTTTTAAGAGGATTTAACTGAGTTAAGCCCTGGGTATGAAAACTGATTTCTAGGAGACATTTTGTTCCACAGACATGAGCAAAATAGCTGTGAAGGATAGGTTGCAGACTATGATGCACCTTCACCGGTAGTGGTGCTGGGGGGGTGCTCAGGAGGTCTCAGCCCCCCTGAAACTCAGGGCCATTCCCTGAGTAGCCTGCCACTAAAGTACATGAGGGTGCACTGTTGTGGTCCCCTGCCCCTCGGGAATGCTGCCAGGCCACGGCCTGTACCTGGCCAGAAGACAGAGTCTTTCGTCTGGGAGGGAGCTGCCCCAGGCTGGGGCTGGGAGTTTCTAAAACTCCTGCCCTGGCGTGACCCTGCTGTGAGTATGCTCAGAGCAGGGTCATGCCAGGGGCCTCAGCCACTGCCCTGGCCCCAATCTCCCTCCGGTGGCCAGGTAAGGGAGCTGGAGAGGAGTCTGAGGGCAGGCATACCAACCCCATAGAGAAAGGGTGCAGGGGAGGGGGTCACCCTGGGGCAGTGGGGTGAGCGGCAGGACCAGGGGTTAGGGAAGGGCTCCGGGGGGGTTGGGAGGGGCTTGGAGGCTGCTGGGGGGTTGCTAAGGGCTCAGGGAGGCCACTGGGGGGGAGGAAGGGAATGGATTGGGGCCCCAGTGGCCAGTGGGGGCCAGGGCCCCCCTAATATTTATCTGTAGTGTTGCCCCTGACCTTCACTATAAAAAATGGAGTTGTAAAAGGGCCTCAGCTGGGAGATTTCTCTGAACTTGTTAAAATAAATAAAAAGAAATGCTCCTCACTCTCACTGTGCCATTCAGTGTGGGAGAAGTTGTCCAGGCAAAAGAACACAGCAGCAGAGCACCTGACAGCTCCCACCAGTCAGTCTACGTCAGATATTCCTATCAAAGGGCCTGATTTCTCTCTCATGAAAATCCTTTGGATTCTGTGGAGTTGCAGTATGCCAGAGGGGAATCTGGCCTCTTGCATTTGTATGTTTAAGGGGTTCTTCCTTTAGGCATGTAAATCCTTTGCTACATGGAGTGCAGATGCTTTGGAGCAGGAGTTGTGTATCAATTAAACCTGTTCAAAATGAACTTTTGGTAGAGCTTTTCTGGTGCTAACTCTGTCCATTCCCCTTCTTGGCCAACAGCTGCTAGAGGAATGGATCAGTTCAGAGAAGGAGTGGGAGAGAGAAAAGGCCTTGCAGGCCAGCATCTGGCTGCTGACTGCCTATGAAAAGACTGTTAATAGCACAGTGAGTATAGTCTAACTCTTCCTGAAACTGCCTCCCTGCTTATCTCAGACCTGACGCTCAGTGCGAATGCATGAAAAACTGCTCCAGGGCTGCTGCTGGGGTCTCAAAGTGATTAAGGTCTCTCTGTTTCCATGAGAGAGTGGTTTACTCAGCTGCATTCTGACTACACTTCGGGCAGACTACCACAAATAAGGTGGGCAATTCCCACAACTGGCGGTTTATTCTAAAATTAGATTCACCAAGTCAGTAACAAAAGAGCTCCCATATTGGTTAACAAAAAGCCAAAGACAGGCCCCTTTTGACATTCCAGACTTGGCTCCCATCTAGACAGGCACATTGAATATTGTGAGGGGCTACTGAAAATCTGATTCACTGTATGTGAGTTCACCATTCCAAAATGACCAAGCACTTCTCCCCAGGTCTCTGTACCTTTACCAATGCCAATGCATCTTTTTTTGAGATGGGGGACCAGAACTTCACACAGTATTCAAGATGTTGATGTACTATGGATTTATAGAGTGGCATGATATTTACTGTCTTATAATATGTCCCTTTGCTATTGGTTCCGTTCATTCTGTTTGCTTTTTTGACTGCTGCTTCATGTTAAGCAGATGTTTTCAGAGAGCTCTCTTCCATAGCTCCAAGATCTCTTTCTTGACTGGTAACAAGTAAAGTAGACCCCATCAGTTTGAGATTTTGTTTTCCAATGTGCATTACTAAGATATAGTATGGGAGTCTGAGGCACAAAGAGGGATGGAAAATTACGTTTAGTACAGCCAGAGAACTTTCATTTCTTCATTCTTTTTTAATTAGACTCAGGAAACCTTTGATCAATTTGGGCCTCTCATTGGACTATTAGCACCATACAGCTGTGATTCACTACCCACAGTGGGTAGCTGACAGCATTAGCTGTTTTTTCCGTATACAAAGTGAGGACACCATGAGCAACTATAAGCCACTCTTCACCTTCTTTCACTGTTTTAATGCCCATCTTTCTTTCTTTCTTTCTTTCTTTCTTTCTTTCTTTCTTTCTAGTGTCATTTAAATAACAGAATGGTGGGCACCTTGTAAATATCTACTTAAAGCGAACATAATGTTATGTAAAGAACATAGCACACTTTTGTGACCTGCACAAATAAAAACAATCTGCATACAGGTAAATAAGGGCTAAATTCGTTGGGGCTTGCCTACACACAGACACTCAGGAAAATTCATCCAAGTTAACTGAAAGTAGAAGTTTAAAGTTTATAAGTTAAATGTCAGTAAACACATGTGGATGTTCTTATTCTGTATTATAAGGACCTTAATTCATTTCAGTGAATTAAATAAATTAAACTAAACTGAATTAAGATCATATTAATTCTTAATAAGTGTGTCCCCATAGGTTTTTAACAGTTTAACTAATGCATGTTACAAGTTAATTTGGACTAGCTTTCCTGAATATCTCAGCGTAGACAAGCCCTTGGTAGCAAACATTTTCATTCTCTTTACCTTCCCATTGGCTGTATTTTGTGGGTTTCCTTGGTTAACTGTGTGAAACAAAGATCTTCCAGCAGCCCTCTGTCCCATAGGCATTCAAAGCGGCTAGGGAAAGTCTAGGCCAGGCTTGGTCAAACTGCAGCTTAAGAGCCACATATGGCTCTTGAATGAAAACTTGTGGCTCCTGGAAGAACATCTGCAAATCAGTTTAGGAAAGCAGACCCAGCCTAGGAGTTCGGGAGGGGGTTGGGACGGTGGGGAGAAATGCAGCATGGTCAGGGTGGTGGGGAGAAGTGCAGCATGGTCAGGATTTTTTAAAACTCAATAATTGCCTTCAGTCTTCTACATCGAGCAGCAGCTAAGTTTTTACTGTATAGGCCTAATTTTCATGATAACCTTAAATATTTATTAGAACCTGACATTAGTAGGATCAATATTTGTCCTCTTTTTACGATAAAATTAAAGTGTGCAATGAATTTTAAACAGTAATTTTGGAGTAGGTAAAAGTATATGGCTATAGGCCTCAATGCAGCTCTTGAAGGTTTAATAATCAACTTGTGTGGCTCTTGAGTTTCATAAGTTTGGCCACCCCTGGTCTAGGCCATGTTCCCCTGTGAAAAAGCAGGATATTCTTTGTACACCCAATGGTTAGACATAAAGGCTATGTTCACACTTAAACTGTTATTTCGAAATATAAATAATAAAGTCCTTATTTCGAAATAAGTTAATTCGAGTTAAGAAAATGTTATTTCGAATTAAGGGAAGCCCTCAAAGTGAAATAGCATGCCCTGTGCGTGGACATGCTATTTCGCTTCAGGAGAGGGGCAGCATGGGAGGTGTGGCAACATGGCCGGCTCGCTGGGCCATGTTGCCAGCCATGTTGGCAACCATTTTGCCAGCCGATTGGATAAAAGCAGGAACTGACCTCCCCTTCATGTCCATTGTGACTCCCAGGAGCCTGCAAGAGAGATGGCTATGGATGCTCCCCGGCCCCCATACCATCCTCAAGCACTTGGTAGCCCTGCTGCTAGCCTGCTGCCTTGCTGTGAGACACACTCTTCCCTGAGGCCGATGAGCCCAGGGATAAGCCCAGGACCACTGTCTCACTGGCCCTCCCAGCAGCAAAACTCCCCATCCCCCTTCTGTGCCACAGCGCATCTGGGCACTGGGCACCAGCACGGACTGGTGGGAGTGGGTTGTCCTGCGAACCTGGAGCAACAAGCAGTGGAGAAGGAACTTCCGGGTGAGCAGGGAGACCTTCACCCACCTCGTCGCCGAGCTCACCCCAGTCTTGTGCCGAAGGGACACAGTGATGAGGGCAGCCATCCCTGTGGACAAGAGAGTGGCCATCGCTCTCTGGAAGATGGCCACTCCCGAATCCCACAGGTCCACTGCCCAGCTCTTCGGTGTCAGGAGGTCCACCGTTGGGGAACTGCTGCTGCAGGTTGCCCACGCCATCAACACAGTCCTGCTGCCACGCCTCATCACCCAGTGAGTGCTACAGGACACCATCGCTGGTCTCACCACCCTAAGCTTTCCAAACTGCGGGGGGATACTCAATGCCACCCACATTCCGGTGCAAGCCCCACCACACCAGGCAGCTGAGTACCGGAACAGGAAGGGATACCACTCAGTCATCCTACAGGCCCTTGTGGACCATCGGGGCATCATTCAGAACTGCTACGTCGGATGGCTGGGCAGGGCACACAATACCAGGGTGCTGCGCAACTGCTCCCTATACCGGCGCATGGAGGCAGGCACCTTCTTCCCTCCCATAATATCACCATTGGGGAAGTCGAGGTGCCCATCCTCATTGTTTTGGATGCGGCCCACCCCCTCCGCCCCTGGCTCATGCGCCCCTACACGGGACCCCAGGACGCTGGACAGCAGCTTTGTAACCACCGCCTCAGCCGCTGCCGCCAGGTGGTTGAGTGGGCATTTGGCAGACTGAAGACCTGCTGGAGGTGCCTTCTCATGCGCCTGCACCTCGTCGAGGTCAGAATCGCACAGGTCATCAGTGCCTGCGTGGCGCTGCATAACCTCTGCGAGCTCCGGGGCAAGCCAGTACCCACCATGTAGGAGGCTGAGGAAGAGCTCATCAGTGCCCGGCAATGTTCCCCCTAATTTTTAATAGGCTGTGTGCACAAAAAACTTCTTGCGTGGAAATTTTCAGAACCAGTGTCCAAATTTGTGTGCAGTCCAGTGAGTGTGGTCAAACTTGTGAGCACAAGGGTGCAAGTGTGTATGTTGCAAATAATAGCTAAATTTTATTTTTATATGGTGATGGAAAAGACTTTATAAATTACAAAACCTTATTTGAAATATGGTGCTTGAAACTGCCTTCTTAAAGTAGTATAAAACAACTAGCACTGTTGAATTTTTTTGTTCATGCTTTATTTTGTTGTGTGCACAGGTTTCATGACCTGTGTGCATGCACAGACATGCACAGCTTAGAGGGAACATAGGTGCCCAGTTCCAGCAGTCAAAGGTGTTGGCCATGAGTGAACAACTGCCACCCAGAGCGAATGCAGTGCGGGAGGCACTCAGGGACCTGTTTGTCCAGGAGAACATTTGAGGGCCAGGCCTGCCCCACCACACCACCTGCTCCCCCGTTCTCCCACAGCCAGGCCCCACTCATCCCACCCACATCCTGAACCCAACCCAATAAAACACTGAACTCAAACTATTAACATGGGTGAAGTTGGTTTATTTACAGGGGTTAGGAAAGGCGAAGCTTGGGAGGCAAGGAAGGGTTGAGTGGGGGTGCAACAGGGAGGCTTCAGTGGGTCAGGGGCTGTGGGTGGGGGCACAACAGGGGGCACTAAACTTGGTCAGGCGATATGGGTGTGGGCACAACAGGAAGGCTTCAGTGGGTCAGGGGATGGGGTCTGGGGACAACCAAGGGGGCATATTAGGGGGGAGGCACCCCTGGGGCATGCCCCACAGCCTTCCCCAAGGTCACCCTGGGTCCAGGGGCACCAGCAGCAAGGGATGCTGGGGTCCCGAGGGGCAGGTCCTTCCTGGTCCAGGAGGGCAAGGCGGGAGGCAAGCTGGAGGGCGACCATGTGCAGGTTCTCCAGCGCGGTTGCCTGCCACTCCATCTCAGCTGCCTGGCGCTCGATGGCTGCCACGAAGCAGTCATCTGCAGCCGCAGCACACTGGAGCTGCTGGATGGCCATGTCCTGCCGCCTGCCCTGCTCCAGATGCCAGGCCCGGGAGGAGTCTTCGGCCCTCTGTCCAAGGTGGAGGAGGCTGGCCAGGATGTCGTCCCAGCTCTGGCGGGCTCACCTCCAGCGATGGGCGGTTGTCGGCAGGCTCCTCATGGAAGGCCGGTGGGTGGGTGCATGAGCTGCAGGACAGAAGGGAGAACAGTTACTGTCAGGCTACAGGCATGGTGTATGCAGCCTGTGAGCTGCAAACAGCCCTGCTTCCAGGGGTGTTGCTGGCGTTGGGCATGCCGGGGCACGTGCTCCGGGTCCCAACACCAGTGCCCCGGATCTCTGGCCCAATCAGGCCAGGGATCTGGGGCCCGGCTGACTGCCCGGCAGGCCCCGCCTCTGGCCAAGGATAGGGCAGGGGGAGGCTGCGCCACTGCGGGCAGCTAGGCCGCGGCGAGGCTGGGCCAGAAGTGGCTGCTGGAGGCCGGGCCCGTGCCCATGGCCATGGGCCCAGCCTCCAGTGGCTGCTTCTGGCCAGGCCACACTGTGGCCTAGCTGCCCGCGGCGGCACCCCCCCCCAGCCCTATCCCTGGCCAGGGGCCGGGCCTTCCGGCTGAGGGCAGGGCCTGCCTGCTGGGGACAGGGGCTGGGCCTGTGCCCCGGGTCCCTCCCCGCCCCAGCACCGCCTCTGCCTGCCCCGACAGCCAGCAGGTTTCCCAATCTGTGTGCTGTGTACGCTGCACTCAGGGGGCATGTGGCTTTGAGGCCCACAGTAGTGGGCTGTCCTCAGCAGCATGTGGCCCAGGAAGTCTCCCAAGGCCATATGCCAGCAGTGCTGGCTGCAGGCTCTCTGCCCTGCATGCTGCCACGTCATCCTATAGCCACCCCCATGTTGAGGGACCCCCGTCCTGTGTGGACCCAGGACCCTTCGTGCACATGGCTCCCTGCCACCCACACCCATAGGAGAGCCTGTGCACCCCACCCCCCCAGGCCCGAGCCCCACTGTCCCACGACCATGCCCCCCTCAGGACCCATAGCTTCCATGGCTGGGCCTCCCTGTTGGGGGGGGGGACACCACTCACCAACTGGGATGCCTGATGTCCGCCGTGACGTCCCCTCCAGAACGGCTTCCTCCTCCTTCTGGTCACTCCTCCTCAGGGCTGGTGGCATGCTCCTCCCCAGCAGGGATCAGCTCCAGGCTAGCTGGTGGTGCAGTGCTGGGCCGGCTGCTATCCCTGACATCCAGGGGTTCCTCATGGTCAGAGGAGGCCCCGTCCGGCTCCGTGGACAAAGTGGCCAGGGTACAGGGCTCCCCAGAGTCCACTGGCCACGACGGCCCAGGCGTAGTCCTGCCGCCTCCCCTCCCTGGCCTGGGCATAGTCCTGCCGCAGGGTTTTAACTTTTGAGCTCACCTGCTTAGTGGTGCGCTCATACCCCTCAGCAAACAGGGCCTCACTAATGTCCCAGTACACATCCATGTTGTGGTGTCGTGCCCGGAACCTGGCCCTGATGTCCTCACTGCCCCATATCCTGAGGAGGCAGAGGGTCTCCTCCTTGGACCACACTGGGGACTGGCGTCGCCCCTCTGCCCCAGAAGGATGGGCCTGTGCTATGCTGCCTGTCGTCTGCTGGCACGAGGCACCAGGCTGGCAAGGCACTTCCTGGCCCAGGGCACCCTGGGAGGAAGAAGTTCAAGCCAAGCCAGAATCAAAATAGCCATTGTTTTGAAACAACGTGTCCGAACTCCGTTGTTTCAAAACAACGGCTATTTCGATTTCCTGCTAGGTTTTACTGTTTCAGAACAACGGCCATTATTTTGAAACAATGGAACCCGTTGTTTCGAAATATCGGTACGTTGTGTGGACATAAGACATTTTATTTAGAAACAGTGGGTGGTGTTTTGAAATAAAACTGTCATCTGAACAGAGCCTAAGAGATACTTGTTTTGGTTAAGGCCATTTCCAATTATTGTTAACCAGTCCCGAAAGAAATAAAATAAAGGAATCTAATTTCTGAGTGTACAAAATACTAATCTCATCATTGTTTAGAAGTGTATGATGACATGGGGTTTCCTTCTTAAACTTTTGTCTATCCCCATCTCTTTTACAATGCAAACTTGGTGCAGGGATTCCCCCAGTTTGGAACCTCAGAACAAAATGCAGGATTTGTGCTTATATGTCAGATAAGGTTTAGATACTGAGAACAGAGAGGCTACTGACACCAAACACACAGAGAGACCTGCTCCAAGCAGAATACAGTGCCGTTCAATCCTGTATCATCACAGGAACGTGTCACTGCTATTAACTTTCAGACGTGTAGAGCTTTTGCCATTGACTTCAAGGAACCCAAGATGACACACAGTGCTGGTAATAACATAGCACATGGATCTTCCTGTATGAACACCCATGGAGCGAAAATTCAGTTTCATTAATTGTTACAGTACTTTTTCTCTCTCCTTCTATTCCAGAGCGGTCCATGAACCTTGGGTCAGCAGAGGAGGAAGTGAGGTGTCTCCAGGAGGCACTAACAGTTACCAACTCTGAGGCTCTGTTTCAGACAACTTCCAAAATGGCTAAGGTACCTGACTCAAAAAGCTTGTGTGGATATCCTCATGACTGGATACCATTCATTTTAGATTGTTTCATGCTTTCATGATGTCTCTCCATACTTGGAGTGGGCTTCTAGAGCAGGCCTTTCATTGCTAGTAATCAATCACATGCTTTTCGTATGCTGTGAATGTCATGTCAAAACCAAATCCCACCAAATGTTACAAACCCATGTGCATTCATCTATTTACCCATTCATCCAAAAACGGTGGGAGTGGAACAGGAAGATGAGAAACAATCTAGTGTTCACTTTGTCTCCTTGTGTGTTCATCTTAACATATATTTGGGTGCATGTCTCTGTATACATAATTTTATATTTGTGAAAAGGTGCACTATATAATAGAATGCAGACAGGAAATTTACAGCAAAAAAACCAAGGAGTCATGTGGCACTTTGAGACTAACAGATTTATTTTTTCTCATGAGCTTCCGTGGGAGAAAATCACACTTCATCAGATGCTTCGAAGATGGGTGAACTTACAGAATGGAATGAAAATAAATGCAAGAGGGTGTAAAACATAGGATCAGGTCATACAGTAACAGCAAATCAGAGCAATTGTTAGGTTCAAACCATGGGAAGCCTGAAGTCAAATTATCTTTTGTAATGGGAAAAGAACCCATAGTCTCAATTCAATCCTGTTTTTACAGAATTACCTCTGCAACAGATCATTAAGGACCTACAGCCTATTCTAAAAGATGATCCTTCACTCTCTCAAGCATCGGGAGACAGACCTCTCCTTGCCTACAGACAGCCACCCAATCTTAAACAGATACTCACCAGCAACTACAGATCTAACAACAGAAACCTTAAAGCAGGCACACACCCCTGCAACAAATCACGCTACCAAGTCTGCCCACATATCTGCACAATAGTTACCATCATAGGTCCTAATCAAGCCTGCTACTCCATCAAAGGCTCATTTACCTGCTCATCTACTAATGTGATCTATTTCTAAAGGGATAGCTGTGTTAGTGTAGTCCAGCAAAAAAAAAAAAAAAAAAAAGGAGTCATGTGGCACTTTAAGACTAACAGATTTATTTTTCGCATGAGCTTTCATGCATCTAATGAAGTGGTATTTTCTCCCACGAAAGCTCATGCGAAAAATAAATCTGTTAGTCTTAAAGTGCCACACGACTCCTTGGTTTTTTTAATATGATCTATACCATCATGTGCCAGAAATGCCCCAACACCTTATACATTGGACAAACAGGACGATCACTGTGCAAAAGAATAAATGAACATAGAGCTGATATCAGAAATCACAAAACAAAGAAACCAGTTGCTGAGCACTTCCATCTTTCTAATTACATGATAAATGATTTGTTAACGACCGTCATCAGAGATGTGGCTGGGACATCAAGACTTCAAAGAGAAACAGCTGAACTCGAATTAATGTGCAAACTAAATTCTGTGAAAGCAGGACTTAATCGAGACTATGGGTTCTTTTCCCATTACAAAAGGTAATTTGACTTCAGGCTTCCCATGGTTTGAACCTAACAACTGCTCTGATTTGCTGTTACTATATGACCTGATCATATGTTTCACACCCCCTTGCATTTATTTTCATTCCATTCTTTAAGTTCATCCATCTTTGAAGCATCTGACAAAGTGGGATTTTCTCCCATGAAAGCTCATGCGAAAAATAAATCTATTAGTCTTAAAGTGCCACACGACTCCTTGGTTTTTTTGCTGGACTAGACTAACATGACTATCCGTTTGGAAAGTGACAGGAAATTTACATACTGTGCATCCAAAACCATGTTGTGCTATCTGTGCAATAGTCTATATCCATCCTGGATATAGTCATCTTTAGAATGTAGAAATGTAGTAACTATATAGACTATAGCAGTGATTCCCAACACCTTCTCTGCCATGGCACACCTTGCTATCTTTAATTAATTCGAGGCACACCAACATATAGTTTTCAAATGACTTCATGAATATTCATGAGCCAATGAGCCAATCCAGAGCTCTTTGAGTAGTTTTTCAAAAAATTTTGTGGCACACCTGCTCAGACCTCACAGCACACCTGTGCGCTATGGCACACTGGTTGGGAAAACTGGACTATAGAGAGAATTTTATCCTTGGGTAGCTGTAATCGCAAATGGTTAGCCAGAATGAGTCTAATTAACGCATTGACGGTGCTTATACTTTTTTCCATGAAGATCAATCAATCAATCAATCAATCAAATCATAGGGCTGGAAGGGACCTCGTGAGATCATCTTAGGTTTTCATTTTTAAAAGTCCTGGAGCAGAATATTATTGCAGTCTCTTGTGTTTTTGTTTTGTTCCCAGGTTGTTAGTGAGTGCTTTCCCTCAGCACAGGCCACAGACTTTACTGAGGCAGCCCTGGATGGGATGCTGTCTACCAGCCCCACCTGTGCCACGGCAGCTGGTCTGTGGATAAACACCATCCTGCAGGAGTGTGGAAGGGCCATGCTGGATGAGGTGAAATTAGAAGCTGGAGAGGTTTTCTGTCTGACTCTTGGATTTTAGATCTTTTCCTTCATGTGTAGTAAACAGAAGTCTAGCTGTTTCTCTCCCTTGGATTTAAAATCGATGCCACCTTGGTTACTATCCTGAGACAGGCAATAACAGAATCAAATGCAGTGGACCGAAATAATCCAAGGGAAAAGGAAGATCATTGATAATTTATTTGTCTATCTTGGTTCCACAGGTTTCTTTATTTAAAAAAAAAATGGATAAACCAGAACAGGACAGAATGATTGGCAAGCTGAGGCATCCAGTTATTAGAATGCCTGTGGCTTAGGGCCAGGTAGCTAAAACTAGCAATGTTGGCATCCCCAGTCAGTTTGGGGACTGGGCTCTAAGAAGCCGCTGTCTCTTCCTGGGCTTCTGAGCCTGCACTCCAGCCCAAGTGGGAACATCTACACTATTTATCCCCATAGTGCAAGCTCCAATGGGCCCAAATTGACATGTGTTCTGAGACGCATTGCTGTGGGATTTTTTTTCTTAAGAAATGTACCCTTTAAGAAGAGAATGAGTAAGGGAGAAAGCTAGGGTGTCTTTGGGATCCATTATTTTTATGCTTTTTACTGTTACCCAGTGCATGATAGCTAACACATCATAAAGATAACAAGGCTGGTGAATGGCCTCAGAACATGGAAAAGCCCTTACCTGCACAGCGGAACTGTCACGTTTGCAGAGTAGTTTGAAGATAAATGGCTAGGACTGAATATTAGAGGTAGCCACCTCCTCCTAGTTCCAGCCTTTGACTCACTGTATTTAAAACATTTTCAAATATTGTAGTTGTCATTGATCATGAACTGCACAGCCTTTAAGACAGTCAGATATAGCTGCTTAAATAACACCTGCAATATCTGTGCATGCAAAATTTTCTTTTGTGCACACAAACAGGTTAATTTGACACACAGCTGGGCACCTCCACATTAAATTATCCAGTATGTACATGGTCATTCTTACAGCCAGCCCTGGGCAGAGGTATGGATAAGTTTTGGGGGGGTAAAGTTATGTAGCCACATTTGAATATTTGTTTCATAGAGAGAGAAATTTCTTAAAAAACAGCAGATTGCTAAACTGCCAAATAATGGTTTTGATTCTGCAAAATGAATGGAGAGAATGAGAAAAGGACACTTCTTTCTGGTTTTGTTTTTCCAGGTGCCAGCTATCCTGGCGATAATATATAAGCAAATGCCTAATGTCCAGCAGAGCAGCTTGAGGCAGTTTCTGGTGAAGGCAATGTCTGTTCTAGCTTACTATCACCTAGAGGCAGTGATCTCCAGCCTCCTCAGCAAACGCCTGCCAATGGACAGGTATATATTGTTGACTTGGGAAATGTAGGGTTTGTTTAAGAAGCAGATGGTTTGGGATAATTCCTAAACGTTAACAACCTGAGTCTTTTTGCAGAAAGGTCCAAGATCATGCCAACGTGGAAGGTGGGGAGCAATTAAGTGCCAGTATGTCATTAATTAATAGTTGCTTTGGCATCTTAAGGACCCATCTTTACTGGCATAACTGGAGTTCATTATTGGAACAGCTGCCTATCCAGACACCTGATCTGACCTTCACCTTGAAAATTTCCAGTGGCTGTTCTTTTCCTGGTAGCAATACACCTTCACATCCAAGTCCCTGATTGATTAGAAAGAAAATGGCCAGCATTATCACAGGACCCCCACTTGCTATGGGGTTTCTATCCTTGTTGCTTAAAAATTGGGTTGGAAGCAGATTCATCATTTCATTCAAAGATCACAAAGCGAGTCATCAGTGTCAGAATCCACCCAGTTTGTCTCTGAGAATCTCTTTTGCAGCATTTGTGAAGAGGAGATGAGACAGCCATGAGTATTTCTCTCATTGTTGTACATCCAATTAGTAGGAATATGCTTTCCTTTCATCTGTTTGCCTCCTAAGCACTAGATCTTTGGTAGCCACACGTTCATGATTCCCTAGTTACTGGGAAGTGGGAAAACAGGAAATGAGGCTAGGGCTCGGTGTCCTGTCCTTATATCTAGCCTTCTGAAGTCAGGTATTAATGGTTAGACTGTAATATGACTAGGTCATTTAGCCTAATTATAGAAGACTAGGGTTGGAAGGGACCTCAAAAGGTCATCTAATCCAACCTCCTGCTCCAAGCAGGACCAACCCCAAATAAATGATCTGAAATGGGGCTTTGCCAAGCCTCACTTTAAAAGCCTCTAAGGATGGAGATTCCGCCACATCCCTAAGTCTGTAAATGGACACTCAATATGCAAATGTGAGGAGTGTATAAAGACAACACTGCTAACTTACTCATCATAGGCAAGGAGAAAATACTTTACTTAAATATGATGCATTCAGTCTAAGCCACAGGTGTCTACAGGGGTTAGATGTAACTTGTGTTGAATTTCAGTGACGCCACTGAGCTGTGGAGATGTCTGAGTAGAGATTCCTTCCTTGCCACTCAGGTCCTTCACATCCTAATAGAGACAATAAAGAACCCAACAAGCCAAGAAGGCAACGGCTCCTCAGAGACCAAAACTGATGGGGATTTGGCAGCTGCAGAACCTCTCATGGTAAATAATAGAACAGACACAACTTTGAGGCTTTTTTCCATCCAGTGACAGTGCTGATGATGCAGGTGCCTCTCCTTTATTGTATTGTTTCCCTGAGTTGATCTTTGCTTTCTGTGGAACAAATGTGGCAGCTTTAGAGCAGTGTTTCCCAACCTTTAGTGGACCAGGGAACACCTGAAGGTATTCAGTACTTGAAGCAGATCACCTGATGACAACTTTCTCCAAAAAGCTGATGTATATTGGCTGTAATGTTTATAATATCTGTGTACTGCCCATTCTGGCAAAAATGATTCAGAAAACCAAATTAAATACAATTTTATGACCATAATATGGATTCCTTTCTAAAAAAGAGATACATAATGAATATGCATAGAACTGAAAATGGAATATAATATTACTTAACTTTTAATGGGAATTTTGTGCCTGTATTATCAAAGAAAGTCCATCTATTCTTCAGGTTCATCAATGAAACTCTTACAACAAAAATTACATCAAAGGAATTTGCATATTGGCAATAACAGCATCAGGAAATTTAAAATGCCTCAGCCCAGCAGAGGAGCAAGGCAGCAGCAGATGCCAACAAGCACCTGGAAGCTTTGCTGCAGCTGGGACATTTTAAACTTAACCCTTCTCCCAGGGCAAATTGGCAGAACAAGGGCTGGGTTCTATATCTAGGTGTTGCCAAATAATGTTATAGCACCAAACAGCTTGAGCCCTCACCCACTCTCCTGGGAAATCATGCACTATTCCCTGGGCACCCTGAAAGGGTAAGGCTTCCTTGCTCACAAGCATGTGTCTGAGTATAGTATACAGAACTTTTAGAAGTAATAAAGACACTAACTAACAAAAATCAGCACTGATCTGGAGGTTCCCAACATGATCCCACACAGCATAACAGCACTTGTGAACTCAATAGCAAAACCAGCACTGATCTGGAGAATCAGTGCTAAACAGGCTCCCCAACAAATCCTAGGGTACATGGGGAGTATCCTTCACGCCAGCTGTCCACCAGCACCAACCACTGGTCACTCACTCTATCCACTAGCACCATCCCTTGGCTCTACCCACTGTCCACTAGCTCCACCCACCAGTCACTTGTACCACCCAGCTTGCCACTGGCCTCTCTCACCATCTGCTGACTCAACCCACTGTCCACCAGCTCTGCCCATCAGTCACTCATGTTGCACAGCTCACTGCTGGCCACTCACACCGTCTGCCGGCTCCACCCACTGGTCACTCATGCTACCCAGCTTGCCACTCTCACCATCCACTAGCTCTGCCCACTGGTCACTCCATCTGCTGCTCCTCTTCAGTGATTTCAGCTCAGCAAGTGGGTTGCCTCTCTCTAGTGATTTCAGCTTTTAAACTTCAAGTACCTGCAAACAGCTACCTCCATTAAAATAACAAAGACAGGCCTCAAAGGAGCCCAGCCAGATCTATCGTTTGACAAGTAGGGGCATGGGGGAGGCAAAATGCCTGAAGCATTGCTCCAGAAGGAGCCATGCAAAACCCCACCCCTATCTTGCTCTTTTTTCAGGCTGAAATAGTCAGTGACCTCTCTTACAAGTCTCTTTTTAGCTAAGGGTAGCTTTTACCCTTTAACTAACCCAAACAAATTTGGAACAATCAGAGAGTAGCATATCACCAAAGACAGTATTTCATATTTCTCTTCAGCAGATTTACAGATTTGTGATCAGATTAACCCCAGATACCCTTACCCATATTGCCCTGCACCCAT
This sequence comes from Podocnemis expansa, assembly GCA_007922195.1. Classification (NCBI taxonomy): domain Eukaryota; kingdom Metazoa; phylum Chordata; order Testudines; family Podocnemididae; genus Podocnemis; species Podocnemis expansa. The sequence continues at coordinate 286,992 of ML682047.1, forward strand.
AGTGTATACATGCAAATATGTTCTTTGTGCTCATGCAAATACTAAATCCATGCAGATTAGTTGCCCCCCCCCCCCCCGAAGCTATTAGGCACAACTTCTAAGCCTGCCTTACATAAATCTCCCAGACAAGGATCAAATCATCACATTGCTCCTTCCACCATTGCCACACAGCACACCGTCCCCCAATCCCCAATAAGGAGAGGTCAAGGTCAGTTGCAGAGCACCTCGATGATCTCATGAGGTCCCTTCCAGCCCTGTGATTTGATTTGATTTGATTTGATTTGATTCTCTATATCTGCAGAGCACTGGTGTTCCGTGGAGCACTAGCTGAGAACCCCTGCTGTGAGTACATGGCCCATTTCCTTAATATATAGCAGTTAGACAGTCTTTGTCTCTCAGTGCATTCTAAATATTCCTTAGGGCTCACAAAATGTGTTGGTAGTCATACATTCTTTATGGATGCGGGAACCTGAGGTGCAAATTAAGTGGTTGCTTTTAGTCATTCAGCAAGTTAGTGGAAGGAGTGAGAACTTAGTACAGTGGATATCAAAAGGGAAGAAGGTGTGATGGTGTTGAGAAGAGACCACTTTTTAATTCCTAGGCTTTCCTTTCAGGCAACATGTGCCATCTTTGAGGTGGTGTCAGCACTGCAGTCCAGCAGAGCCATGAATGAGCTGTTTCCAAAGTTGTTTCCTGTTCTCCTACAGCAGATCAGCCGAACCCTGGGTCAAGAGATGCCCTTGCCCAAGATGAGCAGTTGGAGGAGGTTGTTCCGAAGAGGACAACAGCTATGCGTGGACAACTCTTGCAGGTAATGAGCAGGAAGGGAAAGAAACAAAGAATTCTAGGCATGGTGTGTGATACTTCCCAGCAATGTTCCCTCTAAGCCGGTGATGCAGCTGAGCAACTTATGGATGCAGCTGAGCAAGGTCCTGGGCCCGGGCCGGGCCCCTGAGCCACTGCCCATCAGCTCCCCAAGTGCATCCATAACTTGCTCAGTTGGGTCACCAGCTTGGAGAGGGAACATCGTATAGATTTTCTGATTGAGATGCCTCTTCAAATAGTTAATCTTCCATGAACTCCATGTCTTTCCTTTAGCAAAATCACAGCTTGTCTTGGCTTCTGCACATGACAAGCATAATATGCCATGGTCCTCAGAGTAAGAAAATAGCTGACCCAATTTGACATGCTGCACCTCTCCAGATTCCCTAGTCTCAGTTGCAATTAATTCATTTAGCCATGCCATCTTAAAACTTCCAATACTTTTATATTTCTTGCAATCACTGCAATTGTCTTCCACCACACTGTTGGCTGTACACTTTGTCATTTTGTGTTATGAAGTTGTGAAGCTGCTTGTGGGACAGCTTCTGATTTTTTGGTTGTCTGTAATCTCAGCTCACCTTTAGAAGATGGGAAACTATATAAGCAAATGTGTGAGAAATTACACAGATAAGAGCTG
>ML682047.1:298450-347433 GCA_007922195.1 Podocnemis expansa
CAGCTCTTATCTGTGTAATTTCTCACACATTTGCTTATATAGTTTCCTGTCTTCTAAAGGTGAGCTGAGATTACAGACAACCAAAAAATCAGAAGCCGTCCCACAAAGCAGCTTCACAAATTCATAACACAAAATGACAAAGCATACAGCCAACAGTTTGGTGCAAGACCATTGCAGTAATGTCAAGAAATATAAACGTAGTGGAAGTTTTAAGATGGCATGGCTAAATGAATTAATTGCAACTGAGACTAGGGAATCTGGAGAGGTGCAGCATGTCAAAGTGGGTCAGCTATTTTCTTACTCTGAGGACAATGGCGTATTATGCTTGTCATGTGCAGAAGCCAAGACAAGCTGTGATTTTGCTAAAGGAAAGACATGGAGTTCATGGAAGATTGACTATTTGAAGAGGCATCTCAATCAGAAAATCTATACAATGTTCCCTCTCCAAGCTGGTGACCCAACTGAGCAAGTTATGGATGCACTTGGGGAGCTGATGGGCAGTGGCTCAGGGGCCCGGCCCGGGCCCAGGAACTTGCTCAGCTGCATCCATAAGTTGCTCAGCTTCATCACTGGCTTAAAGGGAACATTGGACAGGACTTGCCATTTCAATTCAGGAGAGGGGCATCATGGGGGATGTGGCAACATGGCCCCCTGACAGGGCCATGCCACCCACCCAATCCCCTGCCTGGATCTCACTGGATGAGCTGGGTGACAGGGAAAAGAATCCTCCCCCCCCCCCAGCTCTGGGCACTCTAAGCCTGACGGGGGACAAAAGGATCCTGGACCAGATCCCCCTGCCTGCTAGCTGGGCAACAGGGAAGGGATCCAGCAGCCCGGCACCCCCACCATGCTCCAGCTGGGCAGTGGGGAAGGGATCCTTTCCCCACCACCCGCCTAGCATGCTGGATGCCGGGTGTGTAGGGTCCAGTCCCCACCACCCAGCCAGCCTTGGGAAGCTGTGCTCATGGGGCTTTCTCCCTCCCCCCACCCGGCTAGAGCAGGGGGAAGCTGGCTGCACAGGATCCCTTCCCCTGCTGCCTCACCAGCGGTGGGGGAGCCCATGCAGGGTGTCCCTTCTACCACACCACCCCCAGCCACAGTGCTGAAACCTGTTCCTTCCTTCCAGGGTGCCATGCACCCTGTGAGGAAGGTCATAGGGTTAAATCAAAACAACCCTTATATCAAAATAACAGGTCCATGCAGTGTTATTTCTATATAAGGGTTTTGATCTCACCCTTCTTTCATTTTCAGTGCAGGTTTTATTAAATCGCTCTAACTTTTTTGGTTTCAAAATGACAGATCTCGTCATTTTGAAATAAGAAAATGCCATGTGTGTTATTTTGATTTAAAACCTACATGTGGACATACTCTAATACTTTGTGCCCCCAGCTTTTGGATTGGATCATGTGTCTTTCCAGATCACTGAACTCTGCTAGTGCCCATACTCTCTGCTGATACGGAAAAATGGCTGTAAAATTTTGTCTCTCGCAACACAAAACTTTTGAGACTGAAACTTTACTTTGGCATTGAGTCCTTCCAGGGACAGTGGTCTGTCTCCCTCTTACTGTCATTGGATTAACAGTTGATGTCAGCACAACTGACAAGTAACTTGGGTTTCCTGACTCTGCTCATGCTGCACCTTACTACTAACTGCTGAAATTCTGTGCTTCTCTTTCCCAGGCTTTCTACTGAACCATTAGATGCTGTGCTTTTCAAGGGTGTGGATGAGAGACTTGTGGGAGTGCTCAGGAAGCAGAGAACCTGGATTCTGCTTGAGAATCCTGAGACTCACCATGAGGCCGTGTGTCTGCTGGTCAGGTAAGAGATCTAGGAGCTGTCATTTTGTGCTTGGAGATCTGGAACAAATAGAATGACTAAGAAGGAACTTTCCATTTATAACATTGTGGGGCCTGCCCTGAACTGGAAACTCACAGCTCCCACTCATACGTAGATACAAGAGTAGTAAGCTCAGAGCAGCTGAGCTTTTGAAGTATGCAATCTATGCTACTTTTATTCCAGTGGTCTGTTAAGTCATTGTCTGATAACACCTGACACTGTACAGAGCCTCCTCCCATGGTTGAATTCCCCAATGGAAAATGGGCAAGTTGCCAGCACAGCTTTCTTTGCTGAGATAAGTGCTACGAGAACAATTTGACCATTAGGTGTTATCTGAGGTATGCTTTTCTTTCAGAAATCATACAGATCAGTTCATGGGAGTAATTGTCATTGCAGGTAGTAGAATGGGCGCTCCTTTATATGGAAACCTCACAAGGAACGTCACTACATCTTTCTGAGTCATTCTCTTTCTGTTCTTTTTATTGCTGACATTGCCCATACTAGCTACACACCAACTGGTGCTGGTTGAGAGGTAAAGTGAGAGAGATTCAGATACGTTTTGCATATAAATATATTACCATCTATCTTAGGTTCTCCTCCCTTAACAATGTTCCCTCTAAGCTGCGCAGCCGTGCAGCCCCCGCTGCTGCCTGGCACAGGGAACACTGCCGGCTGCACACGACCGGCAACTGCATTCCCTGCCCGGCCAGAAGAGAACGTCTTCTGGCCAGCTGAGAGCTCCTCTGAGCTGGGAGTTTTTAAAACTCTGACTCAGAGTAAGCTCTCACTGAGCATACGCAGACTCTCTGTGCATGCTCATTGAGAGCTCCTCCAGATGGCCAGGTAAGGGGGCCCTAACCACCCCCTCTTCCAACTCCCAGGGGGGCCGTGAGCCATCGGAGCTAGAGGCTGCTCCACCCACCTGCACACCTGGCCTCACTGCAGTGGGGCGGAGCAGCCAGCCCAGCCTACCTCTGGCCAAATGTGCCTCCTTGGGGGCGGAGAGGGCCAGCACTTGAACTGCAGCATGCGGGGTAGGGGATCTGGAGCGGCGGCTCCAAAGAGTTTGGGTCGCTTCATCCCCAGCACCCACCCCCAGGCCTGAATGGGCCTGATCCATAGGCTGGGGGCAAAGTGGCCCAAACTCTTCAGAGCAGGCCACTCCGGAACCCCAACCCTGCATGCTGCAGCTCAGTGCCAGCCCTCTCTGCCCTTGGGGAGGCATGACTGGGGGTAGGCTGGGCTGGCTGATCAGTGCTTGCTGCCAGGAGGCTGTGGCAGGGTGAGCAGAGAGGGGCAGGATGGGGCCAGCGGGGGGCAGGATCGGGCCCATGTGGGGGGGGGGTGCAGTGAGCAACAAAGGTTGCTCAGCTGCATTCGGGCCTTAGAGGGAACGGAGTACCTCTACCTCTTTAATCTATGTATCCCCACAACATTCCTATGAGATAGGGAAGTACTATTATCCCCATTTAACAGACAACAAACTGATACACAGAAGGGCTAGTGTTTTGCCCACAGTTATACAGTAAGTCTTTGATGGAGCAGCAAATTGGACATAGGTCTCCTAAGGTCCTAGGCTAGTGGGCTAGGTACTGGGACTGCACCTCTCTTTACATCTTTCCTCTAACATGTGTATCATATTTCCCACTTACACAATTATCTTAGGGCCCCATCTGATTCTAAGCAAAATAAGCTATCTGTGCCTGCGATGGGTTGTACTTGGGCTTTGCAGCTCCTTCCAGGCATCCCCACTGTACTGCCATAGTCTGCCCTAGTAAAGGAGTCACAAAGGTGGGTACTCCAGGCCTGCCTAGAGCATCCTCATGGAAGCAACTTTACTATGCCAAAAAGCGTTCACTCTTTGGCTGTGTTCAGATGTGAGTTTTATTTCGAAACAACAGCCGTTGTTTCAAAATAAAATTTCTCATGTCCACACAACGTACCATTATTTCGAAACAACAGGACCCGTTGTTTCGAAATAACGGCCATTGTTTTGAAACCGTTAAACCTAGTAGGAAAGTGAAATAGCTGTTGTTTCAAAATGGTTGTTTCGAAACAACATGTCCGAACGGCCTTATTTCGAAATAACCATTTTGAAATAACAGCCATTTCGAAAGCAGGCTTTCCCTTCATTCGAATTAACAAATTGTTAATTCAAATTAACTTATTTTGAAATAAGGATTTTATTTCAAAATGAGTTACTTCGAAATGGGCTATTTTGAAATAACAGTTACCATGTAGACATACCCTTTGGGATTTGAACAGAAGACTGAGGCATGGAAGACCCAGCAAGGTCACCTGGCAGGGGAAATCACAGGTGAGAAAAGGGCTGTGGTCCCATAGCCAGCCACAAAGAGATGTGCAAGATGTGAGTGACCTTCATTACAGTGCCCAAAAGGAAAGATCCATGGTTTTAAGACTTTACTCATTTGTGAGGAATCATAAAGTTATAGTCTGTCTGAAAGAACATATTGGGGCTAAGAGACATGTTGATTGCATTTCAGCTAGTGTGTGATCCCAAGAGGAAGTCTATCTTACACATCTTGGAAGCAAAATCACATGATAAGAACAGCATTGTTCATCAGATGGCTGTAAGAGGCTTGGGAAATATAGTCCATGGGGTGCCTGAGAAGGTAAGATACACTACTAAATAGAATGCAGCATAGATAGAGAAACTAAGGGAAACAGATGTGGAGGGCTCACAAATTCTGCTCTTTCTCACACCCTAGTGACCTCTTTGCAGTCAATACAGAGAAATCTGGATCCCTTGATAAACTGGGTATAAGTAAACAAAAAGCACTCTAATATGATCAGTGTAAATGCATACATCTAGGAATGAAGAGGATAGGCCACACTTACAGGATGGGAGACCCTATCTCAGAAAGCAAGGACAATGGAGATAAAAACTTGAGAGTCATGGTAGATAATCAGCTTAACATAAGTTCCAAGTGTGATGTTGTGACCAAAAGAGCTAAGGTGACCCATAAAGGTGTAAACGGACAGTTTTTGAAGAAGAGTAAAGAGGTTATTTTTACCTCTGTATTTGTCCATTGTTGAAGTAATGTGTCCTGACCTGGGGTCCTCAATTCAAGAAGGATGTTGATAAATTAGAGAGGATTCAGAGAAGAGTCACAAGAACTATCAAAGGATCGGAAAATATGTCTTTAATGATAGATTCACTAAAGAAGTGATAGACTTGCTAGAGGAGCAAAATCTCTTTAGCTTCACAAAGACAAGGCTAAGGGGTGACTTGAGGACAGTCTATATGTACCTCTATGCAGAACAAATAACAGGCTCCTCCCTTTGGCAAACAGATATAACAAGGTTCAGTGGGGGAAGAAGAATTTAGACCATTCACACTGGTAATAAGGCATACATTTTTAATGGCAATTTTAATTAACTATTGGAACAATTTACCAAGGGTCATGGTGGATTCTCTGTCACTAGCAATTTTAAAATCAAGACTGGGTTTTTTTCTAAATCAAGATTGGGAGTTTTTTGTCTCTCATTCAAACAGAAATTATTGGGGGAAGTTCTGTTATGCAAGAGGTCCAACTGGATGATCAAAATAGTCCCTTTTGGCCTTGGAATCTAAGTTATTAGGAATGTAGTAACAGGTTTAGTCAGATGTAATACAGTGTTTGGTTCATTGTAGCTACCATCCAGTCTGAAATACAGCTAGAGGGCTCTGGCAGGTACATGAAATCCCCACAGCTTTATAACTGCTAAAGACAACCTGTAAGTGTGATCAGTGCTAAGTGTTTGATGTCATCTGTTTGTACAGGTGAAAAAGCACAAAAAGTTGATTCTGGAGGCACTAATCAGGGCCTTAAAGGATAGTTTCCATCCCAAAGTTGTTGGTGAGAGCACGGAGGCACTGGCCAAAATCCTGAAGCAACTAAAGGAGAAGGACACAGGCTCTTTCTTCAGAGACCTCACCACACTGATCCAGATCTACTTTGACAATGTAGGTGGACAGAACTCTCCAACCCCCAATCAACTGATCTTAATTAGGCTTCATTTACAGCACATGATGGAGCCTGCTTCTTCACTGCTCACGTCAGGGTGAATAGATATCAGTCCTCAGGGAAGAGATGCATTTTAAGGAGAGAATTAAGAGTTTGGGAGTGACACCCATGTCCCCACAATCTCACCCGTCTGTTCCTTTTGATTTCCACTTAGTGGGAATGGCCAAGGAAGTCTGAAAACTAGGTTACATGGTTTCACTTTTGGCAGCAGAAGAGATGACCACAGAAATGAATATACTGAGTACAGTAGAGAGTGCTGGGCCTGTTCTTTGCCAAGGCTTCTCAAAGATTTGTTTGGACTCCAGCTTGGGTCACAAGAATGTTTCAGAGGACTACATGGCAGGTCCTGTGGCTCCTGTCCCACTGGCCCAGCTGGAAACGCTGAGAGCTTGAGGTGCCAGGGAGCTCCAAATCTGTGAGCTGAGACTTCCAGGATTCCTGCCTTCTTATCAGACAGGATGGTTAGAATCTGGGGCCTGGAAGCCTAGGATCCCATCAGCCTTCTTGGTGGGCCGACAATGCACTGTGTGAATGAAGCAGCAAGGTTTTTAAGGCTGCCTGACTTCTGGAGGAATTTTGTCGAAAAAGCGTTGTCTCAGGGGAATGGTTTGATGACTCAGCAAATTTGGACCAAAAATGGCTAATTCAAGTTTTTCCAGACATTTGTGGTTGGAATCATTCTAGTGTAGCCTAGAAGAGAAGGCAGTGCTAGGTGCATTGGCATGAGTGTCCTTTAGTTACTAACTTAAGGGGAGTTCTTGGCTGCAGGAGGACAGTGAGCTTCGTTCATTGGCATTTGTCCTGTTTGGCATCTTGGCCGGCTCTGCCAAGAGTAAATGGAAGGCCTATTTCACCAACCAGGTTAGAGAGAGCTGGCTTCTGCTGCAACTACAGGACCCAAGCCCCAAGGCATCAGCGGTAAGAACTATAGTCACTTATTTACTGAGCAGAAGGAATCTTTTCCCCAGTGCCATTCCTACCTGCTGTGGAGGCCCAGATTCTCTTTTTACTTCACTACCCTCTTGCTGAGTCAAATCCAGGTGGGCTGGTCCTTTCTCAGCCATGGCTGCCTCTCCCCAGTGTCTAGGAAGGGTCACGGGTCTGACCCCAAAAGGAATATACTCCTGTCTGTCTCTGCACACCAGGCCCATGCCCAGGACAGAGGAAAACTCATTACTATGCTTGAAGAAGTGACTTGCACAAATATATCTGTTCCAGAAGGATTTTAAGTTCAATGGATACTCTGCCCTGTCACAGTCATTCCTGCATGCTTTCTGCCCTGACATTATTACAGGCGAATCCCTTGTATTTCTGAAACAGATAGGCAGTCAAGGAGATAAACGCCGTTGGAATGGACATAGGATTCAGTAGGGGGCAATAATGTGGTGCCACCCTCTTTTTCAGGGGTGCAGAGCTACATTTCATTTCTGTACACCGTTTTTAGGACAGAAGATCCAAGCTGTAATTAATAAGAACCTTTGTGGCATAGCAAAGCTAGAGCATGAAATACTGCATGTGAATTTATGCCTATACCTTGTGAGTGACCAGTGAAACAGAAAGAGACTATTGCTTGTTGCAGCGTAGAGGTGTGCAGGAAAGGTGTGTTGGGCAATATAAGCAGAGCCATCCTTAAGGGGTGGCAAAAGGGGCAGCCGCCCTAGGCCCGGTGTTTTGGAGGGCCCCGTGTGGCTGCTCCACCACACCCCCCATGCCAGGGGCCAGGCAAGTGGGCAAAGGGGCGGTCTGCTGCTGCAGCGCTGCTGGTCCGCCACCTCACCCCCCGCCACATGCTGCTCTGGGCTCCATGCCGGAGCAGCAGGGAGGGGGCAGGAGGCAACACGGAGCCAGTATTGCTGCCCCCTCACCTCCTCCCTCCTGGTCTGGAAGGGAACCCAGAGCAGCGCACGTGGCGGGAGGGGCAGACTGGCAGTGCTGCAGCGGCAGACCATCTCTTTGCCCGCTCGCCTGGTCCCCAGCATGGGGGGACAGCACAGGGGTCTGCCCCTCCCCTGGGCTGGCCAGCCCTGCCCCCCAGTGCCAGGGGTTGGGGAAGGCCCCGCAGAGGGCCATTCGCCCTGGGCCCTGCACCCCTAGGCACCCCTCTAGGGACATCTCTGAATGTAAGTAACTGTTATGAGTGGGATATAGGACTGAGGGCGATGGAAAATATAATTTTCCACAGATTCCCACTTTCCACATTGCTACCCAGCCACCTGTGCTTTCTCTTTCTTACTTGTGGGTCATAACAGCATGTGCTGACAGTCCCAGGGCCCTTCTAGGAGAGAGAATTCCCATGTTCCTGATTTCCTCTAGGCCAAGGAGAACACAAATCTGCTGGAGAACCAGCATCATCACATACTTCCATAGCAGCTGGGAAGAGATCTGGGTGGCTGCAGCTGACTTAGTTGGTAAGAAATGGTGCCCAATATCCACTTTATTGAGGTAAACAGAAAAAAAAAATCCTACTGTACCATTACTTTCTGTGTGCCTCAGCAGTTTTCCACTACATAAGTGGAGATGTTAATATTCCTCTACCTCCCAGATGTGGTAGTCAGAGGAATTCATCAGTTTCTATAAAGGGCTTTGGGATTGTTGCAGGGAAAGCCTGGTGCAGTCATTTGGTATTGACTAAGTGACAGAGGCTGGGACACTGTTCCACAGGCTGTGATTAAACTTCGAGCTGGGGCCTTAATTCCCAACCTGAAGAGACCTACCCACACTAGACCTGTCAAACTAGAGTGCTAAAAATAGAGAGTAGCTGAGGTGGCAGGAGGAGGACAAGGGACTAGACACCCCAAATTTGAGCCCATCCAAACCCACAGGTGGCCAGTCCTTCCCACTGCTCATGCTGCCTTAGCAACACGCTGTTTTTGGCACACTGGCTCAATTAGCAGGCATGCCTCATTGAGCTGGAAATGATACCCCAGCTCAAAGTGCAGACCCACCCACAGTGTTGTTCAGTGCTCCTCACTGCTTCTTCATGACCAGCAGGCATGCAGTCCATCTCCCCAAAGCGCCTGCTGCTTAAGGCTCTTGGCCACCCCGGCTTGTCAACATTGGCCCTCTGCCTTCTTTTTTCTAGCACACCCATAGGATGCAGGTAGGCACTGTGGTCTACTTCGTCTGTCAGTCACCTTGTGAGATCCCAGAGTAGAACTCACTTATTCCTGGCTCCAGTCCTTTGCTCAGAGCCCTAGATCAAGACATTAGCTTTGGGTGTCTTCAGTAACCAACTGCAGTGGCAAGAGGAGAACAGACTTTTTAAAGCAAATGGGCAAATTTTAAATCAAATTTCTTTACACATTCCTTTAAAAACATTCTCTCTCATTCTCTTCAGTGTGCATTTCTGACCCTCAGCTTCTCTAGTGTTTTCTAGCTCACCCTTAAGTCCACTGTAAGAGAAGCCAAAGACCTGCCTAGGGGCTACAATTATCACTGTGCACTTAATATGAGGAGGTTTATTATTATTATTATTATTATTATTATTGCACATTGTGTATTTAGGAATCATCCTGAGACACGCAGGTGTCCAATGTGTGAAATGACTGGACATGGAAAATCTGCAAATCTGTAAGTAATAATTGCTGCTGAAGTCCTGTTTATCAGCGAGTGATAAAAAAAATTGGGAGACAAGTACCACTTGAATTACTGATCCAAAAGTTGACAAGTGACACAACAAAGGGAAGATTTACTCTTGCAGCAGAGGTCAGCTTTAGTTTCCTTTGGAGCTGCAGGTCTGATATGAGTCAATGCATCTCCTGGCTATCCTGGTCATGCCCGGTCATGCCATCTCCCCACCCAGTGCTATCCACTCTCCAGGCTTGCTTCACTCCCTGTGAGTTACCCAGATGAGGGACATTGTAACCACTTTCTGCTCCCTCAAATTCCTCTCCAGCAGATTTTCTTCCATCAGGTGCCCTGTATCAGGTATAAACCAGTTTGGACCAGGCCTCTGTTTACTTGCATGTTTGTGTGAGCTCAGGCTATGGCTCCCAACCAGAGATGGGAAAATAACTTGAAAGTGGAAGGTATTGAGAAGGTACTGGAGGTATTGCATGAACCTTCTTCCATTTCTATCAAAGTAGGATGATTTTAGGTAGAGCCAGGGTCTCTCAGCCAAGCCTGGAGCATAGAAGGTGCTCAATGGAGGACTTAAAGCTTTGTTTGTAGTGGAGAGTTGCTGTAGCCTGGTACTCAAAGGTGACAAATCTCCAGCTCTTTCTGGCACAGGGGACTCTGAGGAACCATACTGATGTCTCCTGTATTTTCCATCACACTATAAGGAGGGGGGAGCTCATTCTCAGAGTTTTGTCCTTGATCATTCTGCTCAGATACTTCAAGGTTCTGTGGTCACTTCTAGCTGTGACCTGCAAGTCTGTGCACTAAAGTGTTGCCCTCTGTGATTTAAGCTCTCCAGTTTCTGCAGAAAGACCCGAGTCCTGCTGTCCAGCTTGTGGCAGCTCACGCCACATCTGTCCTGGCAGAGCACCTCAAGAATGAACAGGAAAGAACAGAGAGGAGACCAGTCACTATTGCTCCCCGAAATAAGAATGAGGGAGAGGGAAAGAGAGGCAAGTACAATGCTGACCAGTTATCCTACTGCTCAGATGCTGTGACAGAAGACCCAGGCCCTATAAAATATGCTCTCTCCATTCTGTTATTTCAGGTGTTTTCTTTACTCACTCTCATGCACATGTGGTCTCTGGATGAGCCCAGTGACTGTGTGTACATAATACTGCTTGCCAATGCTTATTACTACAGTAACAGCCAGTGAGTGGCCCAAATTCAAAATACACCTTAGCTCCAGACTTAGGGCCATTCTAAGTTCTGCTGTCTAATTCAAGCTTTGTTTTCAAATTTGAGTGCCTAAAGTTAGAGACCGAAAGCCATACGTGGGCATCCAAATATCTATTGGAAGTACCTCAGTGTTGATAGAGATTTAGGTGCCTTAACCAGCATTTCTGCAGGCAACTGTGATGCGTAATTAGGCGTCCACCTCCAGATTTCGGTGCTTAGCTGTAGTCACCTGATGCCTTTACCTGTGTTTGTATTGCCTGATTGTAGGAGCTGCTGAGTGTCCTCAAACTCCCACTGCAGCTTCTGGGAGATAAGGTTGCACAGCAGTTCAGAGCAGGTACTCAGCAGCTATAACTCATCCAAAGGGAGGTTCTAGAGACCCACACCTGAGATAAAAGATCCCTGAATGGTCAGGATTTTTGTCTTCCTCACCACGCCATTTTCCATTTTGCTGCCCACTTGGATTCAGGGCCCACGAGGCTTCACCAGGCAGCAGCTAACAGAGGAAAGTGAAAGTTAGAGGAAGTGTCATGTCACTGCTTATAGTTCTTGTTGGGACGATAATCTCCCTGGGACAGTCAACTGTCAGAAGGAGATCAGTGGAGACCTCTGTTGAATTGACATCTTCTGCTCATTCAGAAGCGATCATGTTAAGTAATATAGACCCCAACTCTGCCCCATTGGGCTCCCTTATTCTTGCAGGGTTTCCTGTAGTAAAGATGGCTTTCTGTTCCCTAGTCAACTGCCGTTCTGGATCCTTGTTAGGAGACTGTTATTCCCTCATACTCTCCATTGTGTGTGTTCAGTAAGTGGCACTCTACAAATGCTGGTGACTCTTCTCATTTCTTTTCCAAGTGCTTGCCTCTCTCTCCTCAACATGGTCATCTGTAAATAACCCAGCCCCAACTTTTGTATATATTGTGTACATATTTCCTATTAAACTTTCTTAAGTGAGTGTCTGTTTCAATTGATCACAGGCCTGATTTCTTATTGCAGAAAAAAGGGGGCCTCCTGCAGGCCAATGTAGACATGATGCAGGGGTTTCCTCCCTTCTGTGAGCTGAAAGAAGACCTCAGCCCAGCCCAGTGCTCCTCTGGGGTCTCTAATAATCCTTATAGGATACACCCAAAGCTAGCTCTATTCCCTGTCATTGTGATCTGAAGTCTGGGTCTCTTCATGTCTTCTTCTTTGTCTCTCTGGGAACTCTGTTTTGCTGATCAACTCTGGGGTGTTAGTGGAATGGAATGTATTCTGAGGAGTTACCCTTGCTCCTATCCAGTTTGTTTCTGGGGCACAAACTATCTGGATGCCAAATATCTCACTGCACACAGGGCTGGAGTTATAGCCAGGAAAACAGTCTTGCTGCAAAGCCTGGGATGGCTGAACCGCTATATCACCAGGACAGGGCAGGATGTGGTGATGCAGAGAAGACAGTTCAGCCTCATTCCGTCTCCTGTCTCTGCAGCAACGGAGCCTGCAGTGGGTGGCAGGATGTTGAATTAGCCTGATACCCTAGCTACTTGGGGCTAGCTATCTTAAAGACATGGAATGGCCATGCTAGGTAAAACTGGTGGGAAGAAAGCAGTCAGAAACTTTCCCCAATACATACTTTTGTCAATAGTTTTACTTGCACTCAAAGTACAGATGTTTGCTGGCAATGCCTGACAGTGGTCACATACAATGCAACCCACTGCAAGCCACCCAGCCTCCCACATATGTTGATTGTAAGCTACACAGAGACCAGTAAGGGGGGGTTCTAACTCCAGGATTCTGCAGCGCACGCTCTGTAATCTGGATGTGGGTTCCAAGCCCCAAAGGCATTGCTTGTGTGCTGTGGTTAGTGTCAGGAAAGGAGGAGAAATGGTGTGTGGCAAGATCACATGGAGGTTGATTTGGACAACTCATCTCACTGTATGGTAGGTGGACAGGGTCTCCACTCCACTTTCTGCTTTCCAGTCTTCAGGGACTGTTTCACTGAACTGATGAAGCAGCTTAGGTCTGATCTTTGCCTGGACTTTCTACAGCATGGCAGCTTGTGTTTTCAGCCATGGTAGGCAGGCCGTCCTTAAGGGGATGTGAGAGGGGCAATCACCCTGGGCCCCACAGTTCGATGGGCCCCATGCTGTCCTGCTATGAGCAAGGCAATGCGGGGCCTGAACCACTGCCTCCCCATGGCTGCGGTGTCTCCTGCCCCCTTCCTGCTGCTTTCAACACAGAGCCGAAGACAGTGGGGGGGGGGGCAGAGTGCGGAGCCAGCCTCTGCTCCCTGCTGGCTCTTCCCTGCCCCCAGGATGGGGAAGAGCCTGCCCAGGGGCGGAGCAGGCCAGGCCAGAGGCCAGGGTTCTCTCTCTGGCTTCTCCCCTGGGCCGACTATTCCACCCTGGGGGCGGGGAGGGCTGGTCGAGAGGCGGCACGGCAGAGTGGAGCCCAGCACATGGACAAGCCTGCTCCACCCCCAGGGTCAGGGGATGGGCAGCAGTTCAGGACTAGCCCACACCCCACCCAGCACAGGGGGCAGGGCCCTGCACATGCTGATTGGCCGTGGGCCTCGCATCCCCCACTGGGGACAGCCCTGATGGGACACCTCCCATGACACTCTACAAGGACCTTGATGTGAATAAGCCAGCAGCTGATGGCTTTGGGTGATCATGAGCCGTCTCAAATAGCTGCATTCTCTGGGCCTTTAATACCCTACTGAGCCAGAGATATGGCAGCTCCACCTCTGACCTTACGAGGGCAGGCTGGCACAACAAGGACTGGGTTCTATATCTAGGGGTTTCCCAATGATGCAACACCACCAACTGGCTTGAGCCCCCACCCAGATTTCTGGGTGACATGAGGGGTTGGCTGAGAATGGGGGAGATGTGCAGAGCGGGCAAAGAACAGGGGAGACATGTGGGGTCGGGCTGTGATGCCTGGTCCGGCTCAGAATGGGGGAGATCAGTCAGGGAACATGGGGAGTTTGGCTGTGGTCCACACAGCTGGGAACACTCCCAGCTGTGTTGTTCCCTCTAGCCAGCCTCCATCCCCATGTTTTCTGTGGTTGGGAGGCCAATTAAGTCGACTTAAGGCAACCTCCCTTCCACATTGCTGTAAAGTTGACTTTATAAGCGAAAGTAATAAAGTCGACTTTGCCTGATGCTAAATTTGACTTTATTGCCCTGCAGTGTAGACAGGGCTTTGTTTAAGTCGACTTAAGGGCCCTTAAGTCGGCTTAAACACACAGTGTAGATATACCTATGCAGATTAGAAGCCACTCCCAGAAGCCATTAGGCACAGCTTCTAAGCCTGCCTTACCCGTCTAACAATGGTGCTATCTGGCTGAGTCACAGTGAACTTGCCTGGAGTATCCTTGAGGACTGTTGCTTGCTGTGATGAAATAAGAAAACCTCATGGGTTACTGTGATTCTTCTTTTCTGTTCCTGTTCTTTGGTGAGGGTATTC
This sequence comes from Podocnemis expansa, assembly GCA_007922195.1. Taxonomy (NCBI): domain Eukaryota; kingdom Metazoa; phylum Chordata; order Testudines; family Podocnemididae; genus Podocnemis; species Podocnemis expansa. The sequence goes on from ML682047.1 coordinate 312,556, forward strand.
TGGTGATGGGACATGGGGGTGTGATAGCTATAGGTACCTCTAGGGGGGAAGAGGCTTTAGTGTGACCTTACCTGGACCCCCTGTGGGTGACAGGTTGTGGTTGGTTTAGACCAGGGGCAGGGCAGTTGGATGGAGAGGAGAACAAAGGAAGAAGAGGGGGAAGAAGGAAGATGGAGGTTGGAGAGGCAGGATCTCCACGGCTCGTCTTGGGGGTTTACTGTCAGACCTCCTGGTTGATCTGAGAGCCAACTGTCCTAGCTGCTGTGCAAAGTGGATTGCTAATAAACCCTTTGACTGCTACAGTGGCTGAGTGTCACTGCTGATTGGGACGGCTGGGACCCTTGTGGAGGGAGGAACCCCCCCAAGGGAGACCAGACAGAGCAAGGGTTGGACCCTCTGAGCCTGGATTTGGGAGTTGGCTACAGGTAGCGTGGAGACCCGTGCTGGACGGGAGAAGGCTCCACCATGACAGAGTCCTGATAGGCTGTGAACAGAGGGGATCCAAGAGGCTTTTCTGGGTTCTCCATGACGCTTGGACATCTGCTGAGACACTTATCACGATGAGGAGGAAATTAGAAATGCCAGGAGAAGACACCTACCCAGAATGGGTTCAGGCTGCTGACTCAGGAGCCCGTGAGACTTGGGAATGATGGGATGACAGACTGAGAGGAATGACAGAAGGTGTGAGGGGTACAACAAGACCCCTCAAACAACAAACACAGATGCTCGACTGCATGAGGAGTGCAGCACCCAAAGAGCAACATAGCAGAGCAAATGCAACGTGTGGACAGCAAGACTCATCACAGGCCCATCTGCCTCCCAGCACTCCAGCAGCAGTGTCTCTTGCACTCAGTCCCAGCAAGACAGCTGACCTGACACCACGCTGACCTGCCCGTAGCTCCAAGCAGTCACCCTGGCTCTCGCTGTGGTAGAGTGTATTGCTGTTTATTACTGTAAAGTGATATTTTATTTTATGTAATGCAGCATCTAGTTTGTTTGCCTTTCATACAGAGATGCAGTCCCCTGATTCTCTACCCCAAAGCCCAGCAAGGAAACCAGCCCATCTGTGTGTGCAAAATAATACAACGGAATATGCTGGCTTTGGCCAACTGTGCACTAGGCTTTGCTGGCAGCCTGGCACTGTGATGGGCTGCAGGAACTGCCTTTGTGTCAGGCTGTGACAGCCAGAGCTGGCTTTCCACCACTCCGCTCCCTGCCAAGGGAAGCAAGGCACTCCTGTCTTCATGGGTGTTGTGCAAACACCACATGTGGCAGGGGCATTGCTGGCACTGGGCCCAAGGGGCCTGTGCCCCGAATCTCCCCTGCTGTGCCCCGAATCGTTTCCCTGGACCCCCAGTGCCAGTGCAGGGAGATCTGGCCAGTCCCCAGAGCGCAGGGTGAGAGGGAGCTCACTGAGCCTCTGAGCTGCAGCTGCCCCTCCCCGGCCCACTTCTGCAGCCATGTCTGTGGCTCAGCCAGGGGAGGGAGGGACGGAGGGAGTTTCAAACAGAGCCAGCAGCTCCAGCATGGGCTTCCCTCCGGAAGACAGAGCAGATAGGAGGTGGGGGGGACTGGATGTCCTGGTCAGGTGGGGGGGAGAGGAAGGGCTGCCTGGGGCCAAGGTGGGTTCCCTGCATGGGCTCTAGCCCCTAGGTGGAAGCAGGGAATTAGTTCCTGGCCTCTGAGCCCCAGGTGGGGGGGGGATTCTTCCAGGCCTTTGGGACCAGGGTGGGGCTGTGGGGGGTGCCAATAGGCCTCCAGGCCCCAGGTGGGATGGGCAGGGGTGCCCCCAAACCTCTGGGGCCCATGTGGGACTGGTGGGGATGTCCCTAGGCTTCTGGGGCCCAGGTGGGACTCAGGGGACTACCTCTAGGCTTCTGGGCCCTGGGTGGGACCAGGAGGGGTGTCCATAGACTTCTGGGGCCCAGCTGAGATTGGCAGGGGGTACCCCTGGGCTGGGGGCATTCCCCCCATGGCCTCTAGGTCCCAGCTGGGTCCATGAGTGTCTCCCCCTTGCCTGGAGGGGGGGACCCCCCCCATGGCCTATGGGCCTCAGGGGTGGGTGGCCTGGGAATGAAGCCCCTCACCTGAGCTCTGGGTGGGCCAAGGGATGTTCCTCAGCCTCTGGCCGGGCCAGGGTCAGGCCAGCAGAAGGCTGGTGAGCCAGGGACCATCCCTCAGCTTTGGGTCTCTGGGGATCAGGTTGGTGGCCAGGCTGCTGTGATGCAGTCCTGGCCATGGAGCCCCCCACAACTCAGGGGGTGTGACTCGGGTGCCAACCGCACTGGCAGCCCCAGCCAGCTGCCTGCTTGCCTCATGAGTTCCCCAACTTCCCCTACCTGGATTTCATACATCTGGAAGCTGGGAGAGGGTCAGAGCCTTTTTAAATTTCCTGCCCTGTGTTATAAGCAGCCCAGCATGGCAAATTGCAACTGCTGTGCTGCCATCCTTCCACTCCCCTGCTCCACAATCTCATGCTGCCACTCAAAGTGGAGGGCAAAGCATTATAGCAAAGTTCAGGGAGGCATGGGCTCTATTTTAAAAGCTTGAGAACTGCAGCGGTAGGTGTCTTCAGCACGGGTCAGCAGGGTGTCATCTTTCATCTGGGCACCTAGATGCCACCCATTTCTCCTGTACCTGGAAAACCTAAACAAGTTGACTGGAAGTCCCAGGGATGGTCTGATCCACCACCTCTCCCTCCACTCATATTTTCTGGTCTCCCGATGTTTAGCAACAGAAACCTGTAGGAGATAGGGAATAATATGCCTTGTCAGAGGAGGAGAATTTTTATATGTCCTCCTCACATGGTCTGTGAGCTTTTAAGAGGATATTGCCAGCACCTTGATTCATTTGTAGGGAACACTGGAGGTGAATGATTGCTCATTTTACAGTTTTAATGCAGAGGGGTATGAAGGAGTTGTTCTATCACAACATGGCATGGGGCCTCTGTGTGATGGGAAAGTGGTACAGAGGCTAAACACTCTGGACCAGGATAATCCATGGTAATCTACATGGTCAGACTGCATTGGTGCCTAGACAGCTGCTTGCTAGAAACTGACAGCTTCAATTTTAGTCATCAGCTGGCACGGCCCCAGCAAACATATTTCCTTTCAGAAACATCACATCTCCATGTTTCCAAAATTTCCATTTCATGTGGAACTTCCTCACTTCAAAATATTTCATGTGAATTCCAGTTTCAAGTGGAGCCCAGGATAGGGATAGGGCCTGTTGGGTCATGGGGGGGAGGGTATCTGTTGTGGATGTGGCCTATTGGGGGTGGACCCATGACAGGGGCAGGGTCTAGCACAGGTGGAGCCTGTGGGCCTGTGCCCCAGGTCTTTTTGCTATTCAGCAACGCCCCTGACATGCGGAACCCATGGGAATATCTGGCTCACTGAGCCAGAGCCACCTACCCTCAGTCAGCCAGATGCATGCTCCGTGGGAATCTGCACCCACTACAGAGGGCGATGTCTTCCCTTGCTGTTGGCTCTAGGTGCCCAACGTACAGCTTCCTGACCCAGAAAACCAAGCAAAGGGCAGGCTGGGTTCCTGAGATTCAGCAGGCATCGCAGTCCCACAAGTACGAACAAGATAGTGTGGGTGGAGGAAATGTCCGTGACTGCAGCTTGTTGTCTTTAGGGTGCTGTGCCACATATGTGACCTGCCTGGCCAGTCAGCGAAAGGTCCAGAGGGACCCACACACTCACTCAGATGCCCGGGGAAGCACCCCTTTGTGTAATTTGCTCAGTGGTGAGCTGAGCTGGGGTGCAAGGTGGGTACGTGGTGCCTCTGTCAACCCACCAGAGGTAGAGTAGCCCATCCACCATCTCCTGCCCATTGCCTAGTGGCCCAGTCCTGTGCAGCTCAGCAGCCTGGTGCACTGTGGTGACAACTGCCCTCGCTGTAGATTTTCCAAGCCCAAACAGATTGCTCATAGCTTGAGGGCAACGCAAGGTCACCAGTGTCCCATCACAGCCCTTCCCTCCACCAGCATAGCAGCTCTTGCTTGGCAGGGTCGGGGTGTGCTTGGCATTGTCATCTAAACATTCTGTACCCTGTCTGGTCAGCTCATGCTTGCATCATAGCCTGATTTCACATCTTGGTACTTAATGACTTGCCAGTGTATGCAATGGGGCAGGGGTAACTGCAGCAGACACCAGTTTCCTGTATACTCATTACCCTTGCTACTGTTGTAGACAGGGTGGTTCCAATCCACACATATAAGAGAATCGCCCCCCCACCCCATCCTTAAAACAGGTCGAGCGCTCCACTGGTGTGTATCATGGTAGGAAATGGAAGTGAAATTGAAAGACAGCCTGGAAACGGGGAGGACAGAGTCCGGATCTAGGAATAATGTGGTTGGGACAGAAGCTGGCAAGGCCCACCAGCCTGTAGTGTGTTATCCTCGCAGAATAGCGCAGGGAAAGCTTCTTAGTCATGGTGGCTTTAAACATAAAGAGCAATCACTGCAGATCACATGGCAGTATTCTGAGAAGGTGGGCACAGGTACCAGCTGGCCAAGCAAGCCATACCAAAAAGGGAAGTTCAGAGGTTGTACCCTCAGCTGAAGGTTGGAGGACATCTGGGGTTCATGAGACCTGGCCAAGCAAAGATCGAATTTCTCTTGGGGTCAGATCTGCAGCCTACTGGTGCAGGAAACATCCTCCTTGCACACTTGGAAGAAGGGTGCACCAGTGCAGCTGGACCTTGAGGGGCACTGGGACCATGTTGTCACTGGGGTACTCAAGCCCTTCCCTGGTCTGGAGGCTGGAAATCAATATTTGCTGCTGACCATGGACTGCTTGACCAATAAACTGAGGCTTCCTCACTGTGACAGTAGCAGGGGGCCTAGGGACTGAATTCATCATCAGATTTTGGGTCCGCACACAGATCAAGGGAAAAACTTAGACTCCAAAGGTTTCAGCAGGTTTCTGAGAGTCTTCAGAGGCACAAAACCTACCCCAAATGTGAGAGATGATGGCAAAGCTCAGTCGGAACTGGAGACTGAGCTGGCTGCCTTTGTAGAACTCAAGGGACTTGGCGCATCCTATCACATGCCTTGTGATAGCTGATAGAGCAGCAGTCAGTGAGTGCACAAAGCAGACTGAAGCATTCGTGCCCACGCATGAGCTATAGACCCCAGCAACCCTTGTGCAGGCACTTCCACAAAGGAAGAAAATCTGGACTAACGAGAAAGTGTGCTGACTTTTGCCTGAGAACATTTAAGGATAATCTCTGGACAGAAGAAATGGGTCTATAGTGCTAGGCCAGATGGGAAGGTTTTAAAAGGAGATTTGGTCAGGTTTCACTGTCATAGGAGAAGGAAGAGCAGGAGCCGGTGAGTGGAACTGTATGGTACTGGCTCAAATAAAAGAAGTGGTGTAGAAGGTAGAGCTGGGTCCCAGGACTACACCCAAAGTTACCCATAAGGTGCACCTGAGAAGGCAGAAGGGCACAGGATTCCAGCAGGGCAGTTTTCACCAGCTGGGAATGCAGCTGTAGAAACCGAGTCTGAGAAAATGGTGAGATGAATTTCTCATTTAACAAACAAAAGGGCAAAGTCTGCCCCATGCAGGAGATTCCCTAGAAACCACTGACTCCTTGCACCTCTGCAATGCAGCAGCCTGCCAGGGTGCTAAGGGGCAATGTTCCCTCTAAGGCTTGGTGGCTTGGGTGCCAAATTTTCAACCCATGTGCCAAACTTTTTCTGAATAAAATTTTTGTGCAAACTCACGTGAAAAGGAGGACACATGGAGAAATAATGAGTATTACTATAACTTATTACCCTATTATGTCATGGAAAACAGTTAACCATTAATGAATGCAGCATTAAAATGGCAGAAAGTCATGTATTCTTAAAATTATTTTCAAATAAAAAATTTACCAAAATGTTTTTTTATTGAAAACTGGACTTTTTCATGACTCTTTCATTAAAGTTCATGAGATAAAAAAAAGTTTTAAAAAAAAACTTAATTTGCAAATGTAAACTTGAAAAGCACCTTAAAAAGCTTTAAAAAAAAAAAAGGCAAATTAACTAGCCTCTCATTTTTGATTTTCCACAGTGGCCCATTTTACAATTTAACATAATTTGTCCCAAATCGTTTCTAGCTAGTTCAAATGTGCCCCTTTATTTGTTTTACTTAAATGGTCCCCATTACTAATTTTATTCATAGCATACTTTATCTTCCTTCATTTTATTAGTACCCCCCCCCAATTAAGCCATTTTGGAGAGAGCAAGGACCAAGAACAAAAGTGTCTTTCATAGGTCTTGAACCCACAACCCAAGGTTAAAAGATAGCAGCTGAGCTATCCAGGCAAATTTTTAAAAGGGGTCTTCAGAGTCAGAGGCTATCTGAGCTCTTAGTGAAAAGCCCTGGTTTGTGCTAAGTTGTGATTGGGTGGTATGTGCATGCCATCATCTCCAATCTCCAGTCACTGGGTGAAGATCCCTGACTCCCTAACTTGGCTGTTAGAGTATTTTGCTTTTTTTAACATTCCATTCCTGAGCAGTAAAAAGCGGGACAAAAACGGGGGTTACTCACCTTGTGCAGTAGCCATGCTTCTTCGGGATGCATGTCCCCGCATTGCTCCACCCTAGGTGTGTGGTTGTGCCCGCACCTAACACCATAGATCTTCACAGCAGAGCCTGTGGGGGGCGCACTCATTTGGGGTTGTCATAGTGATAAATGGGAGAGTCGTTTAGGTGCTAGGAAAACCTGTCTGTCTTCTCCTTCTCTCTCAGTTCTCTTCAATAAAGACTTCTGATACAGCTGTGAATATGTTGTCCTCCTTATTGGATTATAATTCCCCTTAAAACTCCACATCTGGCGACAGAGGATGGGATATGTGATGGAGTAGCTATCCTTAACAATCCTGGCAACTTTGGAAAACCAGAATACAATGTAAGAAGCAAAACTTTATTTTACTGCTTGCATGGGGGTTGGGTGGTAGCTGTGAAAGCTGATTTGTTTGCCTAAGGGCTAGCTGGCTATTCTGAAAGCTGATCTGCCTGTTGTTAAGTACAAGGAAGAGATAAGGCTGGCTGGCTATTCTGAAAGCTGATCTGCCTGCTGTTAAGGGAAGAGACAAACAATAACCACAAGAGGGCATCATGGCTTTACTTACTACCCCCTTTGAAGCATATGATTGTTCGGCAGATTCGTGGCAGACATATACAGCCCGATTTCAAAATTTTGTAATAGCAAACGACATAACTGATGAGAAGAAGGTACCAGTTTTTCTAACAGTCATTGGAGTTAAGACTTATAATTTGCTATGTGATTTGCTTTATCCGGAGAAGCCAGAGCAGAAACCTTACGGGGACCTAGTGGAAGTTCTGGGAGCACATTTTTCCCCAAAGCCACTAGTAATTGCAGAGAGGTATAGGTTCTACCAAAGGAACCAAGAGGAAGGTGAATCAGTTGTACAATTTGTAGCAGCTCTGCGGAAGCTGGCAGCACACTGTGACTTCAAGAACATGTTAGAGGAAATGCTGCGTGACAGGCTGGTGTGTGGCCTGCACAGTGAACCAACACGAAAACGCCTATTGACTGAAGGTCAACTCACCTTGCAGAAGGCTGTGGAAATTGCAGTCTCCATGGAACGCGTCACCCAAGACATGCAACAGATCGGGGTCAGTGTCCGTAAAGTATCCCTACAATCTGCTCCCAGGGCACGGAGGAGACAAGAATGTTACCGGTGTGGGAAGCAGGACCACCTCGCATCAGAGTGCCGGTTTAAAGAACTACGGTGTCGACAATGTGGTAAGAGAGGGCACGTTGAACGTGCCTGCAAACAAAGGAAGGGTGAGCCAAACAGAAGTGACAGACCTGACAAAAATGGGCCGTTGTGTTGGCGGACTAAGAGGGAAATTCTGCATGCAGTAGAGCAGAATACTGGTGATCATAGTGATACCCAATTGGAAGATGAAGATTCCATCCATGTTTTGTCTATAACAGCTGGCCCACGTAAATTCTGGGTAACACCTGTGTTAGAAGGCAAACCTACACGCATGGAACTGGACACTGGCGCAGCAGTTTCATTAGTTTCTAATCTTGTGTATGAGAAGGACTTTAGACATCTGCCACTTAAGCCGACAGTAGTCGTTTTGAACACATATACTGGAGAGACTGTTCCCCTGTTGGGTACTATTGATGTGAAAGTAGAACTCAATGGACAGACCACAAAGCTACCACTGTTTGTGGTAAAGGGGAATTACCCAGCCCTAATGGGAAGATCTTGGATCAGGAAAATCCAACTCGATTGGTCACAAGTGCATCAATTGACTAAAGAAGAAATGAATCTAGCAGCGGTACTAACGAAACATGCTGCTGTTTTTGGTGAAGACTTAGGCAGTATGAAGGGAATCACTGTGAACTTAAATCTAAAGCCTGATTGCCGACCAAAATGTTTGAAGGCCAGGATGGTGCCATTTGCCATCAGACCCAAGGTGGAAGAAAACTTGGAGCGGTTAGTCAAAGAGGGAGTCTTGGTGCCAGTTACTCATAGTCAGTGGGCGACACCCATTGTCCCAATAGTGAAGAAGGATGGCTCCATTCGGATTTGTGGAGATTTCAAGGTCACTGTCAACCCAGTGTTATGTGCAGAACAATATACTCTTCCCCGCATTGAGGACATCTTTGCAGGTCTGGCTGGAGGACAAAAATTTAGCAAGATTGATTTGAGTCAAGCGTACTTACAGATGCATGTTGAAGAAGAATCTCAAGAATTGTTGACAATTGTAACACATAAGGGGTTGTACAGATACTGTCGTTTACCTTTCGGCATTACTTCAGCCCCAGCTTTGTTCCAAAGGGCAATGGATCAGATTTTGAGTGGTTTATCCGGAGTACAGTGCTATCTGGATGACATCCTGGTCACGGGCAAAAATGAGGAGGAACACCTCACGAACTTGGAAGCTACTCTGCAAAGACTGGAAGAGTATGGTCTGCGTGTTCACCGAGACAAATGTAAGTTTTTCCAGCCCTCAGTTGAATATTTAGGACATATAATTGATGCTGATGGTCTCCATAAGTCTCCAGCCAAGGTTAAGGCTATTGTGGATGCTCCGCTACCTCAGAACGTAAGCCAACTTCACTCTTTTTTAGGCTTATTAAACTATTATGGCAAGTTTATTCCACAATTAGCGACACTCCTGAAACCCCTACATGAGCTTCTGGGGCCAAAAAAGGCCTGGAACTGGACTGAAGCCTGTGATATTGCGTTTAATGAAGCTAAACGCTCACTGGTAAACTCTAAGGTTCTGACACATTTTGACCCATCCTTGCCCCTTCAGTTGGCTTGTGATGCCTCCCCTTATGGAGTTGGAGCTGTATTGTCACATATTATGCCTTCTGGTAAAGAGAGGCCTATTGCTTTTGCTTCACGCTCCTTGACCAAGGCCGAAACTAACTATGCCCAAATTGAACGCGAAGCACTGGGCATTGTTTTTGGCGTTCGGAAATTTCACCAGTACCTGTGGGGAAAGAAGTTCACACTTCTCACTGACCATCGACCCCTGACATCAATTTTGGGGCCACACACAGGCATCCCACATTTGGCTGCTAGTCGGATGCAACGATGGGCATTGATACTTTCTGGATACACATATGAAATCAAGTACAGGCAATCCTCTTTGCATTGCAATGCTGATGGCCTTTCAAGGCTACCCTTACCGGCACACCCGCAGGATCAGGGCCAGGAAGGAATCTTTTACTTTGAACAGGTGGAAAACACACCTGTCACGGCTACTCAAGTGAAGAAAGCAACACGGGTTGACCCAGTACTCTCACGAGTTATGGATTTCGTGATGCATGGAACATTCTTACCTGACTCTCAGGTCTCTCCTGACCTCCGCCCCTATGTGTCTAGGAGGACAGAGTTATCAACCCAATCCGGGTGTTTGTTGTGGGGTATGCGTGTTATTATCCCACCTTCATTAAGACCACGTTTGTTGGAACAGCTCCATTCAAGTCACTGCGGCATAGTGCGCATGAAAGAAATTGCATGGAGCTATTTCTGGTGGCCGGGCTTAGACAGGGCCATTGAAGAAACGGCTAGAGCTTGTACCTCGTGCCAGAGCATCCGGAACACACTGCAGTTGGCACCTCTTCACCCATGGGATTGGCCCGAAAGGCCATGGCAACGTATCCATGTTGATTTTACTGGCCCGTTTGAAGGATGTATGTTTCTGATTGCTGTGGATGCCCATTCCAAATGGCCAGAAGTCTCTGTAATGCGGTCCACTACTACAGAAGCCACTATTCAGACCCTGCGTGGCTTTTTTAGTCATTACGGTCTTCCAGAACAGCTGGTGAGCGACAATGGACCACAATTCATTTCTCAGGATTTTGAAACTTTTATGAAGGCCAATGGAATACATCATATCAGGTCAGCACCGTATCATCCTTCCACCAATGGACTTGCTGAAAGATTTGTACAGACTATGAAGCAAGCTCTAAAATCTGCAAAGGGACGTTCTCCTCTTCATAAGCGTCTGGACAACTTCTTGTTGTCCTACAGAAATACTCCACAGGCTACAACTAAGGCATCTCCAGCTTTTCTTATGATGGGACGGCAGTTGCGCTCTTGCTTTGATTTGTTGAAACCACGAGACACACGGCAAGTGGTTCAACGCCAACAGCAGGACCAGGTCAGCAGACGTTCACCAAGAACAAAGGGCCGGACCTTCAGTATTGGACAGCCAGTTCTTGCTCGAAACTACGCTTCAGGAGCTAAATGGGTCCCAGCAACGGTCATTGCCCAGACAGGACCTGTTTCCTACTCTGTCCAGACAGCGAGTGGCCTAGTTTGGCGACGGCATGTAGATCAGCTGCTTCTCCATCATATCCACCCAGAAGATGCATCTCCAGCAGACATATCTGACTTCACCCTTTCTGATGATACAACATCAGAGCATGAAACGACTGTTTCTGTCTCTCCTGCTCCAGCCACCCCTTCAACGCCTTCAGCCTCCCTGAACCAACCGGACACAACATCCTCTCCGGTTCCGGCGACTTCCTCAGTACCTGTGATCCCACCACCACCAATACCACCTTGTGGGGTGGGCATACCAGAGGTTCGCCGTAATCCACCTCGTGACAGAAGGCCTCCTAATCGGCTGGATCTTTTGCTAGTGGTGACCCCCTCGTCATGGGGCAGAATAATTCCCCGGGGGTTCGCCGGAGGTGGGGCAGTCTACCCTCATCTCCTAGTTTAGTTCTTATTCTTTCTGGGGGGGGAGGGTTTTATTCGGTGGGGGGGGTGTTCATTAGAGGGGGAGGAATATGTGGTGTTTTGGACTATCTAGGATCATTGGGGTTGTCATAGTGATAAATGGGAGAGTCGTTTAGGTGCTAGGAAAACCTGTCTGTCTTCTCCTTCTCTCTCAGTTCTCTTCAATAAAGACTTCTGATACAGCTGTGAATATGTTGTCCTCCTTATTGGATTATAATTCCCCTTAAAACTCCACACCTAACACCATAGATCTTCACAGCAGAGCCTGTGGGGGGCGCACTCATTCAATGAGCTCACTGTCGTCTTCCCTCCCTGTTTGGAATGCGCGCACCCCCCTCCCAGCCGTCTATTCCTTCACTACCACAAAGTACAGAATGAGGGATACTCTGAAACAGAGGGGAGGCGGGTGGGAAGTGGAGCAGTGCGGGGACACGCATCTCAAAGAAGCATGGCTACTGCACAAGGTGAGTAACCCTCATTTCTTTCTTCGAGCAGTGTCCCTGCTGCTCAACCCTAGGTGACTGACAAGTAGTACCCTTAACTGGCGGGGGGGGCCTTCAGAGTTATCCCTTTTTGCTGCATTGAGTACTGCCAGGCCTATGGAGGCGTCCAAAGAAGCATCATTGTCAATGGCTTAGTGTTTTATAAACGTATCCACGGATGCCCAAGGAATGCGGTGGTACTGGAGATTGATCTGGTCAAGTGAGCTCTGACTGAACCTGGTGGTTCAGAGCTGTGCTTCTGATAGGCTGTAGGAATACAGTCAGAAATCCATTTGGAAAGTCTTTGGTTAGATATCAGATTGCCCTTGGACCTTTCTGCGACCAAGACGAATGATCTACGGGTTTTATGGAAAAACTTAGTCCTATCGATATAAAAGGCTAACACCTGTCTGACGTCCAAGGTATATAACACTGCTTCATTAGGGTTTGTATGGGGTTTGGGGTAAAAAAACGGTGTTTGGTTGATATGGAGCGCTGAAGGTACTTTCGGTAAAAACTTCAGATGGGGTCTAAGAGAGGCCTTATCCTTCATAAGGACGGTAAAGGGGGGCAAGCCATTAGTGCTGCAATTTCACCTGCTTGCCTAGCTGATGTCACAGCCGCCAGAAATGCAACCTTCATTGACATGTGCAGCTAGGAGCATGTTGCCAGCTGCTCGAACGGCGGCCTGATGAGCGATCTCAAAACTAAGGATAGGTCCCACGGGTGCACCGGAGGTCTAACATCTGGGTAAGCATTCTGAACGCCACTCATAAAACGCTTGATAGTATGGTGAGAAAAAAGAGAGGAATTATTCACAGGATTGTCGAATATGGAGACTGCTGCCAAATGAACCCTAAGGGTAGTTGTTGCTAAACCTTTTTCTTTCAGATCAAGAAGGTATTCCAGGACATCTGGGATTCGAGCCAACTGTGGAATAAAGCGGCGTTCTTGGCACCAGATGAGAAATCTCTTCCATTTCTGCAAATACATGGCCCTCTTTGCCGGTTTCCTACTGTTTGCCAGCACCTGCTTCACTCTATCTGAGCATTGTTGCGCAATGTCATCGAGCCATTGAGGAGCCAGGCCTTGAGATGGAGTCTGTTGAGGTGAGTGTGCTGGACTTTGCCTTTGTTCTGAGTGAGCAGGGAGGGTAATTGGCGAGTCTATGGACATGTGTAGAAGTGAAGAGTACCACATCTGCCTTGGCCAAGCTGGAGCAATCAGTATGAGTTTTGCCTGGTCCTGCTTCATTTTCTGGATCGTTTTGGAAATTGGGGGAAAAGCATACAGCAGATTGTGATGCCAGTCCGTCGTTGGATGACCCCTCCGTTGGAATATAGTCATCAGAATGGTGTTGTCCAACTCCCATTCATGAGGTTCTTCAAAATTTCTGCTTAGGTCGTCTGCAGTTGTGTTGAATCTGCCAGGTAAGTAAATTCCGGATATCTGAACATCATGATGCAGATACAACTCCCATAGTTTCAGGGCCTCTACACAAAGGGATTGAGACTGAGCACCCCCTTGGCGGTTGATATAATACATCGATGCAACATTGTCCATCTGTATTTTCACATTCCTGCCCTCTATCAGATGTAGAAAATGTCAACAGGCATTCCTTACTGCCTGTAGCTCGAGGAGATTTATATGTAAGAGTCTCTCGTGATACAACCACTTCCCTTGCACCGTCAGCTCCCCCAGGTGGTCTCCCCATCCTGCCAGAGAGGCGTCGGTAGAGAGTAGGAGGTCTGAAGCTTTCTGAATGAAAGGAATGCCCTAGAGAAGATTTTCCGGAAGAGTCCACCAGGTAAGGGTGTCCTTTATTGATTGTGGCATGGAAAGAATCCGGTGCTTTGAGTGCTTGTGTGGCTTGAAATTTTTTAGAAAACATAACTGCATGTGCCCCATATGGAACCTGGAGTTGGGCACCAGATATGTTGCCACTGCCATGTGGCCAAGGAACTGCATACATGTGAAAGCTGTAACTGTGGGAGAGGAGAGAACTTGTCCTAGAAGGTTTTGTATGGCTGTAACCCGGTCTTTTGTGAGGAAAGCCCTGCAGGAGGGAGTGTGGATTCCCGCTCCTATAATTGATTTTCTTGGGCTGGATGCAAAAAGGACTTCCCATAGTTGATTGTCAAACCAAGGGAAAGGAACAGTCTCTCCGTTACTCTTACCGCCCCTTGGGTGCCAGAGAATGACCTTGCCTTCAGTAGGAAGTCGTCCAAGTAGGGAAAGATTGTTACCTGCTGTCTGCGTAAGTAGGCTACAACCGCTGCCATGACCTTTGCAAAAACCCTCGGGGCCGTACATAGGCCAAAGGGAGTACATTGAATTGGTAATGGTATCGTTGAAAGGTGAAACGAAGAAATTTCCTGTGAGCTGGGTGGATGGTGATATCGAAGTATGCATCTTTGAGGTCGAGGGACGCCAGCCAACCATCTTGCTCTAGGGATGGAAGGATATTAGACAGTGTTACCATCTTAAATTTTTGCACCCAAACAAATTTGTTAAGGCCTCTAAGGTCTAAAATTGGCCTCCAACCCCCTGTTCTCTTCTGTGTTAAAAAATATCAAGAATAAAATCCCCTTCCCCTAAACTGAGCGGGGACCTCCTCTATTGCCCCAATGCTTCGGAGGGTGTGTATCTCCTCTCTCAAGAGCTGTACGTGAGCGGGGTCCCTAGAGAGGGACAGAGAAGGGAGTTTGCAAACAGGTGTGGATGTGAAAGGAATTAGGTATCCCATGTCAATTATTTCCAACACCCATTTGTCCGATGTGATAGAAGACTACCGGTGGAGGAATGGTAAGAGCTTGTTGTTAAAACGGAGGGGTGCTTCAGTCCCAAAGTTGACGGGTGGGGTGTGATGGCTAGGCAAGCCTTCAACCGAAGTCTCAAAACAGCTGCTGGGCTGCCAAAGGTTGTGTATTAGATGAGGGCTGGGTGCCCAGTCTGTGCCTGGAATTCTGTTGCCTGGGTCTTGACTGTGAATTATCAAACCTCCTGCACTGCTGTTGGTACAAATATCTGATGCCTATGGTAGATTGGTACCTGTTATTCCTAAATCTAGACGTGGGAGATGGAATGCCAAGTGTTCAAAGGGTAGCTCTTGAATCTTTTAACGAATGCATGATTTCATTTGTCTTTTCCCCAAACAGCTTATTTCTATGGAGGGGAGATCCTCAATGATGGACTGAAGCTGTCTGGGTAGCACTGCTGCATGGAGCCAAGAGGATCTGTGCAAAACCACAACAGAGCCAATGGGCCGGGCAGCTGTGTCCACTGTGTCCAAGGCCACCTAAAGAGCTATCCTCGATATTAAGAAACCTTCCCAACTAAAAGACTCCTTCCTATCATCGGGGATGAAATTAATAAAGTCTGCAAATTTGGAATAGTTGTTGTGGTCATAGTTGGCTAGAAGAGTGGTGTAATTTACTATTCTCGGTTGTACTGTCACTGATGTATATATCTTTCTTCCCATCAGGTCCATTCTCCTGTCTTCCTATCAGATGGGGTTGATCTGTTATGGACTTGCTTAAGTCTCTGGTTTGCTGCATCGATGACCAGAGAGTTAGCTTGAGGATGGGAGAACAAGAATTCATTGTTATTGGGCATAATAAAATATCTCTTATCAGTCCTCTTGTTAGTAGGCTGCATTGAGGCAGGGTTCTGCCATATGGCGGTTGCTGGCTCCATAATACCTTCGTCCATAGACTCATAGACTCTAAGGTCAGAAGGGACCAATATGATCACGTAGTCTGACCTACTGCACAGTGCAGGCCACAAAACCTCATCGACCCACTCCTACAATGAACCTCAAACCAACAACTGAGCTATTAAAGTCCTCAAATCGTGATTTAAAGACTTTAAAACAGAGAATCAACCAGCAAGTGAGCCATGCGCAGTGCTACAGAGGAAGGCAAAAAACCTCCAGCGCCCAAGCCAATCTGCCCTGGGGGAAAATTCCTTCCCGACCCCAGATATGGCGATCAGTTAAACCCTGAGCATGAGGGCAAGTCCACAACAGCCAGTCAAGAAGAACTTCTCTGTAATAACTCAGAACCCACTCGATCTAATGCCCCTTCCCAGGTCACTATCATACCCATCACCAGTAGTAAAAGAGAGACATGGCCAAGCTACACTGTCCATCATATCATTCCCTCCATAAACTTATCAAGTTCAGTTTTGAAGGCACCTAAGGTTTTTGCCCCCACCACTTCCCTTGGTAGACTATTCCAGAACTTTACTCCTCTGATGGTTAGGAATCTGCATCTAATTTCAAGACTAAATTTTCTGAAGGATAGTTTGTATCCATTTGTTCTTGTGTCCACATTGGCTCTATATTCAAATAATTCCTCTCCTTCCCTTGTATTTATCCCTATAATGTATTTATAAAGAGCAATCATATCTCCTCTCAGCCTTCTTTTGAGAAGACTAAACAAACCAAGCTCTTTAAGTCGTCTCCCACAGGGAAGATTTTCCATTCCATGAATCATCCTTGTAGCCCTTCTTTGCACCTGTTCCATTTTGACTTCATCTTTCTGAAACATGGGTGACCAGAACTGTACACAATACTCCAAGTGAGGTCACACCAGCGCCTTGTATAACGGTACTAACACCTCCCTATCTCTACTGGCAATACCCCTTCTGATGCACCCTAGGACCGCATTAGCTTTTTTCACTGCCACCTACTCATTGTCCTTCTGTGATGAACCAGTACACTCAGGTCCTTCTCCTCCCCTGTCACTTCCAGCTGATGCATTCCCAACTTATAAGAAAAATTTCCTGTTATTTGTCCCTAAGTGCATGACCTTGCCCTTCCCATTGTTGAATTTCATCCTACAGGTAGTCCTCACTTAGTGACCGGGTTCCGTTCCTGAAACCTAGTTGATAAACGAATTGGTCACTAAACGAGGAGCAGCCCTTACCGGTATTTCAGGCATAATGTACTTTACTGGTAGTGGGTTTTTCAACCATCGGTAGATAGTTTTAATGTCACCTTTGCATCATTTATAACATTTTTAATATATATTTTAAATGTTTTAAGCTCTAATGTACTGAACTTAGTTTGCATAGTGTACTGTAAATATAGGTAATCTGAGAGAGTTGATGCGAGTTCTCATACATTGCCATAATACCAACTCATCAGAGAGCCGGTCATAACTCTGAGGGGTCACTAAACGAGTAGGTCACTAAGTGAGGACTAGCTGTATTTCTAATGCTCCACTTTACAAGGTCATCCAAATAATTCTGTATGCTATCCCGATTCTCCTCCACATTGGCAATACCTCCCAGCTTGGTGGCGTCTGCAAACTTAATTAGCACATTCCCACTTTTTGTGCCAAGGTCAGTAACAAAAAGGTTGAATAAGATGGATCCCAGGACTGATCCTTGGGGAACTCCACTAGTAACCTCCTTCCAGCTAGACAGTCCACCTTTCACTATGACCCTCTGTAGTCTCCCCTGTAACCAGTTCTTTATCCACCTTTCTATTTTCATATTAATCCCCATCTTTCCTAATTTAACTAATAATTCCCTGTGTGGAACTGTATCAAATGCCTTGCTGAAATCTAAGTAAATTAGGTCCACTGCATTCTCTTTATCCAAAAAATCTGTTATCTTCTCAAAAAAGGAGATCAGGTTGGTCAGGCATGGTAAAGCCGTGTTGTATTTTATCACAGTTACCATTTTCCTTAATATCCTTAAGTACTTTCTCCTTCAAAATTTTCTCCAAGACCTTGCATACTGCTGAGATCAAACTAACAGGCCTCTAGTTACCTGGATCACTTTTACTCCCTTTCTTGAAAATAGGGACTACATTAGCAATTCTCCAGTCATAAGGTACAACCCCTGTGTTCACCGATAACTTTAAAAATCCTTGCTAAAGGGTTGGCAATTTCATGTGCAAGTTCCTTCAATATTCTTGGATGAAGATTATCTGGACCCCCTGATTTAGTTCCATTAAGCAGCTGAAGCTTGGCTTCCACCTCGGATATGGTAATTTCCACTTTTACATTCCCATTAGCTGCCCTACCTCTGTCCCCAATCTCACCATCACCCTCATTAAAGACAGAGGCAAAGTACTTATTTAGATATTCAGCCATGCCTATATTATTATTGAGCTCTACCCCATCCTCAGTGTATAGTCGTCCAACCTCCTCCTTCTGTGTTTTCTTTCTATTTATATGGCTGAAGAACTTTTTACTATTGAGTTTGATTCCCTTTGCAAGGTCTAAATCTGCTTGGCTTTTGGCCTTCCTCACTTGATCCCTACATGCTCTGACCTCTAAAAGGTAGTCCTCCTTTCCTGTCCTTCCCAACTTCCACTCTTTGTAGGCCTTGTGTTTCCTCCTAATCACCTGTTTAAGATGTACATTCATCCAGCTTGGTTTAGAACCCATGCCTGAAAATTTTTTCCTCTTCTTTGGAAGGCAGGCTTCAGATAGGTCCATGGGCAGTGATACCTAGGACGAGGTGGTGGCTTGCAAAATTCTATAAAGCCTATGTTTAGAACGAGGATTGCTTTGATCTGGAAGCTCCAAGGTTGCAGCAGTCCTCTTTAAGATCTCTTGAAACTGTCTGGCATCATTGCCTTTAGGTTGTGGGTCATCTCCAGTGCTGATGCCATGAGCTAACTCTTTGTCCTGTAGGTTCTACTGTTGATCCTGTATGGGGAGTGCGGGACACGCAGTATGTTGCAGACTCTGCCCGTGAGGTGGTAACATGGGTATCTGTGGCGGTGCATAATTAGGTCAGTTGGGCCAGGGCACCCAGGGTATCCCATATGGAGAAAATTGGTACCAGGAGGTATTTGGCCAAGATCAAACTTGAGCTTGTTGATTGATGGAGCTCGCCTGCTGCAATGGACCCCCATTAGATTTGCCCTTGAAGTCAGGCTCAGAATTGGAGTCTGAATGCGGGTCAGAGGCTGATGCTGAGATATCTTCCTCTGCAGAAGAAGATAGTGGTGACAAGTCAGGAGATGAGCACGAAGAGAAATCCTCCCTCAGGCAGTGCTTTGTCTTTCTACTGCACTTCCAAGGGGGAGACTGTGTCCCACTCCGACTGCAGTGTTCTGTCTCCTGCTCCAGTACCATGTCCTGCGGTACCAGGGGAGGAATGAGCAGAGGCTGTGGTGCCAGTAGCTGATACACTGATGCTGGCACCTGAGAGCAGAGTGGGGTGGAGAAAGCCAGCACCGCCAGTGAGGACGATGGCGAAACCACTGCAGGCGCCGGCAGCATTAGAGCCTGTGCTGGGATCGCCAGAGCCGTGGCCGGTGGGGCCAGTGGAGGAGCGCTTGGTGTAGTCATGGCTCTGTTTGCTGTCGGCACGGCTGGAGCTGGGAGCAGTGGAATTGGTGCCAATGTACCATTTGCGGCCACTGGCACTGGAGAAGAGTGCTGTGAAGCCGTTCAGTGCCACTTTTAACCCCTGCTCCTGCATGGAGCTCGGGGAGTGCAGTTTTTTCTTGCCCAGGGGATTCTTGGAGGAACTAGAAGCCTCCCTAGCCCCCGAATGGTTGTGCCCCGCTTTGTCTCTCTTCTCTGGGACAGGGGAGGAAGAAACAGAGCTCCTCTTCAGGAGAGTTGTTGGGCTCAGACGCTGGCCGGAGGACTCCCTCCATCAACAGAAGCTTTAGCTTCATACTCCTGTCTTTTCTTGCCCTCGATCTCAGGCTCGCACAATGAGGGCAAGAGTAAGCCAAATGTGCCTCGCCAAGGCATTTGATACATCTGTCATGGCTGTCAGAGGCTGGCATAGGGTCGTTGCATGCAGCGCAGCATTTAAACCCTGAGGCAGCCGGCATACTGCGCCTGCTGTTTGCCTGTGACAGTGGCATTAGGCTGCTTTTCTGTCCTTCTTCTTCTTTTTTTTTTTTTTTATAATGGAGACTCTACCTACCAACTAACTGCTTAATTACCTATCTAAACGAACTAAGAGAAAAATCCTAAAGGGAACGCTAAGCTAAGGTCCTTGAGGGATAAGGAGCTGCTGTGGTTTGGTGTTACGTGATGGGCAGTTGAGAAGGAACTGACGGGTGGGAGGGGGGCACGCCCATTTCAAATGGCGGAAGTCGACAGTGAGCTCATTGGATGGACGCACTCCCCCACGGGCTCTGCTGTGAAGATCTCTGGCGTTAGGTGTGAGCGCAGCCACACACCTAGAGTGGAGCAGCGGAGACACTGCTCGAAGAACCACCTATTTTTAAAATCCCTGGAGAACGGAGGACATGAAGGCAAAAAGGAGGACATGGCTCCTTTTGCCCGACGTCTGGTAACCCTACCCAGCACCCGTTGCCTCCTCTCGGTCTCTGGCTGCACCGCTCCCCCCCAGCCCGACCCTGGGGCTTCCCCCCGCCCCCCGCAGCCGATTCTCAGCGGCACCCCTGGCCCACTCCAGGCCAGCCCTACTCTGGGCCTCCTCACATGGCCGATTCTCGGCCGCACTGCCGACCTGTCCCGGCTGGACCCAGGGCCTGCTGCCTCCTCCCGGTCTCCGGCTTCGCTGCCCGCCCACCCGGCCCGACCCTGGGGCTTCCCCCACCCCTCTGCAGCCCCAGCCCACTCCAGGCCAGCTCTACCCTGGGCCACATGCCTGATAGTCTTCTGCGCTGCTGAGCTGGCCTATCTGTTGCATGCGCAGGAATGACAAGATCCTACATGGCACGGGTTTTTAATGTGTGCAGCCGCACAGCCGTGCACCTTAGAGGAAACATAGCTAAGGGGCCCCCCAAATCAGCTGCACTGGCAGTATGAGTGTGCCCAGGAAGGATGAGTAGACTAATAACTGCAGTGTGCAGGGCTGAGCTGGGCACGAGCAGTCTTGGTAGGTGGGGCACAGAGGAGCAGTGATATGCCATAACCCCCTCCAGCCCCCACATGCTTCCCCAGGACCTCCCAGAGCTGGTTTCCTCAGGGAGGAAGGAAAAGTGGGACTGAGCAGGCTTCAGATGGTCGTTGAAGCCAGGCAGTGGAGAGCAGGGAGTTTTGTGAAGCACAGCTCCATGGTCAGGCTCTTGCTGTGGCTATCTGGAAGGAGCTAGGCCTGAGCAGTCACATCAGCTGCACCAGGATGGCAGGGATCTCAAGGGGCCACCAAGTCCATTCTCCCTGTGCTGAGCAAGACCAGGGAAAGATAGACAAGCTTTGACAGCCTGTTCTTAAATCTACACAGTCGCCCTGGAGAACCTAGCCCAGAGCTGACCTACCCTGAAAGTTGGGAAGTTTTCCCCAATATCTGACCTAAATCTGCCTTCCTGCAAATGAAGCTGATTCCTTCTTGTCCTCCCCTCAGTGGCCATGCAGAACAGTAAATCTCTGAGCTTTTTATAACAGCCCTTCCCAGATTTGCTGAGTGTTCTCTGGTCCCCTTGCCCCCAGGCTTCTTTCCTCAAGACTAAACATGCCCAATTTTTTAACCTTTCCTCGGAGCTCAGGTTTTCTGACCCTTCCATCACTGGTGTTGCTCTCCTTTGTGCTCTCCAGTTTGTCCATATCATTCTTAAAGTTTGATGCCCAGAACTGGATCCAGGGCTCCAGCTGAGTAGAATGGGACAGTTACATACAGCATTCTTCTTAATGCACTCATCATGATATGAGCTTCTTTTTTTCCAATTGCATCACATTGTTGACTCATGTTTAATATGTGATCCACTGTGACTCTGATTATTTTCAGTAAAACAAACAAGGAATCCCATGGCACTTAAAGGCTAACAAATTTATTTATTGCATGAGCTTTCATGGGAGAAAATCCCACTTCCTCAGATGCTCTGAAGATGGGGGAACTTATAGAATGGGAGGAAATAAATGCAGGGGAGTGTAAGTCATGGGAACAGGTCACACTGTAACAGCAAATCAAAATAGTTGTAAAGATTCAAACACTTGGGAACAGCATACAGAGGGAGATGAGGTCAAATCACCTGTTGTAATGAGAGAAAAAGCCGATGTCTCTATTAAGTGCTGAGGCTTTAGAACCTGATTATTTTCAGCAATACTTCCACCTAGCCAGTTAGTCCCTCTTTTCCTTCCTAAGTGAAGAGCTTTACACTTATTATTTAATTGTATCTTACTGAATTTAGACCAGTTCTGCAATTTGTCAGGGTGGTTTTGAATTCTAATCCTGCTCTCCAGAGTGCTTGCAACCCCTCCCAGCTCAGAGCCAGTCACAAAGTTATACACGTTCTTTCCATTCCACTGTCCCAGGCATTAATGAAAATACCAAACACTACCAGCTCTAGGTGTGATGAGGTATCCACACCAGACACAACAGAACAGGCTCTGCTAGGTTAATTAAGCAGGGCGAGCTCTGGGGACTTGAAACTGATGATGGAGTGCAGCTGAGAAGGAATAGGAGGAGCTGCATAAAGCCAGGCAGCTGGCAGCAGAACAAGGGCTGCAGGGGAAGTGCTCTCTAGTTGCACTGAGCAGCTCTGTCTTTCTTTCATCTTCTGTTACCAGCTCACCTTCTTTACTGAGCAGCACACATGCCCCATCCTTGCTCTGTTTTGTTTGATGTATTAGTAGAACCCCTTCCTGCAATGCCAGATTATCACAGGTGCGTTAGGGGCTTAAGCCACGGGCCCTGGCTGAAGTGGGGGGGGGTCCCAGACTCCAGCCCCTGAAAGCCCTGCAATAATCCAGCCCCTGCCTAGCCCAGCGCTGGCAGGCAGGAGCACTGGAACGTTCCTGCTGTGCCGACGCTGCGGCTGGGAGGCAGGGGCAGGGCACTGGGTCAGAAGCTGGGTTCTGTGCTCCACCCTGCCCTGGGCTGGCTGTCTCACCCCCACCCCCAGCCTCCTCTTCCACCTGGCAGGGTGGGCTGATGCTGGGGTTTCCACTGGACTCTTCCAGGGCCAGCCTCAACCGGCCAGACCAGGTGTGGGGTGTGCTGCACCTCCAGCCACCCCATGCTACCAACGTTCCCTCTAAGCTGTGCACGCACGCGCAGCAACCCTGACCCCTGGTGCATGCCTCAGTGCTGGCTGTGCAGGGCCCGCAACTGCACCTCTTTACCAGCCCTGAACATGCTCAGGGATGGAGACTTTAAATGTCCCAGTGCAGCTTCCTGCCGGCCAGAAGAATGGTGGCAGTGAGGGGCATGCTCAGCATGGGGGGGAGTGGCCTGAGGGAGTCAGGGATGGGGACCTGGGGGAAGGGGTGCCTGGAGGACTTGGGGAAGCTGGCCAGAGAGCACATGGAGAAGGTGCCCAGCTGTGTGACTCTGGGACCCCCTGCCCCCCGCCAGCCAGGGAAAGTGCTGTGGGGGAGCAAGCAGCTTCCCTAGGAGCAGGGCTACCAGACGTCCTGCAAAAGAAGGACGTGTCCTCCTTTTTACCTTCATGTCTTCTGTTCACAGGCATTCTAAAAATAGGTGTTTTCTTCCAGCTTTTTTTACTTTTGATGAGTAGAATGTTTAAAAAAATTAAAGGCAGAAAGAAAGAAAAAAAGCACCCAACACAGGGCTGGAACCCATTAGCCTGAGGCTGAGGTTCCTGTACACACAGAAACAAAAGAGCTTGCAGAAAAATGAAGGGAGAGTGGCGCACACAGTTTCCATTATTCCTAGGTGTTTTTCTAGCAGTATCCTATGGGGTTCAGTTACTAGTGGTGCAGACTTTTACTGTCTGAGTCATAGGTTTGAGGCCTGTGTTGGGTGCTTTGACTTTTTTGATGTGTTCCTCTCTACAAAAGAGCTAAATAGTGTAGTAGCTAGCACCTTGGCTTAACATGCAGAAGGTCCTGGGTTCAATTCTCAGGGGGTTGGACTTGATGATCTCATGAGGTCCCTTCCAGCCCTATGATTTGATTGATTGATTTAAATTGGGGGGAAAAATATAGCAAACCCTAATAAAATGAAGGAAAATAAAGTATATGATGAATAAAATTACTAACAGGGACCAATTAAGTAAAACAAATAAAGGGGCACATTTGAATAGGTTAGAAACAATATAGGAGATTCTTTTTTTAATTGTAAAACAGGCTGCTGTGGAAAATGAAAAAGGAGAGGCAAATTAACTTTCTTATTTTTTTAAAAACTTTTTAGGTGCTTTGCAGGTTTATATTTGCGAATTTAGTTTTTTAAGTACTTTTTAGTCTCATGAACATTAAAAAAAGGTTCATGAAAAAGTTTCATTTACTGAAAAAAAGTTTTCCGTAAAAGAAAACATTTTGGTATTTCTTTTATTTTAAAATAATTTTAAAAAAACGACTTTGTGCTGTTTTAATGCTGCATTCACTACCATTACCCATTTTCCATGACATAATATGGCAATGACAGCAATGTTCCCTCTAAACTGATGATGCAGTTGAGCAAGTAATGGATGTGCTTGGGGGGGGCCAGTGGGCAGTGGGGAAGGGGCCTGAGATAGGTCAGGGAACTTGCTCAGCTGCATCCATAACTTGCTAACCTCCATCATCACCTTAGAGGGAATATTGCACACCACAACTCGAGTGGAGCCAGGGCAGGAGCGCCTGTGTGGTGGAACCCTCAGTCATTGGCAGCCCGGGACCCCTCTGGTGGTGTGGAGGGTCTCAACTTGGGAAGTCCCATGGTAAGGGGCAGCTTAGGGCCCCCAGACCAGTTAATCTGGCCCTGCCTTCCTGTTGTCTCCTACATTCCTGGCCAGCTGGAACCCAGTCCTTGCCCTGGCTTTCATGGCTTGATCCAACATGCTTGTGCTGTTCCCACATACAGTGGTTAAAGTGTAATTTGAGGGGCCCTGGAAACTTCCTAATCTTCCTCTATTGTCCGGGCCCCCTTCACACATGTGTGGGCCTGATTTTTTTGGATTCTGGGCCCTGGAACTCTGGCCTGCAGGATTTGTGGGCCCCACACCCAGCTCACTTTAACCCAAGGGTCTCAAACTCAAATCTGCACGAGGACTAGTTCAGGGCTGCATGACAACTAGAATGTTAGCCCCAGGGCCACACCACTGAAAACTTTTCATACACCAGTATTGCAACTATCCATAATAATAGTGTTGTTGGGGGCCACAGGAAATAGCTTTGGGGGCTGCATGCAGCCCACAGGCTGCATGTTTGAGACCCCTGCCTGCATAGGCTCCTGTGGTGATATACCCCCTCCTTCCATTCCCTATTTCCTTGGTGTCTGTCACACTGAGCCAACACATCCACACGCCATACTGACTCCAGGTAGCTAGTAAATGGTTTGGACAAGGCTGCCTCTCAGTGCAGATGCTTCTGGATAGCTTTGCACCCCAAAGGACCCAGACTGCTGGTGCCCCAAGGTGCAGTTTTGAACCACAGAGGCCACGGGCTGGCCCTAGTGGAACTTCAGGGATTCTTGGGCCCTAGTGCTCATTGACTGGTTAAAGGCTGAGGTACAGAAGAGCTGTGGCAGTCATGGATTAAATGCCTCCTTCAGCTGAGCCTGCACCTGAGGCGAGGCCTATGGTTGGAACCAGCCAGGCTGTGTGAAGTGATGGGGACTGAGAGCTGAAACACGGGGTTTTGCTCTGTCTGACAACAGCTGTAAGTTTCATCCAGCTTCTGGGGAAAAGTATCTCTTTAGAAACATACATAACCTCATCTCTGACTCCAGCCCCGGTGAGCGGCTCATTGCTTACATCTCCGTACTGTGCTTTGCAGCATGGCCCCAGGTTAACAAACCCAGTCTCTGCTGGCCAAGGGAGAACCGACTCCCAGCCCTTAGCCTTGCCCCAGTTCCCTGCAAGCAGCTTCTCCTCCTCATGGGGGATCTGCAGTGGCCGTTGAGTCAGTAGTGAATGGAAATCATTCGCTGGTGATTCCATGTCCCAGTCACATGTGCCCAGCACCTACACCAAGTTCTTACTTGCTGTTGTAAGATGGGGTCTTTGAATGTGACTCTTTATGGCGTGAACAGATGACCTGGGCTTCTCTGGGCACTGACCCCTACTCCCAGTGTGCCCTAATCAGCCGGGCACTCACTGGATGTCTGCATCACTGAGCAGCTCAGCCTGCCTTCTGAGCCCAGGGCTAGGTGCAGGGACTCCTGGGATCAGTCTCCCATAGCTCAGAACTGCTCATCTTGTGTATACACTGATCACAACAGAGTGAGGATAGGTCTAACCAATACTGGTGTAACCTGCTCAGGGTGGGCTCAAATGCATCTACTTGCCCCTCTCCAGTGCCTCACAGTGAAAACCCCTGCAGAAAGCAGCTGGAGACCCAGGATCCAGTTGTTGAAAAGAACGCACAGCGAAGACTGCTCAGAGTTTGCATCCCACAATAAACTGCCACTCAGCAGAAACGTAACAATGAACTTTAGTAACTAACTAAACAAACCTTATTCTAAGAAAACATGATGAATTTAAACAAAACAGTAAGAAACCCAAGAGTCCCAAAGTTCAGGTGGAGTCACCCCAATCTCCATTGCACTCTTTTAAGTCCTTGGGGCTTGAATGCAGAACGAAAGCAATCCTCATCCTCTCTAGCTGCAGGAATCTTCAGGCAGATGCCATGCAGTCCTTTCTTCCTCCTGTGCAGCCAGCACCACGCAATCAGGTCACTGGCCATCCAGCTCTCAGTTCCACTGCAGACATCTGTTCTGCAAAGCAGTCCAAAGCAGGGAGAAAACATCCTGTAGTCCACTCCTAGCCGACGTACTCTGCAGCTCTCTGTTTGCGCCTCTCCAGGCTGCTCTTCTCAGGCTTCTCCCCAGGCATGTAATTCCAGCTCAACAATAAAACTTGTGGAGCATGCTCAATGTGCTCCCACACCCTCTTACCAGAAGTTTCTGGTTTCTGGGCTGCAAAATCCGCCCAGCAACATAACCCAGCCACAAAGGATCCCTGAAAGAGGTTGCACTTTTGTGCACATGGGTTACACTGGCAAACAGCAGGAATAAGCCCTGGTGTCAAAGGCAAAGGGAGCTCGAGCACCCACAGAGGCAGGTGCACGCTTCTACTCTATGGAGCTGAATGACAGTCCAGGAGCAGGAGTTGCTTTGAAAGCCAACAAGGGCTGTTTTAGTTAATGGGCTAATTAAATGTTACTGCGGGCACCCCACAGTGAGGGCTAAAACCTCAGAGCTCTCTCACAGACTAAAGCTCAACACCTTAATCCCCACCCGCATCGTTAAAACTTTTCTTGTTGATTTAAACCCCTAGGGACATGCTACCCTTTGCCAAAGCAGAGTTTGCTTCCTGCCTCTTTCTTACACCTTTGCACATTAACTGGGATGCCACACAACATTCTCAGCTGGCTCACAAAGCTGTTCATTTAGTGCTTGTTTGGTTTTAGAGCACCCTAAAGATATTTCAAAACACCTATAATTCTTCACATGCTCTCCAAAGTCTCATCCTAGAGCACGGGGAACGGAACGATCCCTTGGAAATCTGTTTCCATTTTCCCCCAACCCACTAGGGCCACAGTTGTTTTCACATGTTGGGGGCCTATGCTGCATTTTAAAAGCAGTGCTCCCAAGTAAACGTAGACCATGCCTGATGCGTGTTGATCCAACCCCTTCTTAAAAACCTCCAGTGCCGGGGATTCCACAGCCTCCAGGGAGAGCCTGGCCCAGTGCTTAACAACCCTTATAACTGTATGCTGATAAATACCAGTTGGCCCGTTTACAAAGAAACAAGAATGTCCCAGCCCTGCTCTTTCACACCCTCTAAAGTTCACACAGCTTTAGATAAACCAAATACTAGTTCAGGGATTGGCATCATTTGCCAGCACCCAGGCCAACTCCACCCCCGCAATCCAGGGGTGGGGCCAGAAAGGGACAGGAGCCATCCTCTTCTTTTTCTTGCTGATCCCACCCCCAGCTGGGGAACAAGGCCAGTGGGAGTGCAGTCATTGCACCACAGGCCAGGAAGCCTGCACGTTGCTGTGCATAGGCCTGCTTGTCAGGTTTGGCCCATGTGCTGGAGGCTACAACCTCTGCACTGATGTATTGATGAGAAATTATTTTAAGTGACTACATAGCAAATCACTGCACAATCATGTAATCAAGGAGTCAGGAGTTACCACATGCAAACGAAAGACATAAATCGCATTCTAGCCTAAAGTCACTACTACAAATATGCTCCACTCACTGCTCAGCTTGGGCTGTGATGATTTCTGTCTAGGCAGGGCCCAATCATTCTTGTAGATGGAGATTTTTCAAGATGGCGTGTCTCTGGCAAAAAGCCCATTCCAGTTCCAAGTGTGTGTACTTGTTTCCAATCCTTCTTCCCTCCTCCTCCTTCTCTCAGGGTATGTCTATGCCAACGGTAGCAAAATCACTGCTGTCAGCACGATCTTCCGGACGTGATTCAGCGGCAAGTATGAACTCGCTGCTGCACTCTGGACATCATTTCAGCAACTCCAGCCCCATAACTGGAGTTGCTGAAAGCCCTGCACAAGCCATTTGTAGTCAGCCTCCCCTCGTGTGTCGCAGCAGCTTAAAAAGTCATCAGCAGATACACAAGGTATTTTACGTGCTTTGCATATTTGCCATCAACTACCGCTGAGAAGCCTCATAAGTATAAACTAGGGCTCCAGTGATCTTCTTTGTCCAGGAAGCGTGGGAGATGTCCCACTCTGCACCCAAGGCACTGCAGACATTTAACTAGTTTATTATCATTGTTATTGTCTCTGGTTGTGTGCTTGCAACCCTGCCTGGGAGCTAGCTCTGACTGCTGAGCCATGTGAAACACCTGGGACCATGCTTCACATAAGTACAGTGTGATGCTGCAGGAAACCTGACCCCATAAAGATAATGAGGGGTGTGTTATGTACATTCATAAAGGAACCTCTTGCATGGCATGTCTGGCATCAAATCAGGCAACTACGTTGCAGATGTGAACAAAAGAGTTATACAGAACATAGCCCAGTGTGACAGCTACTGCTTCCGCTCTACCCAGTAGACCAGTAATGCTGTCAAAGAAATAAAATAGGCTGGCTTGTTAGGATTTGTTCTTGACAAATCCATGCTGGCCATCCTATTGTCCTTTAGGTGCTTACAGATCAACTGTGTAATTTGTTCCAGTATCTTTCCAATGCTAATGTTAGGTTGTCTGGTCTATCATAACCAGGCTCTTTTTTTGTTCCCCTTTTAAAAGACAGACACTAGATTTACCCTTCTCCAGTTCTGCCCCCGAGACCCCCTCCATTCTCCAGGAATTCTCCACGATAATTGCTGCTAATTCCAAGGTTCAGCTTCAACTAGTTCCTTAAGCATCTAAGACGAATTTGATCAGGTCCTGCTGACTGCAACACATCTAATTTACATAACTAGTCTTTTACCTGGTGTTTCCCTAGTTTGGCTTCTGTTCTGTAACCCTTGTTACTACTAATTGTATGGAGTATCTGCACAGAACACCTCAGCCTTCTTGATTTCACAGTTATTAGCTCTGTTTTGCTACTGAGAGGGTATACCCTTTTCTTCATCTGTCTCTTGCTTCTAACATGTTCAGAGGACCTCTTATTGTCTATTTAGCCCTTGCCAGTCTAACTCATTCTGTGCTTTAGCCTTTCTGGTTTTGTAACTGCTGGCTTGTCCTGTTCTATTCTCCCCCTCCAAAATAATCCCATCTTTCCACATTTTGCATCATTCCTCTTTGACCTGAAGGGCATTACAGAACTCCTGATGGAGCCAACTTGGCCTCTTACTCTTCTTACACTGTTTCCTTCACACTGGCTCAGTTTGCAGTTGTGCTTTTCATACAGTCTCCTTGAGTAACCCCTCCACTCCTGAGCTCCTTTCTTCATTAGATTTTCTTCCCATGGGACTCACCTACCTGATTGAGTTTGCTGAAGTCTGCTTTTCATAAGGCCATTTCCCTTAGTTGTTTGTTTCACAGAATCATAGACTATTAGGGCTGGAAGGGACCTCATGAGATTAGTCCAACCCCCTGCTAAAAGCAGGACTATTCCCACTAAATCATCCCAACCAGGGTTTTGTCCAACTGGGTCTTAAAAGTTTCCAAAGATGGAGATTCCACCACTTCCCTAGGCAACCCATTCCAGTGCTTCACCACCCTCCTAGTGAGAAAGTTTTTTCTAATATCCAACCTAGACCTCCCCAGCTGTAACCTGAAACCATTGCTCCTTGTTCTGTCCTGTGTCACTACTGAGAATATCCTAGCTCCTTCGGCTTTGGAGCACCCCTTCAAGTAGTTGAAGGTTGCTATCAAATCTCCCCCCTCCCCCAGTCTTCTCTTCTGCAGACTAAATAGGCCAAGTTCCTTCAGTCTCTCCTTGTAAGTCATGTGCCCAAACCCCCTAATCGTTTTTGTCACCCTCCGTTGGACTCTTTCTAATCTGCACGCATCTTTTTTGTAGTGGGGAGCTCAAAACTGGACACAATATTTCAGATGTGGTCTCATCTGTCCTGAGTAGAGGGGAATAATCATATCCCTCGATTTGCTGGCAACGCTCCCACTAATACAGCCCAATATGCCGTTGGCCTTTTTGGCAGCAATGACACATTGTTGACTCATGTCCAACTTCCCATCCACCATAACTCCCAGGTCCTTTTCTGCAGAGTGGCTACTTAGCCAGTCAGTCCCTAGCCTGGGGTAGTACGTGGGATTTTTCTGTCCTAAATGCAGGACTTCGCACTTATGCTTGCTAAGCCTCATAAAATTTCATTTGGCCCAATGCTCCAGTTTATCTAAGTCTCCCTGAATCCCATCCCTGCTTTCTTCTTTTAGACGGGGTCTGCAACCTATGATTCTAGAGCTACGTGTGGCTCTTCTGCTGCATGTGGCTCTTCTGCTGCCCCCAGCAGCTCTGGACTCTAGGACCACCCACCCTCTGCTACCAGGGAAACCTGGGGGGGGGGTGTTCTGCCAGGACCATAACTAGGGCGAATTTTAGAGGGCACCACATGGCAGTGGCAGGAGACAGATCCAGCTCCCTGTGGCGGCTGGGGATGGATCCAGCTCCCCACCGCCTACCAGCAGCATCTGGTCTCAGGCCAGATCGGGGCCTGGGTTGGGGGAGGTTGCCTTTGGGACTACTTGCCCTGGGTGCTAAAACATCTAGTTCCATCACTGGGGTCCACTTCTGGTTGTGGGCTGCCCCCTGCACCATGGGACTCTGTTAGAGGTGCCCTGGCCTAGCTCTCCCAATGAGAAGGCTACACCCATGAGGGTCTCAAAACACTTAGCTATTGAAGGCATTTTTAGAAATGGCTCTTATCTTTTGGGTTGCCAACCCCTGTCTTAGAATCACAAATTCTATCTCCTGCCCATGCCGCAGAAACTCTCTTGCCCCTCGCTTTTTGACAACACACTGACTACTGGAGACCCTGTAACCAGGTAGGAATGTTCCAGTGAGCAGCTTTGGTGACTAGAAGTAATCCCACACAACTGGATAAGTTGGTCTGCACCCAACACTTATGCTTGGCTCAGTGACGGCTCACCTCACAGCTTCCGAACCACTGCCCTTCTGCAGGAGGGGAGTGCTGGAAAAATTCAAAGCGATTTGGGATTGTTTCATAGGGTTAGGATTAATGTGGGCCCTGAAGACACACGTCAGTCCCATTTCCAACCCCCCCGCTGCCAATATCATAACCCTTTTTGTTCACCAGGAATTTTGGTACATCTACTGGGTTGGGGAAATAATAAATTACAAATACCTCTCAAAGCCACTAGATGGTGAAATAGGCTAAGACATGAGCCACTCCTTTCTGCAGCGCTCTAAGGTAAGAAAAGATTTGTTGTGTTTAAATCCTTCAAGACAGATGGTGTTCCTGACTTTGTTTGAAAATCTCCAGTGACGGTGCTTCCAGGGCAGTCTGTTCCATCAGCCTACTGTTCATGTAGTTAGGAAGGTGTTTTCCTGAGAGTCCATGCTGTAGACTGAACTCATTGCCTTTCTTCCTGCCTTCTGTGGCAACATAGAACAACTTTTTTCCATCTTTTTCATGGAAGCCTTTCAAGTATCTGAAGACTGCTATCATATTTGCCCCCTAAATCTCCTCTTTTTAAATTCAATATAACCAGTGCCCTCAGGCTTCGCTCACCTTGAATTCCAGGCCTCTGATCATCTTTGTCACTCCCCTCAGTATCCTTTCCGGCTTTTCGACACCCTTCTGATATGTTGGTAACTAAAACTGGACACTGTCCTCCAGCAAGGCCTAACCAGTGCTGAGCAGAGCAGTACTGTCACCTCACATGATTTGCCTTTGTCAGTGCAACCTAAAATTGCACTTACTTATTTTGCAACAGCCTTGCATTGCTGATGCCTGTTGAGGTTGTGATCCTCCACAACTCCCAGGTCTTGCTCAGCAGGGCTGCTGCCAAGTCACTTATCTCCTATTTGCTAGTTGTGCATTTGCTTTTTCTTCCCTAAGATAGCACCTCACATTTGTCTTAGTTGAATTTCACTTCCTTTTCTATAGCCCAGTTTTCCAGTTTATCCAGATCCCCCTTGGTTTTAACTCTGCCCTCCAAAGCTTTCGCAGTCCCCTGATTAGCTTTGGGCCATCTACATATTGGATCGATATGCTCTTTATTCCTACCTCCAGGTCATTAATAAAGATGTCAAGAAACACCAGACCCAGAACAGATCCCAGTGGAGCCCTACTTGAGTCCTCTCCAACCTAACATTATTTCATTAATATTTAGTTCAGCTCTCTGCAGGTGTTTAATCAGCTGTGTATCCAGTTAATGGTAGTTCCGCCAAGTCTAGATGCTCCAGTTTACACATAAGACTATCACATGCACTGTGTCAAAAGCTTTGATGAAGACCATGTATTTTATCTTATGTGTATTCCCCCTACTCACCAAGCCATTACCTTGTCAAAGAAGGAAACCAAGCTGGTTTGGCAGGATTTGTTCTTGGTAAACCCATTCTGGCTGCTAGGGTACAGCTACACTTACAAGGTTAGTTCGAATTAACTGACTTTGAACTAATCAATTTGGACTAATAATTATTAGTTCAAATTAGGTTAATTTGAATTAACACAGCCACACTAGAAACTTTAATTCAAACTAGCATGTCCATGTACAAGTTCGAATCAGGCAGGGAGTGCTATTGCATAGGGAAAAATCAAGCCGTGGCTAATTTGAACTAACAGTTAATTCAAATTAACACAGCTACATTGGGTTAATTCGAACTAATGAGTTTGAATTAACCATCAATTCGAACTTAAGGGAGGTTGTTTTTTTTTATAGATTCGAACTAGGCTTTCCTTAGTTCAAACTAAGGGAACTCCTTAGTTCAAACTAATGAAAGCAAGTGTGGACATGCACTAATTTAGTTTGAATTAAGCCTCCTTAATTTGAACTAAATTGTAAGTTTAGACATACCCCTAGTGATTATCCCTTTAGCGCCTAGGTGTTCACAAAATGAATATAAAATATACACAGAGCTGGAGTAGCTTCCCGGTTATTGAATTCAGGCTGATTGATCTATAGTGTCCCAGCTCCTCTTTTTTCCCCTTTTGCAAGATGGGTACCATGTTAGCTCCTCACCAGTTTTCCAGGGCCTTTCCTGTCACCCAGGACTTTGCAAATGTTATTGCCAGCAGCTCTAAGATGTCTTACACTAATTCCTTCATTGCCATGGCTGAACAGCATCCACCCTGCTGATCTGAATTTATTCACATTGGTCAGAAGATCTCTGACATGTTCTCCACATATCCTGATCAGTGTCCCTTTCCCCTTATTTTCTGTAGGAGCTTTGCTAGTCAGTTGGTCACATGTGGTTTTTTTGTGAGAAGATGGAAGCAAAGTAGACACCGAGCAGCTCTGCTTTCCCATTATCTTCCATTATCATTTTGTCATAGGGTTAGAAGGGACCCCATGAAGTCATCTAGTCCAACCCCCTGCCAAAAAAGCAGGACCAGCTCACCTTGTCCACTGAGCAGCAGATTCACCGTGTCGCTGCTCTTCCTCTTTTGTCTGACATATTAGTAGGAACCCCTTTCTATTGTCTTTCATTTTCCTGACTGGCTGTAACTCAGTCCTTGCCCTTGCTTTCCTGGTTTGGCCCCTACACATTTGCGCTGTTCCCACCTATGCTTCTGTGGTGCCCTGACACTCCTGTCTTCCATTCCCTGTATGTATCCCTAAATGCTCCTTGCGCAGCCTCCTGTGACACTTTTCTTTCCTGTGTGCACAGTAGCTGAATGTCGAGCCTCCGGCATCATATGCCTTAGGAGGAGCCAGCCACTTTGACTCCTATTCCTTCTAATTGTCTGTTTGTGTGCTGGACACTGGGGAAGGCTGGACAGCCCATGAGCCCATATCTAAGCACTTCTTCTCAAAAAGGGAGAGTAAGAAACTGCTTCCATGCAACAGAAAAGTCCAAGGGGTTTTGAACGCCCTCAACCCGAGGAAGTCCATGGCCAGGCCCTACACCGACCTGTGCTGGGCCTGTGGAAAACTGGGCCCGAACTGTGGATAACTTCAGGCTCGTCTTGACAATGGGGCTGAAGAAGACATGTTCATGAAATCCCTGTGTAGCCATATGGCCAGGGAGGGACTTCTGCCTACCTGGACCCCCAGCCCCCTACTGCGGGGCCTACCTCCTGCCTAGGGCCACAGCCCCCTGCTCCTAGCAGTCTGCCCCTGGGGATGGTGGGGACGACTGGCATACTGTGTAACTTCCAGTGTGGCCTTCCAGGGCCATGGTCCTGGAAGGCTGTGTGGGAGCCATACTGCATGCCAGCCATGCCCTCCGCCCCCACCCTAGAGTGGAGAGACCACACACCAGCCAGTCATTGCCTTGGAGGCAGACCAGCCAGCGCAGGGGTGGGGCAGGAGTGTGGAGCTCGATCTCTGGCCCGGGGCCACTCCATCCCTCTTCCCAGCACCAGAAGGGCAGGTGGCCCCTGGGCACAGACCCTGTAGGCCTGTGCAATAATTTGCATCTGCATATGGCCGTCTGTGATGGGGTGGGCTCACCGTGCAACACCTTCCTTTTAGAACAGCCCTGCTCCTCCCTTCCCTTACTCCCCAGTCCACTCCCTGCTCCTATTTTTCCAGTTTCTGGATTGTGCCAGGTGCCCTTGCTCAGGATGGGAGAAGCAGCACATGATCTGGCTACTTTGCTCCACCAGCCAAGTAAGGGGCCCTGGGTGTGGGCCTAGGCTGGAGGAGGAGTGGGAGCTGAGAGCGCAGGTCTGCAGCTGCTCCAGCTCCGCAACACAGGCTCCAGGGCAGCAAGGTGGGCCGGGGCTAGGGCTGCAGCTGGCGTGGGGAATGGCAGGGTGGACTCTC